>PVKB01000921.1:466402-542960 GCA_004027205.1 Ctenodactylus gundi | reverse complement strand
AAAAAAAAAAAAAAAAAAAAAAAGGAAAGGAAGAAAAAAAAGTCATTCATTCAACATTGACTGACATCTACTTCCCAGTTTCGCCTTTTAGTCTGGTGATGATGACTTACAAAGGTTATGGTGATATCATTTCAGCAATAACATTTTCCCTCCATCTTGGGCAGGAGCATTTGGTGCCTGAGGACGTGCATTCTCATTGTCTTGTCCTTTGTACCCTTCTCAGATGTCCTTAGGTCAATCATATCAACAGAAAAATGGTCATCCTCTAGCCTTTCTTTTTCTTTCTTTCTTCTTTCTTTCTTTCTTTCTTTCTTTCTTTCTTTCTTTCCCCATTTTATTGATATGTATACGTGCAAAATTTAAGGTTTACAGTGGAGTCGAACATTTTATGTACATGCGTATCTAGTCAAAGTGACAAGGGCTTTCCCACTCTCCTTTTGTCCCTCCCCCTACCTTCCCCTCCCTCCCTCCTCCCCTACCTGATCCCCTTGTTTTTTTTTTCTTTCTTTCTTAAGGAATAACTTCTGCATATCTTTCCTTTTTTTCCTATAAGATTTTTATGTAACTCTGAATCTTTCTTGTTAACTATAAAAAAGTCACCATGATTTCTTTTTACATTCTGGGAAAATTGTATGGAACACTGCGCGCCTTCCACAGTAGAGCAGTGTGCCAACATTTCTGTTTACTGATATTTGTGTGTGTGTGTGTGTGTGTGTGTGTGTGTGTGTGTGTGGTTTTAGGGATTGAGTCCAGGGCTGAGTAACATTATTATCTTATTTTTGTTTTTGATTTTGATACAGTCTGGTCTCAAACTTGTGATCCTTTCTGTCTCAGCCTCCCAGAGCACTGGGGTTACAGGCCTGTGCCACCAGGCCCAGCCACCCCCCCCTTTTTTTTTTTTTCCAGTTTTCTGTGTCGTGTCCATAACAGACTACTTTCGTCAACATTAATGTGAATTAGTCCTTTATTTAATACAATTGCACAGCATTTTGTTTGACATATTATTAGGAATTGTATTAGTGCATAATTAACTGTTTCATAACAGTTAAGTGGACACTAATGTTTTCATAACACTAGTTATGAAACTTGTCATAACCATGAAAAGTTATGTTATGAAAAACATATCTTAAAATAAGTTAAAAAAGAAAAGCAAAATAAAACATATCTTAAAATAAGTAAAAGAAAGAAAGAAAGAAAATAAACTTTGATCATCCCAACAGCAAATCCAATGGCACAACTGACTCCACAGGCTGAAAGGACAGAACTGTTTCTACAGCTTGAGTCTCTTCTCATGTTTCTCTTTGTGTGTTGATTTCATTCCCTCTAACCACAGGCAAGTTTTCTTGGCATGTCAGGGAAGATAGGCCTGGGCAGCCTTCTTTGAGTCAGGAACATAATAGTTGGAACAATCCCTGTGGACAATGTGCGGTGATTGGCCAGAACTGGGTCAATTGCTTTTGCCTGTAGCCAGTGGGCATGTAGGATACTGTAATTGAAAGTCACTGCAGAATCTCACGGCATAGACAAATACGGTAGCAGCACCAACAGTTTACGAATATACCAATACCTGAGCGCTGGCGAATTCGCTGAAATTCGAAAAGGCCTTTTGAAAATGACAAGCAAAGATTGGATGGAAGTTGAGTGATTCTCCTCAAGGTTGATGTAAAAACATTAAAAATGCTAACAGATATGCTGGCAAAAGAAGGTGTCCGGAAAGAAAGTGTAAGTGGAGAGTAATGAAAGAATGAGAAAAAGACGAAAAAGGACAAAAAAAGTGAGAATGCAATGAATAAACTTCCCTTTTTAAGAATGGACAGAAGACACTGGAGAAGAGGAACACTCATCGTGCCAGAGGCGAGCGCATTGAGAAAGATTCAGTGGCGACAGCTAGATCACAGATTGGTTTTACGGTGAAGTTTTTATTTCACATTGCAACTGTAGGCCGTGATTTCTTAAGTAGGAAAAACGCCTGAAGAATGTGTGAATGACATTGAATGATCAAAGATTAACAGCTAGAAGTAGTTAGGGCTTTTCCTTAAAATCACATTCATTTGTAACCTGGATGAGTCAGAATCATCGTAAATGCTAACTGGCAGTTCCTGCCAACCTACCCCAGGCAAAAGCTATATCCTTCAAAATGCCAACTTTCACAGTATAGCTATTTTTTTTTTTAAACAATGTCGTTCTCGGTTAGGGGAACAGTCAACTTGAAGTTAAGAGTTAAATTTTCCTTTCTCAGGAAAAAAAATCATAATATATTTTTATGAAATGTAGGGAGAGAGAGAGAGGGAGAGAGAGAGAGAGAGAGAGAGAGAGAGAGAGAAAAGGCCTTTTTCCGAGCATGAATGCTGATTGAAATGAGTTAATTCATCCTATTGTGTGATAAGATCGCTAGAAATGCCATGCAATTAAATTATCTGCCAAACGTGCCATTAGACAAGAGGATCGAAGGAGCAGAACTGGGCTTGATAGCCCGTAAATGACTTTGCAAATGTCTTTGGAAAGGATCACTGAGGTGCAATGCCCCTAGAGGTTTGAATTTAAAACAGAATAAAATGTTTCAAAGGTACACGTGACAGAGGTTGTCAGACCCACACATCTCTGAAAAAGGTCAACAAAAAACAAGGAGCAGAGATGAGTATTTATCAGATTAAGCAGCCTCAATACATCCCCATGTGACCCCTCACTCCCACTCCTGTAAGAAACTCCAATAAACTCATTGGTTCACCAAACTGGACTTTGGTGCAATCCTTACTTAAGCCTGTCTGCTGTCCCCTATCTGAGGTAAGTAGACGTTGGTATTTGCTTTCCCAGGAAAGGTATTCACAGGACAGATTCAAAAAACCTACTGAGAGAAAGGAAACTAGTTGCTCCTTTGATAGTACCCTAATATTCTAACGCTGTAATGTTAATCACCTTTATAAATTACATGTGAAAAGGCAAAAATTATTAAAATACACATACACTTTTTTCTAAAATGTCAGGAAAACTATACCTGAAGTTTACATAAGGATCAAAAACCAGACTAATCAACCCAAAGCATGTCTTTATATGTAGTCTCTTGAATGGTTTTAGAAAGCATGAGTCAAATGCATAATTATGTATTTGCTGAAAGAGATTTGTTTATCCAGGTTGGGCAATTTCCACAGAATTTAGAACCAAAGGACTAGGTCAAGTTCCCAGCTCTGTGGCTTACAGGTCTCGAGCAAGTGAACCTTTCTGAAGCTGTACCTCCTCTTGTAACATGGGAGTTCAATCACAAAGAAAGTATTGTTTTGTCTACTCAAAAACATGGACAGAGGCGTAGAAAGAGAGAAGACATGACGCTGGCTCATGGGATTGTGAGCAGATGATTAGAAAAGTGAAGGTGTTTGCTAGATTGTAAGATTTTATACAATCATTTTCCCCCTGGTACTGGGTTTTGAATCTAGGGCTTTCAAACTGAACTACACCCTCAGCCCTTTGAAAAAAATTTTTAATTTTATTTTGAGACAGAGTCTCACTACACTGTATCAGTAGTAGGCTGTCCAGGCTGGGCTTAAAGTTGCAATTCTCCTGCCTCAGCCTCCCAGAGTGCTAGGATTACAGGCTTGCACCACCACGTCTGGCTTGCAGTTATCATTCAATACAGTTTCTGTATAAAGTGACTCATAGTTGGCTAAAGAAAAGACTCAGAGAAATTAAAAACGTTCAGTAAAGAGCTGTCAGATAAGCTTGATTGCCTAGGGAAGATTTTATGATCCTGTTCTTCCAAATTCCTTCCTTTGCGAGGTAATGTGTTACTGACTTGTTTATTTATATACCACCAATTCTGTCCCAAACAGAGATGGAAGAAATTTTCCAGTTCTACCCCATTAATCACAATGACAAATTATATCATTATAGATAAGGACATTATGTCATTTTTGTATAGCTTAAGTTAAGATGGTATTCTTCTTCTAGACTCAATTCTCTAATTCCATCTGCCTTAATATTGCTGGAGGGTTAAGAGTTGTTCATTCAGGCTGGGGATACAGCTCAGCATAACAGTGTGCTTGCCTGGCAAGAGCAAGGCCTTGAGTTTGATTCCCAAGTACCCCATAAGCCGGGTGCAGTGGCGTATGCTTGTAATCTCAGCACTTGGATGGCTGAGACAGGAGTAGTACCTTGAGTGAGGGGAGGCCAGCCTAGAATCCATAGTGGTTTCAGAACCAGCTTGGACTACGGAGTGAAACCTTGTCTCAAAAAAAAGTCATTCATTCAATTCAGTTGACTGACATCTACTTGCCAATTTCACTTTTTAGCCTGGTGCTGATGACTTATAAAGATTACAGGGATAACATTTCAGCAATAAAGTTTTCCCTCCATTTTGGGCAGGACCACTTGGTGTCCTGCGGATGTCTACTCCAATTGTCTTGTCCTTTGTACCCTTCTTAGGTGTCCTTAGTTTAATCATATGAACAGAAAAATGGTCATCAACATTTTGACTAGAAGCCTTACATTTGACCCCAACGCAACTGTTTCCAGAGCACATTCCTTACACAAACACACCCCACTTCCAACTTTAGTCTAGGTTTCTGGTTTTTTCACTCAGCTTTCACAAAATAATGCAAGCCTAAACAAACATTAAGCTACACATTTACATAGGACATTTTTACATAGAGAATGAGATGTTTATTAATAGAGAAGTTTGATCATACATCAGGACAGATCCTAGCTAATTAGTTTGTTCCAATTACAGAGGTAAGAAATCATCTTAAAGTTCACTTAAAGGATTTATACACTAGGTCAACACTTCTTCTATGTGCATATTAAAAGCGATTGATGCAATTAAACTTGAAACCAACAATGAACATTTGTGAAACCAATAGGAAAATTTATGAATGATTTGAAAATGCATTGTTCATATAGTGAATAAATGTTGGTGATGATTTACTGATTCACACCTTCAATAAAGGAAATAAGAGTATGATTGATTGAGGACCATATATAAACACTATTAAATAAATGAAATACCTGGGTTAAATTTACAAAGAGGTGTGTGTATGTGTGTGTGTATTACAATACTTTATGGATGATTTAAGGAGGTTTTTAAAACTGATTTTTGACTGTTGAAGATTTTGACTTTCCAATCTAAGATGCAGGCAGCTCTATTGCATATTAAGTGGAACAATTACTGTTTAATTTGAAAATATGTGAGCTTATTATAATAGTACTCACTAGAGTAAATGATACTTATTTAAAGTATAAGTAACATAATAGAAGAAAACATTATACTTACATTTAAAATGTAAAAATTAACCATACAGTTGAATAATAAAAACTCACTGCATCTTTGATAAATGGTCCCCAAAGAATTTTTTTGAGATACTTTAGGTCTACAGGGTCAGGATGTTTCTTCATGAACATATAAAACTTGTGCTAGAGCCCTAAGTCCTTACTCCTGTATGGGAAGCTAAAGGCACTGTAAGGGTGTGTTTGTTTACAGCCTCTGACTACAAAAGGAGACTAGCACGGTGTTTACTATTCAAAACTTCGTGGTTCACTGCTTAGATTAAAAATCTATGTTGTAAAAATCAAAAATCTCTTCCTCTTTTAGTCTTATTTTAAAGAGATTTGTTGGGAGAATTTTAATTGCCTCTTGAAAAGTAACATCAAGTCTCTCTACACCCAGAACAACCAGTAGTAATCTATCGAGGGGATAAAGTTGAGCGGCTATGGGAGAGTGCAAAGGCTTACTAGGTGACTGGTACATTTTTTTATTTGAGAACCTGAACCTATGATTTTCATTTTCTTTATCTGTACAATAGGGCAATAATGCCTTACAAGGTTATTAGAACAATTAAATATAGGATATTTAGAAGATTTTTAGTATGGTGTCTGGGTTCCTAATAAGTTATCATGATTGCTACAATTATGGCTGATCTGTGCTAGGCACTATTCTAATGACACCATGTATAAATTCATTTTATTCTCCCAACCTTCCCCTCCAATTCAGAAAGTGTCATTAATGATTATATAGATTCCAACGGCATTTGTGATAAGAATTGACTTGCTCATTCTCTGGCTTCAGAAGGTCTGATAACTAAGAGTGGGAACAAGTAGGAAGAAGATGAAGAATAACTTCTTTTCCTCTTCTTCCTTTTCTTCCTTTTTGTAGTAGAGATTGAATCCAAGAACTTCACATTGAGCTACATCCTCAGTTATTTAAAAGAAATTTTTAATTGTTTGCTTTGAGTGATCCTCCTGCCCCAATCTCCCATTGTGCAAGGATTACAAGTGGGTGCCATTACACTCAGCTGAAAACACTTTTTAAAAATTCTGATTTATTTATTTTTCAGAACACAGACATTCATAAAACCAAAATTACACAATTGGACTGTGACAAACAGAAGGAAATGAACACTGACTGTAACTTATACAGAAGAATGTTTATTTCAGTGAGTATCATCCAAAACCATGATTCATTGCTTATAGATTATAAATTTGTGAAATGGAAACCAGAACCTTTGTTCCTTGTTCTCCTGAGTCAAAGAAACTCGTCAAGTGAATTCTAATAGCTTCTTTAAAAATAATACCAATATTATGCATTCTATATCTGACTGTCTTGAGTAGAACTGTTGGTGAGATCTGGGCAGTTCTCTCTTCCAAAAAGGAAGTATTTGAACAAACTGAAATGTAAGATGAAACACTCCTCAAGATTATGATTTTACTTAATCGTTTAGGACATTCTCTGGGGATATACTGTATTTTGAAGTACCTCTCGTAAGAGTAGGGTGGGACCAAAGGGCTCTGGAATCATTTGAGAAACAAATGACAATCTCTTGACTAAAGTACGTTAATCCCTTATTCAACCAGAGAGTGAATGGCAAGTCCAACACTCCGTGACATAAAGTCTATTTGATCTAGATCTCTCATCAGTTTAATCCTTCATTCACAACCGAACTAATGGGGAGAACAAGTCACAAGGGCATGCAAAGAATACCTGTTGCCCCCTCCCCGGTCCCTGAGCCTCTGTGTACCAGGAGCTGGGAATTAGCCACCCCAACTCCCTGCAGGCTGTCTTTGGATTCACCTTTGGACATTACACTCACTCAAGATTTTTTTTTTAAGTACTGGGCACTGAACCCAGGGCTACATCTCCAGACCTTTTTTCATTTTGTATTTTGAGACAAAATGTCACTAAATCGCTAAATTGCCTTGGTGAAACTAAAATTTCCAATCTTCCTGCCTCAGCCTCTCAGAGCACTGGGATTATAGGTACGGTAAGTTTAAAATGGTAGTTATTAAACACCCGAGGGTTGATGCTAAGTAGAAGCAGAATCTGCAGTGTGATGGGGTCTAGGCTGGCTAAAGCACTGCGACTCATCAGCAGATGGTACTCAATGGGATTTCTTTGGAAAAACCCACATTAGGTGAATCTGGTTAAGGACAGAGCCCCGAAGTTCTTCATGTTTAGAAGTCTGGCAGAGGAGAAACTGTCAAGACCCACAGAAATGACCAGTAAAACAGAAGAAGATTTCTAGAGTCAAAGAAAACTTGAGAAAAAATTTTCAGGGAGGAATTACTCACTAGTAATACTGCTAAGTCCAGGCAATTCGATAACTGGACACTAGTTTTGGCAAAAAAAAAAGTGGTGTTTCATTCAATAAACATTTACCAAATGCTGCCTAAGTGACTAGGGAGAGACACCATCAAACAAGATTTTTACCTTCAAGGGATTAGTGTTCTAGTGGAAGAATAAAAGAGAAAGAATCAGTAGCGAATTAACAGTTGGTTTTAGGCACTTGACAGAAAAGGTTTAAAGTAGGGAAGGGGAGTCCTGTATGGGAGAAAGTTAGGATTTCAAATATTCAAAGTCAAGTGTATGTACAGCCAGTGAGTTGTGTAGGAGTTGGTAGGAAGAGTGCTTCAAAGGAAAAGGAAACGTGCAGATGTGGAAAGCTTAAAGACCCTCGAGGCTTTGATTGTCTGGAGCAAAGTAAGTGAAGAAAGCATTAATAACTGATAAAGCAATAGGGAGTATGCGGGGGCGGGGGGAGGGCATGTAGAATTTCTGTTCGGACACTACTAGGGGTTTTGAACAGTGAAGGACCCAACTAACCTCGTGTTAAGAGGTCCCTGCAAGCTGAGGCTGCTCGTAGACTATGGGCATCAGGAGTGAGAGGCAATTGCTGCCGCAGGTTAGGAGACAACTACAGTAATTTAAGTATGAGGTACAAGGGATCGCGGGTCAGGTGACACCATCAAACACAGTGAGTTTACAGGCTCTAACTATATTGAAAATCGAGGTCTGAGGTCCAAGATCGGGAAAAACACATGGCCAAAGGTATAGATTTATAAGTTGCCAGAATTCACTGGTACGTAAAAGCCCACGAAATTAGATGAGGTCACAAGAGGATGAAAGGTCCGCTGGACTTCACAGAGCTAAAGAGAAACCAGCAACGTGTAGGAAATGGGTGCAGTGACCTTGAAGATTTGATCTTTGCGGCCAGTGCTGGCAGCTAAAAGCTAAGAAGGCTAGGATGCCGCTCCGGCGTTGAAGGCTTGCCTGGCATGTGTGAGGCCTTAGGTTCAATCTCCAGCATTGCCAAAAAAAGAAAAAGAAAAAAAAAAAACAAGGATGAGAATTTACTAGAGGACTTTTTTGATCATCTCAGAGGCTGTGGCCGCAGCAATAAGGTGTCTGACTGGAATGAATCCAACAGGAGCGACCAGAGACATTGGACAGAGAGAGAGAACACTGCAACTCCCTTCAGAAAATTTTGAAGACAATGACAGAGAAAACAGGAAGGATACAGAAAGCGGTTTGGGGCTTTTTCTTAGACAGGGTCTCTGTTATGTAGCTCAGGCTGGCCTGGAACTTGCTGTTAGGTAGCACAGGCTGGTCTCAAGCTTGCAATAACCAACCTACCACTAAGCGCTGAGATTACAGGTGAGCGCCAGCATGTCTAGCCTGAGAGGAGAGAGAATAACATATTTTATATGCCAAAGGGAAAGATCTTCTAGAATGAAAGACCAAAAATGATGATCTGAGACAGGGAAGAAACTGGTGCAGTGATGTCTTGGAACGTGACAGCACCAGACTTCCTGCAGAGATGGGGTGCGGCCTCACTTGCAGTAGGTAAGCTCATCTGTACTGCACAGAACATGCAGAAGTGGGAAAGCTGTGGCAGTTCTCTCTTGAGGGCTTTTGTGGTGAGACTGCAGTCGAAGTCATCGGTCCAGAGTGAGAACACAGGGTGGTGTCTGAATTTAAGAAGAGAGTAACAGTTGTCAAGAAGAGTAGGCAAGTGCATGGAGAGGAGGGTTTATTAATAAAGTAGAATTCCACAGCAGGCTTCAGGGCCACCTGACATGACATGGTTGTGGGGTTTCTTCTGCTATGCTCAGGTGCCCATATATGAGTGCAGAACCAGAAGACAACTGGAATGAGTTTTCTGAGTAGATGAACAAGGGAACAAGTGAAGGCAGATGCCTTCACGCATCTGCCTCCAGGCCCAGTGGCATCCATACAGGGATTTGGTTTCCCTTGGGAAGGACTGTTTCAGAGGGGTGGGTCAAGGAGCAAGAAGAAGAGAAACTCGGCAAAGTGTGGACAATTCTTTAAAAAGAAAAAGCTCTAAAGATGCTGGAATTAGGTCAAAGTTTAGCTTCGCATTTGTGTGTGTGTGTCCCCTCATCATGTCTATGAACGTCATGTCTGTGCTCAAAAAGTTTAGTTTCTTGAATTTTCAGATTATGGGTAGATGCTCAGCCTGTAGAGGAAAACATGAAAGCTACATTATAAGGGAAATCTACAAAGTTATTTTCACATCAACATGATGTATCAAGATTAAAACAAGAAAATGGGGAATGTAACGAGCTATGTTATCACCAGCAGTTTTAAAGATTAAATTGAGAATGCGCATAAAAAAGGAATGAATTTAAGGGCAAGTATACTGGTGTTATAGAATTAAAAACAAATATGAAAATCACTAAAAATAAACATAAAAGTCATGGAGTAAAAATTTTTTATTCCTTTGCTGTTACTTAAAATTACAAGAATCTAAGCAAATATCAAACAGCATCAGAAAGGGTGACCATTTAGTGACAAATTAATGACATCATGGAAAATTTCAGTTCACTTAAAAAATAGTCAAGCATCATTTAAGTAAATGGTAAATTGAGCTGTTTGGTATATCTAATTTAACTTCCACTTGGCTTACACAATTCCATTTTCTCCAACTGGCAGCTGTGTAGGATCAAGCCCTATTTTCTTCATGGATACGGCAATATCAAACAAGTAGTCATAACATTCACACCTGTACGAGAAAAAGGAGCAAGACTGAGGGCATTTCTGGAACAGAGTCCCCCAAGCCTGAGCAACCGTCGCTTCTCTGTCCAGTCAACTCTGCCTCCATCCCACCACGGATCCCCTCAAGTCTTTGCCAACACATTCTGATGTTGCCCCCAACAATTTTAAAACATGCAAAGGAATCATACTGAGTCAGGCAGTCTTATTGTACAATTAATTCTCAGGAAATAACAGAAATTTAAATGTATCGACTATACAAACTGACATCGTTCTGTGTGCCATGTTTAAAAGCCAAACTTACGTTAAGATCTTTTTGTGTCAAAGACCATAGAACTTTCCAAATAGAAGCCAGTTCAGTAAGTACTTCTCAGTGAATCAATTCACAGTAAAATTCAAAGATGTAGAGGAAACAATGATGAATTGAACTTAAACCAATCTTACAAAACTTAGAAAATCATACTTCATCTTAAATCATAAACTTTTTTTTTTTACTGTCACATTTGCAGTGTGCAACTGACCCCAAGTGTTCTTGGATTTGTGCTTACATGGTTTTCGCGTTCTCCCACGTCTCTCCCCACACATACACCCCGTGGCGCCTGACGAGCACTGCACAAGAGTCTGGGTACTCATCCATTGCACGGGCCATCCGCTCTTTGAGGTCTTTCTCCTCAGGAGTGTTTTCAATAATAGGCACCACTAGCATATCATCATATCTGTGAGATGAAACAAGATGTTTTTCTTCATTTAAACAAAGGTCTTTATACACACATTAGTAATTTTTTTTTTCAAGTAACCACTTAGACATTCTATCTGGAAAGTCACTCCAACTCATGAACAAGATGTTGCATGTTATTTTGTGTATGTTGGACAGACATCTGTATCAAAAGATACCTTGGGAATTTGGCAGGCAATCCTAAGTGGTAGAAATGTGTATAGTATGACAAAACCTAACAATGAAATCATCAAGATCATACAAGTATTTCCTTGAAGCAGAGGCAATCATAATATTTTTAGCAGGAGATAGGAAACTATAAATCTCAGAATCAGAACCATAGAAAGGATTGAAAATATCATTGCATTTCATCTCTTCAGGACCCAAATGTGGCTTAGACAGGCAAGTCGATAACTATGACTATAGTTTTTGCATCAAGAGAGCAATAATCTTTTCAGACATAACTACTAAAGGCATAATATTTTTTCAGAATATTTTTCAATCTGTAGCATTAGAACTTTCATTCCCACTTTGTTCTTAGCGTATACATGTGATGAGATCAGGACATAATAATGCTCAAACAAACTTAGTTAGTGATGAAATTAAGTCTATTCTTGAGACCACTTAACAGCAATCAAAATTCAGACAAGTTTTCCTCTTTACATAAATTTCTCTTGCATCATTAATATAATATCCATCTTTTCCAACCTCAGTTGTACATAAACAGGTTCTACTTAGAAAAACCTGAGTAGAATGGAAGGAACGGATTGCTAATCCCAAATCTTTCCTAAGGGGCCAGAAGAGCCATAAACTTGTATTTTCTTCTGGCGTACGTGCAGACAGTCAGAAATATTTCGAGGTGGAAAATAATTTAACAGTGAAGTAAGACTTGAAGGCTAATCCTGAAACAACTAAACAAGAAAGAGACCCAAGAGAGTCCTTGACAATCCACGTTCTTTTCATTCTAGGCATGTTGTTTCCAAAAGGGAAGAATTAGATGGATGCATGTTAGCCTCCCCTGGTACATTAGACCTCGGGCAGGGCCTTGTGCATGCTAAGAACATGCTCTTATTCCTGAGATACATCCAAAGCCCCATTTTTAAAAAAGATATATAATAAAAACAAGAGTAGATAATGCTAAAACTCCATCCTGTTTTACTTCTTCCAGCTTTCATTGGCCCTTCTTTTGATGAGACCTCTAGGATTCCCCCCAGATTCAGAGAAAACATCACATCCTCCTGAGCTGTGACAATGACCTTGTTACTCATTTCCCCAATGAGGCCAAAATAAAATGGCAAAAGGAATCTTAAGAAAATTTTTGGACTGGGAGGTAGCTCTGTGAAAAAGTGTGTGGCAGGCACATACAAGCTCTTGTGTTTGATTCCCCAGCACCAGAAAAACAAACGAACAAACAAACAAGCAAACAAACATCAAAAAATTTATTCAAATTCTGAAGCATGCAAAATATATAAAATATGTTATGCATAACAAATAGCATATTTTCATTGAGGTCATACTTCTCTCCACAAATTCTAAAGGCTGTCTGTTGTGCTGTTCCTACCTTACCTCTCCCCATACTCTTTATTTTTTTATTTCTTCACTAAAGCAATCAAATGTATATAAAAGTGATAGCACCCATAAAGCCAGATACAGGCTTATACTTTCTTTACTATGTATAGTGTTTCTACTAACTTTTATTAATAGGTGTTTCAGCAGAGTGGATAAATGCTTTAGCAAACAATATATACTAAGTGAAATCAAATCAAATTAGCGTCTCAGCATGCTAATTTAAACAGGTACGTTCTGTTACAGCTTTAAGGACACTTCACTAAAACTGGCACCATTTTCCTGTAAACAAGACAAGCTGGCAGGCCCTTTCGGGGAAGAAGGGTGAAGGCTCAGGAGCAGCACAGCAAACCTGCTGGCAGAGGTTAGCCTGCACCTGGGCAACAGCGCGTGTTTCTTTGTACCATTACGTTCTAGATCTATGAATTACGACTACATTTTTTTGGGATGGTACATTTATTTAAACTTACCTAGGAGTCTCTGTTCTATACTTATGCATGTCACCTTCTACAATGAAAAGTTTTAAATTTTAAGAGATCGACTTCATTGATTAGAAAAATTTTATAAATATGAAAACATTTGATAAATATGAAATCACACTAGCTGAGTCCCTGCTGCCTAAAGACAAGGTGAAGGCAAAAAGAACTCACTCTCTGGGGCCTCAGCGCAGGCGTGTTCCATCCTTATAGAAATCTAGCTAAGAAGCTTTTTCATTTGGCTTTGACAAACATTTCATTATTCATGCTGCTAATAATTTGCCATGGCTAAGGAGGGGCGGTGGAAGCTTTGAGTCCCTGAGAATCGGTCTGGATGTGTAACATTAAGGGAGGTATGATTTAACACAGCTTCACTGTGTCTCATTATAAGCACCAAAAGATCAGTATCCTATTTACCAGAGAAGGACAAATACTTTTGAAGTTATGTAAGCAAACAAACAAGATGCTGATTGATACCTGTAATAGCCTCCTGAGGTGCATTTCTTTATTCCTTTTATCATCTCTTGGTGTGTGATCTTAAACTCCCGTCCCGGAAACAGAAGGGTGGCCATGACGGCAGCTTTAGAGTGCGTGTGGATCACTGCACCTGCTCCTGAAGGGAGAATAAGGTCACGGGCTCAGCAAAGATGCATCAGACCTAATTTTTGTGGTACTGGGGACTGAACTCACTGAGCTACATCCCTAACCTTTTCTTACTGTTTCGTATTTTCAGCCAGGCTCCCACTTAGTCACTAAGTTACCCACGCTGGGCTTGAACTTGTGATCCCAGAATGCTGGGATTAGCCATGCACCACCATGAGAGCAAATGATTATCTTTTCAAGTAAAAATACATATTTAGGTATATGTATGCACATATATTGATATACATAGATACGCCTATTTTTTGGGAATGGAATAATAAGCTGGTGGAGGTGGGGGCGTTAGTAGAATAATAATGAGCTTTCCTTATAGGCTTGTGCGAAAACTGAATAAATTAAAATACTTAAAATTTTCTACGCATTGAAGTATTAAAGAAATATTTATTAAAGTAATACTTATACTTGCTTTGGGGAGCCAACTCTGCAAATACTCAGTATGGCAAAAAGAGTCTGTGCGCACCTCTCATTGTGTAAGCATTCATGAAAAGCGGGGTGCACTGGCTCTTCTTCAGCTTCTTATAGGCTGGAGGTCCACTTATGTCCTGCTCATTTATGTCACAGACAAACATGTCTTCTGGCTATTTATAGAAGGAGAAAGAAAAAGGCTTACACAGTATCAGTTAGAAGTGCCCTTTGTGTATCCTATACATGTACACACATATATATGAATACATGGATACACAGTTTGCATACACATGTATGTGTGTAGTAGACATGAGCACTGTTAATATATGGGCACTCATACTCAATTCAAATTTTAGAGTTATGAAGTTTCTCAAAAAACTATGCAGCATTTATTTATTTATTTATTTAATTTGTGGTACTGAGGATCCCACCCAGACCCTTCATACTGAGCTACATGCCCGCACCAGTTTTAATTTTTTGATTTTTAGACAGAGTCTATTAAAGTTGCCCTGGCTGGGCTCAAATGTATGGTTCTCCTGCCTCAGCTTCTCAGGGTGCTGGGATTATAAAAGCTTTTCTACTATCAAAAATATTCTTGAGAATTTAAAGAAATCACTTTCCTTTAGCATTTGAAGGAAAAAAAAATTGATACAGAAAGAAAACAGGTGTAACAATGTTGTTGTCATTTAAACTTCATTTAACTCTGTCCTGTGATTTCACAACTATATTTCAGGAAGAAAACAACAACAACAACAACAAAAATCAACATTCCCTGATGAAAGTTATAATATTTTTCAGGCCTCACAAAGCAAGAGAAAGAATTTAAGTGTTCATATCCCAAGAAACAGAACCGTTACTCAGAAAGACGGATCTCTAAAGTTTTAAGGAAGCTTGTAAAGCCACAGATATTTTTTCTTTGTAATGCATGTATAATTCTGAATTTTAACTTTCATTTGCCTGGGCTTATTACATACTAAAATATAAACATTTTACTCATTTTCTTTTTTCTGCTGTTGGTGAATACTATGCATGTTTTAACTAGACTTTGGATATTATTCTTGCATTATCAGAATGAGACCTCCCAAATTATAATCACTTTTCATTATCATTTAAGATCATGCTGTTCACTTTTGACCCCTATAGGTTGAGTGAAATTTCAAAGTATATATTGGGTATGTAGAGGATACTTACCATATTAAAAATAATTACTCAACAAATATTTAACAGTTACTCAACAAATGTTTGTTAATTAATTATAAAATATCTCAATATAACCACCCTTCAAAACTAACATAACCTTCAGAAGTATTTCGATTTCCTAACATAACAGTTAAGTAAAGACAAGCCCTCTGAGTTCAAAAGGATTCCTTTACCTACCTGAATTCGTTCCTTCTGCACTCCTGAAGGAGCAATGTAGATTTCATTGCTGGTAACACAAAATGTAGACAATGGTATTTATTTTACTAATTTTCTGTTTTTGCACAAAGTATGCCCTTCCAGATCAATCATTAATGTTCCTTACAAATGAAGTTATACAAACAGCTGCTTGGCTTAATTAAAGATTTAGGCTTTACGGGAAGACTATCAAACTGTTTCAGTGCCTTTCTAATTCCAGATGGAACTGCAAAGTGCTGGAAGCTGCTTCTGTCTTCTGATTTTCACAAATGCTTATTTCTTTTTATGATGCAAAATCAAACAAAGGTAAGCAGGCTCTTTATCTTAGAGGAAATGACAATCTGAATATTTAAGTTTTTAGCATCTTAAGGCATAAATAAGCAGAGTTTGTTTAAGTCCAAGCAACAAGAAGAAAATACAGTCCGTAGGAGTAGACAGATATGTCTTGCAAAGAATCGGGCTTCACTGCATCGCATGAAATGCTTATGACAAACTCTGAAGTTCAGAGACCTCTGCTGGCGAGATTATTAAATTAAACCATGGAAGCTGGGCTGCTTTCCCACAGAACTCTTTCCAATTTGAAAAGTTCATGTTTCTTGAAAAATATCTAGCAACAAAGCTCTATAAAATTGCAAAATGTTAAAAATATAAAAGAATGGCTATACGTGTGCATCTGTTTATTACAGACATTATATCAAGGGATACCCTACCATTTTCTACCAGATACTCTCAAATTTGATTTGCAAATTAATTTCAACATCTTCTCTAATCTCTCTACCCTCAACAACCTTTGGCTCACATGTCAGTTTCTGCTGCTCCCAGAGTGCTAATGAGCTGCCATCCAAATGAAAACGGAAAAAGTACTACTGCTAGGTGCACTAGCTTCTGCCACTGAAGCAGACACAGGGACGCTGAATATTACACGCTGCTTCATAGGGCCTATGTTGAGCCGTCATATTTGGGTACCTAGTAAACCTCTAGGCTTGAAACTGACAAAAATGTGAGGTAAATGAAAGTTTCTTTAAGATTCCATTGGCAAAATCTGGAGGATAAGAGCTTGATGGTGTGAGCAAAGCGCAATGCCCAGTAAGCTGCAGACGTCTTAGCTCTCACTGGGAGGCCACCGTCCTACAGCACGGTGACACAGAGGGCCACTGCTTTCGAACAGGGTGAATGCACAGGAACCACACCGTAAGAGAGGCCCACTGCAAATACCCGAGGGTCTCCATCTTTCATCTTGCATAACAGAAGAAACTAGAATTATGGATAATGCTGCCCACTGATCTCCACAGCCAAGCGGACTCAGGTTTTCTTGTCTAGAGAGCAATACATGCAGTGCTGACAACGACTCAAAGTACAGAACTGCCTGGGGTAAATGAAATCCATTTACAAAGTAGCAATACCGTGGATATTCAGCCAAAAGATTTAGCAATGGTAAATTTGTTTTATTACTGCCTCTGTACATTGAACTTTGGGTAACTAAAGTATCAGCTAAACAGATTTCGGACGAAAAGTATTACCCCCTAAAAGGAAAGAACTATCTGGGTAAAATGCAAAGATGAAGGTTTCATTTTTGGAAAGAAACATGCCAAAGACTAATGTGAAGTGTCTACTCGGTGTTGTAGAGCAGTGGTCCCAACCTTTCTGACGTAGGGCAGGGCTCAGCTGGAGAACATACTTTTAAGGACTTGGGGTGGGGGCAAGCTCTGCCTCCTCTCAGATCAGAGCAGCATTAGGACCTAATGAAAACGTGCTGATAGGAGGCGGAGCTTTGCTCACTTCCACCTGGCCTGATCCTTCCAAGGCTACTTCCCTGGGCTTGAGGATCCCTGTTGTAAGCCATAAATAAAAAACATTTCAATTCCAAGGTATTAGTTTTGAAATGCATTTCTCTATCATCTTTGCTAATTATGTAGTAAGCAGGCGCTATGGTTTAGATCTTGAGTGTCCCCCAAAAGCCTCGTGTATTCAGAACTGTGTGTTTTTGGGAGGTAGGACCTGGCTGGATGGGGCAGATGTTTACGGCTTGACCTGAAAAGATTGTTAAGGTGTTGAGATTGGGGATTGCCTTGGGCAGAGATTTCAGGTGTCTGTTTTTGACTTGGAGGCCAGTAAGTCAGGGAGGGGCAACTGGCGGCTTAAAGTACTCAAAGGAAGAAGAGAAGGGCTTGCAGCCTCTTCCTGGGAGCTCCCCTGCTTGCTTCCAACGGGATGAGCAGCTCTCCAGCCAGTGTCTCCGCCATCTGTCTCCACCATTGCTGGCTGCCCCATCCATGGACTGTGTGTGAGAGACCTTCTGAAACTGTGAGCTAAATAAATCTTTCCTCTCCTAACTTGTGGATGTTGGGCATTTTGTCAAAGCAACAAGATAAGTAATACAGCAGGGAAACAAAACCCAACGTTTCTAATACATATACGTTCAGTTTCTTCTCTTTTTATTTACTTTCTGGTGGTTAAAAAATCATTTAAATTTCACTAAGCCTCAATGAGCTCATCTATAACATGGGTTTATGAACTGTCATCCTTGCTAATCATGTGAAATAGGATTGATATCTGACACATACCAATTTTACAATGTTAAAGTAAGAAATGCTACATTTGAACCTTAGAGCCACCACTTAAGCACAGAGGCAGCTGAGTATCCCAGAATTCCCTTGATTACTCTTACTCCCTTGGTCCTCCATTTTCTCTTTCTTATTTAAGTCTTATGTGTGTCCTAAATTACTGTTAAATACATGTTTGGTACCACACACAAATAGCATAAGTTGGAACGGTATCAGCCAACCCTGAAATCAGTCTATCTTTAGTATGTCTAAGGGATTTATTGTTAGTATTACCCTGGAAACATGACCTACTGGGTTGGTACTTCATTCCCAATTCATTTAAAAAGTTAAGACAAAGGAAGCCTAATCACCACTTGACAACACGATAATGAAATTGCTGACAAAGCTGGCGCTGTGAGATCTTAAAGTCAGTCGTGTATTAGGGTATTTAACATTTTAGCTCAGAATATCCATTTCACTCTGACAAGCACAAATTTAGAAAGGTTAACAGTCATAAAGTAGTGGCTCTTTCCCTCTGAAACCACCAGGGGGAGCGGCTCACCAATTAGGAATCTGAATTTTTTTTACCTGTGATGCAACTTTTCTATAAATTGACTATAGAGCTATAAAAGTCATTTCATTTTAAAAGATGTGCCAATAAGTGGTTTATGGTGGCCACACGCAAATGGAGGGCATGGGTTAGTACAGCTACAAAGAACTGTCCTCTAAGACTTCTGTGACAACAAATCCCTTGAGTTCTACATTCTCTTAGTTTTAAATTTGCTGTTTTTAAGAGCCACTTAGAAATGGTTATTTTAGTTTTACTTTGTATGTGAAAAACTGCTTTCTGCATATAAAATAAGCAGTCCTTAACTAAAGACAATATTTAGGATATGATTTGCTATAAACAATGTAGTTGGGAAACTGAACTACCAGGACTCAATTTCTAGATGGATAAAAACAAGAAGAAACCACTTATAGGATAGTTTGCTTTGAATAAGCCAATTTAGACATTCTGGCAAGTAATCTGACAGCAAAGACAACGCTGCAGCGACACATTGGCACGGGGCTAATGGTAAGAGAGAGGGCGCACACAGGAGCTGGAGGGCCACAACTTCCAGCCACAACTGCACCGCGGTGGATGACGGCCCCTCTTTATTATTTCCCACTGTTCCATGAATATTTCATGAATTATGGGGTAATGTGAAGCACATGAAGTTAGAATGACATCATCTTAAGGCATTTCATAAAATCCTTTGTGTCTAAAAGGTTGCAATTTTATTTTACATTCCTTTTCTCATGAGAGGCAGCCTCTTTAGGGCATAACATTACTATCCACATACTCAACAGCACATAAATAGTTTAATAGTCCAATTTTGTTAAAGAAAGTGAACTAGGACAAAGAAATAAATCAGCATCACTCAGTTTAACATTCAGTCTCGAGACATTATTCCTAAAACATTTTAGGGGAAAAACAATAATCCTATTTCAGAAACTCTTCAGAATGAGACTCCATAACCTTTATTTTATTGTTAGAAGGCTAGTTTTTCTTCACCGTTTTAGAGGAAAGATTCTGAATAAATATAACAAAAAATAAAAGAACCACTCTGTTTCAATTTAAGTCCAGTAATGAGGAGATTTTTTTGTTTTCTGTTTGGTCCTGGGATTTGAGCCCAAGGCCTTCACACTGAGCTACATCGCCCACCCATTTCTCATTAGCTCACTAAGTAAAACTTGCAATCATCCTGCCTCAGCCTTCCAGAGTGCTGGAATTATAGTTTTGTGTGATGGGGTCTGGCTTCCAGTATCTTGTTTTATCCTCAGTGGAATAAAGATTGGCAAGTGCTATGTCCCTAATAATGATATATCTGCTTAGAACAGCTTTTCTTTTGACTCAACAAAGCATAATTTCTCAAATTTTTAGTGGAT
This sequence comes from Ctenodactylus gundi, assembly GCA_004027205.1. Lineage (NCBI taxonomy): Eukaryota > Metazoa > Chordata > Mammalia > Rodentia > Ctenodactylidae > Ctenodactylus > Ctenodactylus gundi. The sequence goes on along the minus strand of PVKB01000921.1, from coordinate 522,998 downwards.
AGTAATATGTATTTACACAGTATCTTATTTAGTTCCCTTCCACATTTTAGAAAACAAAATACCATCAGGACCACCTAAAACCGCTCATAGGCTGATCTGGTGACACACAGGTTAGGCTTGCTGTGGTCCCGTCAGACGCAGAATCTCCACAGGTGAATTGGCCACCAACTTACCCATGCTTCACGCTAATTCCTCCTCCAGTTCCAGTGACCCAGCCCAAATGGTAAAACTGTTTGCAGAGTTCTGGGATCAGGTATCTTGGGTATTCTTTGTCCTAAAGGAGAAGATAATGATTTCTGAAACAAACATTATTCTATCAAGTAGCTGTTCCAGATGGCACCTCTAAGAGGCAGCCAACTAAAGGAAATTTAAGAAAATCTGCCATAAGTAGGATGCAGACAAGGGAAAACTTAACAAGTATATTTTGCTTTCAATGCTTAGAAAGGGGATTTACAATATTGTTTAGAAATTTGGGATTGTTCATTATAGGGCCGCATACGTTAACACTATGGCCTTGGCCACTAAGGACAAGGTAAAAAAAATGCCCAGTATATATTCAAAAATGTCTGCTGGGGGCTGGAGGAATGGCTCAGTGGTTAAAGTGCTTGCCTAGCAAGTGTTAAGTATACGAGATCGATTCCCCAGCACCACATAAGCCATGTGTGGTGGTGCATGCCTGTAATCCCGATCTCAGCACTTGGGAGGATGAGACAGGAGGATTGCTGTGAGTCCAAGGCCAGTCTGGGCTCCATAGTGAGTTCAGGACCAGCCTGGGCTGCAGAGCGATACCCTGTCTCAAAAAAAAAAAAAAAAAAAAAAAAAAAGTTTGTTGAATCTAGTGCTGAAAGGAACAGGCTTTAATTTATTCTTTAATCCATTTAGAAACTTATTCACAAAAAACATCTTATTCAATTACATGTTTAACTCGTACTCTTTTTTTCATTTTTATTTTTTAAATGTTTTTTCCCATGTGAATTTATTGTTTTGTTTTCTCTTATTACAAAGGCAATATATATTCATTATGAAAAATAAAACCAAGCAAATAGCATAGCAAAAATGACAATCAGTACTTGCTGGACAAAATTCTAGGAAAATATGTGTTTACAGGAAAATATGCATAAAATATGAGACAAATGCCAAGCTTTATTTATATGAGTCCTATAATTACTTCTTTAAAAAAAAAACACTGCAGTGTTTCCCTTTTTTACATTTTAAATACAATAAATTTTATTTTTGGCAATATGATATACAACCTTTACCTTGAAAACAAGCTATAATGCTGAATAAGTTATGCTTACAAGTATTTCAAAATAATTGCTAAACTGCCAAGACACTACAGTCTCACAGGGCTGTAATGGAAAGGAGAGTGAGATTAGTTGGGAAGGAGCTCCAAAGTCACAATTTTCCTGAAGGTATTTGCAAAATTTCAGTCATCTTGAACTTCAATTTTGAACTATATAAGCCTCTGGAAATATGAGCAAAACCTCAGGCTTTCTGCTCAAAATGGGGACATCTAACAGAATTTCAATACAAGCTTGTGCTCTCAAGGGGTTACACTCTCAAGGCAAGGGCAAACTCACAATGCAGGAAAGGCACAGCAAGAAAACTTGCCTTTACTGATCCTGGCTTTGAGAAAAAGGGAAGAAATGTCTTTGAGTCCAAAGAAGGATCATTAATTAATGAACTGGATTCTCAGCTATTCAATTGAACACCTGAAATTATGGTGCTTTCTGAAATTTTTGTTAATGCTCTACAGACACACTTCATTTCAGATAAGTATTATGAATACTGATTGGTGAAGTGGGCTTCAAAATATCAGAGTGGGAACATGGACAGGAGCAACCCATTCTGGTCCCTCTTGTTAGTGGAAGCTTCTATCCCTCTGTCTTTGATTACAAAATAAACCATCTACTGGGCAACACAAGAAAAGAAAAAGAAAAAGAAAGAAAAAGATTAGAAACATGAGGATCCAGAAAATTTTAAAAGGAGTTAGCTGATCTGTTAAATCTATATAGTACACCATTCATTGCTTACATGACTGTGGGTCTCAGTTTGTTTATCCATAAAATAAGAATAATGAGAAGTAAACTGAGCTACAATGGGTATAAAGCATCTACAACGTTTGATACAGTCAATGCTGGTTTCCTTCCAGCCTAAAAGGTTTAAAATTCTTGAATTAAAGTTAATTTATTATTACTTAAGGTAAACAATAAAAAGCAGACATTTCTTGTAACTGTCCTTAAGAAACCTAACCAAAATTAACATCCCCCACATAATTTGCCATTTCCTTTTTTAGGGACATAAATGATATTTTATTTACATATTAAAGTACAGCTAATGGGAAGACTCCTGCAGTTTTCCAATCCTTAAAACCAAATTTGCACAGCAAATTGCAAACATTAGAGAAAATGGTCTGTTATTATGGGTCTTCTCCACACCCACCCCTTTAGCTTTTGCACTACAAGGGTACTGCAGCAATTAGGCAGCTTCTGGCTACAGGAATAACAACAATCACCCAGGTGCTGTCAATACATTTCATTCGGTTATTCTGGCCCACAAAATTATAATGAAAGGAAAATAGTAAGTTAACAAGCACCAGTAGAGATACATTTCACGAAAGTGAAGTCATTTAGATGTTTCAGAATCAGAAAGTTAAAATAAAAATATGTCTCTAACAAGAAAGGACAGGAAGAAAAGGTTTATTTTGTTTCACTTTCTCCTTGAATGTCAACAGTATAATTTTCTGTTATTGTTCGATCTGCTTATCAATGTCAACATTCGTTTTGAATATATAACAATTGATTACCATCAACTATTTACAACATTCTGTAGTAAGAAACATTTTTTAGACAATTCCATAGTATATATTAAAATATCAAAGCTTAAAATGTTTTGGACTCTATACTTCCTATTTCCAATTTCTCAATTTAGGTTTTTTTTTATTATTATTATGAGACAGGGTCCAGGTTGGTCCTGAACTCACTATGTAGCTCTGACTGGCCTCGAATACACAGCAATCCTCCTGCCTCAGCCTCTCCTGAGTGCTGGAATTACAGGCTATAGGCGTGTACCACCACACCCGACTTATGTGATGCTAGGGAATCAACACAGGGTCTTGAGCTTGCTAGGCAAGCATTTAACCACTGAGCTATTCTTCCAGCTCTCAATTTAGTTATTTTAAGGAAATCAGCCCTGTCACTGAGATATCTAGTCACAACCAACAATGGCTCGAATTCCCTTCTCAATCATTTTATTTTTTAACTTAAGCTCTGTATCTGCATTACTCAGATAAAAGTTTACTTGGAAGGCTTTCATACAAATATAAAATATACAAGTGTTAGCTGGGAGTATAGCTTAGCACTTGGAATGTGCAAGCACCTGGTGCAATCTTCAGCACCAAAAAAAAGTGTCAAAGGTATTTTTTAGATCAATTACTGAGAAAACCTATAAAATGTTAGAACTAGTTGAAAAGAGGAATCAACACTCATATATAATTAATGAATAATCCTGAATTTATAAATAATTTACTAGTTATAAAATAAGTTAAAGACAATCTCAAGACACTACTAATCTGTTCTTCTCATTTTAAAGTTTTTCATAAGTTTCCTTCACATTGGCCTCAGGAAGCGACTGACACAGGCCCAACAAAGCTGTCTGGATTTTGTCTGTGTCACCTTCGCTCCTTCCTACAGCTTTCCTCCTCCCTTCAGGGGGAAGTTCTTTTCGGGCAGTATTTGTCTTGTTTTTGGCTGAAATCCAGGGCCTAGAAAAGTGCTCTGCTCACTTTTCTAAGTTGTAATGTAGTTAAGAAGGAAAGAAAAAAGGATTTAGAGAAAAACAGCAGGATTCAACTTTGATTAAAGTCAAAGGCCTTTCTGAGCAGGTGGAATTTAATCTAAGACATAAAAGTGGGAAAAAAAAAACCCAGTGTGATAAATGAGTTTGTGTGCATGTGCAAGGTCTTGGGAAGAAGCAAACCTGAAGATTCCAGAGAAGACCAGTGGAAAAGCCCTGGAGTAAAAAAATGCTTGGCAGGTAGAAGGCCAGTTGGCTGGAGCAGAGTGACCAAAATCTGAGAGGGTGGATAATGACTTTGCAGGTGGACAGTGACCTGCAAGAGGCCACGTCATATAGGTATGTTAAGGCCAAGCTGACAAGACCTGAACATCCTGGGCACTAGCGGAAGAAATAGGCCACTTTCATTTTATAAAGTGAAGTTGGGTTTGTTATTAGGTAAACTTGTAGGTCTTATGCTAGAAGCTTGTATTCAATGACTTCGAGCGTCTTAAGAATAAAAAAAGGCACAAGCTGAATGAAATTGTGTAGGGACTGGCTATGAGGGGCGTGAAAGAGAATGAAAATACTAAATAGTCATTTGGGGGGGGGTGGGACATGAGGAAGGGGGGTCATCAGGGAACAGAGGAGGACTGACAATGGTATTAACTACGTGCCACTTTGACACTGGAATGATGAGTATGACGCGAGGCCAAAAGGCAGAACTGTGGGATATTCTCAGCAGCATTAGGAAGGAACAAGGAACTCAGGCTGAGGGTCTGTCCTGCATCTGATTGGCCCACCGTATTACTGTAAAGTCAACCAACCATGAACTTAAGTAACTTCAGTTTCCATGCTGGGTTTGGAAACCACATCCCAGTGGACTTGTAATGACCCTTTCAATAGTGTTGATATGGAGAAGAGTTGAACAGGGACACAGAAGAGAAAGATGGATAACAAGTACATTTTTCTATTCACTGTGGTAGTTGTCACCATAACGAAAAACCTCAGATCATCAACAAGAGAAGAAGTTTATTTTGGCTCATGGTTTTAGAAGTTACAGTTCATGACCAGGTAGACTCACTGCTTTTAGCCACTGGTGGGGAAAATGGAAGGAAATGACAGTGAGTGTGTGGCACAACAAACTGCCAGGAAACAAGAGAAAGAGGAAGGGGTCACAGTCCTTTTTGGGGAATGCTGTTAATACCCTCTAATTGGCCCCAACTCCTAAGTTCCTATCACCTTCTAACAGTGCCACCCTAGGGTCTAGGCTTTTAAAACTATGGGCTTCTAGGGGAACATTCAACATCTAAACTATAGCAAATGCTAATGGGTGAAAATAGAGGATGACTTGTAGGTACATATAATATCACTAGTAAGAATTGATATTTATTTTTTATTTTGTGCCAGGCACTATTGTGAAGGTTTGACATGGCTTACTTCACTATTCTTATAACAAATCTATTATAGGAAGAAAGCTTACGCAGAGCATCCAAGGACCAAGACAACTCAGACAGCAAATGGCAGAAGTAGGATTTGAGCTCATGCACTATGATTCCAGAGCCTTAGTTCTTAACCTTTATGTTGTATTGTAGGTGGGAAGTAGAAGAAATTAAAATTGAAAAGTTCACACCTAATACCATTCATTTGCTTTGTAATTTTGGAGGCGAAGCCATCAGAGAAACAGGCTTGGAATAGAGGATAGAGTAATATGTTAAAGTTTTGGAATGGTCATTTCAGTAAATATGAAAGGAAGCTCCCCCGAGCACTGTCACATGGTGCTGAGACTAGCTGTAACAGGATGCCATAATATTTGCAGAGATAATATTTCCAATTCACATAGTTAAGTGATGTTTTTCCTTCCCTCACAAGCTCTCAGTAGCCTGGGTGAGAGGTGTTCCAGTAAAGACACCACAGAGTGTGGGACAAGACTGGATAGAGGGCACACGGGGGAGCCACAGAAGAAGAAAGCATGTGCGGTGCTGGGTAGGGTGGATATGACCATGTGAATGGGCTGAAAGAGTGAAGAGAAGGTAAAGATTGATAGAAATACAGCTTAGTATTTTAAGATCAGGAAATTTCACACAAAATCTGAGTATCTGCTTTTCCTTAGAAAACAGACATGGACATTGGGCCCATATGCCTATACAGCAAAAAGGCTGAAGTTGTGTATGTGACCTCTTAACCAACTTAAGTGGCCACATTCTCCATGAATCACTGCTTGAAATCATCTTGCTCTCCTACATTTGCAAACTACACTTTGTTTTCTTAATGAACTTAGTCTTTTCCCCTTCCTTTCACTGCCCATTACCGGTATACAGTTCATTAGCTATTATACACACTTATTTTTCTCAAATGGAGGGATAGCAACATTCATGTTTTCATCTTTCAGAATCTGAACTTTGTCACTACATATTTTCTGAGTAAATGCTTTCTGTTTTAGGGAAATATTCTTTGACTTCTGTTGATTTTAGAAAAATTTAATCTAAAATCATGTCATTAGTGGTTTAATTTCAAAATTGCAAAAACAAGTTTAGAGATTATTATCATCCAGTGAGTTTGACCTATAAATAATACATTCAGTGGCTGAAGAATCCTTAGAACTCTTGAAGAAAGTTCATGAAACATAGATCATTAGTTGGCTCAAAGGAGGATATTACTGAAAGGGTTATAGGAGGAGCTAAGTAAGCTAAGCCAAACTCATCTGGTCTCCAGATTTTAAGCCAGCACCTCATGTTATTTTTTCTAGTCATAAGATTAGGTCATTATCCTCACAGGAGTGATGGCATTACAGGTGTGCGCTATCCCACTTGGCTTACGTGGCGTTGGAGAATGAACCCAGGGCCTTGTCATGAGCTATGTTCCCAGCTCATGTACTATCTAGGTGACCTGGCTAAATTTCTACCCTTCCCTAATCTTGTTTATCTTTGAGAACAGGATGTCTGTAGGCCAGAAATCCCTCTTCAGATTTCTAACCAGAAATTGCTTAGAAAGATCTAAGATAGCTTCCAGAGTGAGTCAGATTGCCTCTAAGTTCAATTAGAACCTCATCTGCACGCTAAAAGTCATCCCAACCCCTATCAATGCCAGGCCATTTGCCATGACTATAACCTGAAAGAAGCATGGAAAAGACAAGACCATGCCTTCCTCTCCTTTCTTTCATCCTCTATCTCTAACTGCTGGACTACAGTGGGGGCACTGAGTTGCAAGTTTATCTCCTACTTCTCTTATTCTTTGTCAAGAATGGAAAGTCTGGGGCTAGAGAAATGGTGTAGAGGTTAAAGCGCCTGCCCTACAATCAGAAGGCCTTCAGTTGATTCCGTACCACCACATAAAGCTGTAATACCAGCACTTGGTAAGCTGAGGCAGGTGGATTGTCCTGAGTCCAAGGCCAGTGTGGGCTACGCCAGTCTGGGCTACAGAGGGAGACCCTGTCTCAAAAAAAAAAAAAAAAAAATTCAGTTCCCTGTTCAACTAGTGCTTGATTTTACTATCTACTATTGACACCACAATTTCAAGGTAGAGAAAGGACCCAGGTTGGGTAATTAAGATTTAGGGTAATAAGTGCACTACTGGAACTTCTTAGTAATGATTCTAACAAGTTCCATTTGCCTTCCTCATTCTCTGTACACAGGGTGTGAATGATTCCCAATAATATGGCCTGCACTCAAGATCTTCCCCTTCCCCATCCAATCCTGCCTACCCAGCATTGACTAGTGTTTGCTAACATGTGAAAAGTCACTTAAACAAAATAACGGTCCACAAATCAACTTAACAATAACCCACAACCTTTGGTCCAAGCAGGTTCACAAACACTTAGCCATAATGTCTTCCATCAGGTAGGTTAGGACAGAGAGGACGACTAAGATGGGGTGTTCCGGGGGTCACGAGACAGAAGTGGAACCACGATGCAGTCAAGGCCCTGGCCCTCTCGGGAACAAAGATTAGGTAGCTAAAGCAGACAGCTTATCCTCACCCTCCCAGTTTCTTCTAGGTGCGCTAAGGTAATTAGTGGGCTTATGGCGTTCTACAACCTCCACTACTGGACTGCTTGAAACCATGTGAGCAAAAGCCACCTCCTGTGGACCCCTCCTCTGGAGCTTTACTTTCCCAATAACTTCTTGCTTTAGATCTTCCCTGTGAATGCCGACTGATTATTTTTCATCATATCTAGAGTTCCTGAACCCCGGCATCAGGCAACGCCAGAGGTAACATCTTCCATGTGTTATTACCTTTGAAGGCCTTTCACCCCACTAGTCAGGGAAGCAATAAGGGGGCTCATTTTAGGGCGCTTTCTCTACCACTGAAGATGGCCTTATCCCACTCTACCAAAATCGTTTAATCGTCTAGTTCTCCTGGACCCGGGGCATGTCTCATTCACTTCTCTGAGCATGTGGAAGGTGTTCCGTAATACTTGTGTTAGTGATTGAAAAATATATGTAGCCTGACTTCTGCTCAAGAAAGAAACGTGTGCCAGACCACTCTGGTGGCTACAGCAGGACTGCCAGTTCTAGCTCGGCCTGGACACGTGGAGGCGAGACCCTGTGTCAACATCAAAACTAAACAATGGGCTGGAGGGGTAGCTACTTGCAAAGGCTGTGGCTGGAACCTCAGTACCAAGAAAGGAAGACAGGTGGACTCCCATGATCATCTATAATCTAAACAGGTTGGAAAGGTGCAACTCATAAAGGAAGGGTGCTGCCAGGTCCGGCAACTTCGGCCCTGGGGCAGAGACAGTAAGGAGGAAGAGGAGTTCAGCGTCAGCTCCACTTCCATTCCGGAGCGTGACAATCGGTTGCCTGTTCTTTTTCAGAGTTAGGGGTACAGCTCCAGCCACAGAGGTTCTGAATCCCCCACTGGCGTTAGCTCACGTGGTAGAGGCGCAGAGACCCGCGGGGAACCCGGCCCGCCACCGCGATCCTGGAAGACAGCGTGTCCAGGGCCTCACCCCTACCTGCGCCCTACCTGCGCGCCCTTTCTGTGCGAGCAACAGCATTCTTCCCCGCCGTGGCAGCCAGGCATGACCCAGGCAATGGCATTCGCACCCCTCGCACACAGTGCAGCGCGGTCAGGCGGCGCTCCGGACAGCCGGGAACAGGAAGGGCGGGAGGCAGGACCCCGGAGGGCCTTGCTGATTGGGCGAGTTTGTGGCGCTGCCGGATCGAGGGGCGTGGCAACGAGGTTGGAGGCGGTGCTTAGAGAGCTTGTCTGCGAGATCGTCAGGCCGGGCGGACGCCTCGTGGGCGTGGCCAGCCCGGCGGCAGGCGGGGCTTAGGGAGGCCTTGAAGCTGACGATCAGGCAGTGCTGCGGGCAGCCCATAGGAAGGCCGGGAAGATGGCGGCCTCCTGGAGGCTGGGCTGTGACCCGTCGCTGCTGCGCTATCTCCTGGGCTTCGGCGGCCGGCGAAGCTTGGGTTTGGCCCGGGCCACCGGTGGATGCTCTGTCGGCGGTGGACCTAGCTTGAGATGGCTTCACAGAACGCAGTGGCTGCCGGGTGAGTGGCCACGGCTCGCCCAATTTCTCTGTGTGATTTCTCTGAGCTGTGGGTCTGGGTCATTCTTGACTGTGGGCCTGCATTTGGGTATAGAGGTGCCACGTCTCCCAACTCTCTTCCTCCTCTCTTTTGGAGTGTCAGCTGTCTTGGCCTAATGCAGGAAGCAGAAGAGCGGACTTGGGAGGTGAGAGCTTGACCCTGCACGGGGCTCCCAGTTTGTAAGGCTTTTCTGTGACCTTGCTGTGGAATTTGGGGTGTTAGTGAAGCGTCGACAGACAGAGGTCCATTTTAAGGCTCTTTTCTCAGACCCCTTTTCATTCAGGTCCTTTAGTGCTGTCAGGCATTTCACATCCAGAAAAGCTGTGCAGGATTGTTCAGACTTAGAAGCCGCCGTTAGCTGGGCTTATTCATTCTTGAGGCCCTTTTTTTGTTGGCAGGTCTAAGATCTTCAGATCTTTCAAGTTGCCCAACCTGGCGACTAGTACTTTTCAAGGCTTAATTTTGAAAATACCTGTGGCATCACAGCCATTAAAACATTCCCTTGAAAGGATAAACACTTAACACTAAGTTAATTACAGAAAATAAACTTTTAATAGTGATACTGGCACAACACACAGAATTATGCTAGTATTTAACAAAATAGTATTGTAAAATTGCATGCCGGGCATTATTTTTCCTTGCACGGAGGAGTGTGGGTAGTGAGTCAAGATGGCAGTGGAAGGAAGAGAGTAAGACTTAACATTTTTTAATATGATGTAACAGTTCGGTCGTCATTCTTGGCACTTCACAGGACGAATATTAATCCTAAGTAATAGGTGCAGTAGGCAGTAACTACATATTCTGAGTTGCCTGAGGCTCAGAAAAATAAGAAATGCCTTATACAGAGTCACACAGTAAGGTGATTGATTTGAGGTTTCTAAAGTTTGAAGGATGGGTACAATTTATTTCAGTATCTTCTATGTGATGTTCATAACATACTTCTTGAAACAGGGGTTCTTTTGACAGTGTGTGCAATGTTCTTACTCCTCCATCTCCCAGTTTGTTAAATTGAGCCTTCCCACAGCTCCCAAAAATCCTGTCTCAGGTGGAGCATGAAACCTGAACTTTACAATCAACCTTGGGTGAGGTTTTTTTGTTTTATTTTGGTGTTTGATGACCTACACTTTGATTCTCACTGCCCTAGAAAAGAATGTAGGGGCTGGAGGAATGGCACAGCGGCTAAAGTGCTTACCTTATAAGTACAAGGCCCAGAATTCTATTGCCCAGCGCCACGTAAAGCTGGACATGGTTGTGTATGCCTGTAATCCCAGCACTCGGAGGCTGAGGCAGGCAGATTGTCCTGAGTCCAAGGCCAGCCTGGGCTACACCAGTGAGTTCAGGACCAGCCTAGGCTACAGAGTAAGACCTTACCTCAAAAAAAAAAAAAAAAAAAAAAAAGGAAAAGAATGTAATATTAAAACAACACTGTTGGAAAAAGCTTAGAAAATTCTTACATCTTTCTAAAAGAACCTTTTGAGAATCTTTGAATCCTCCATACTGTCTTCACAAAGAATGGCATATGCAGTTATATATAAGAATGTGCATGAATTTTCAGCGGTTTTCCTTTGACCCAGTTTAATTTCTTTTGCCTTTAGATTTTCACTTTAGGCAATCAGTATGATTTATCTTGACATTTTACTTATTCCTAATACCCCGTCTCCAAATACACACCACTGAACGTCAGGAAGATGGTACACAAACTGATTGAGTTTCTTATGGCTAATGCTACAACTAGTGGCTTGAAACAACACAAGTTATCTTAACAGTTGTTGAGATAAGAAGTCAAAAGTGAATCTTACCAGATTAAAACGGTGGTATCTGGCAGGTACTTTTTCTGGAGGCTACAGGAGAGAATCTGTTTCCTTGTCTTTTCCAGTGAGTAAAGGCATTAGAGATTCTTTCTGTCTTGGCTTCTCTCCATCTTCAAATTCAGGAATGTGTGTATTTATCACATTATATCTCTCCTGCCACTCCCTCCTGCCTTCCTTTTTCCAATTGGACCTTCTCTTTTGCATTGGGCTATCTGGATAGTCCAGATATTCTCTGTATCTTGAGCTCAATTGATTAGTAACTTGAATTCCATCTTTAATCTTAATTCTCTTCTGGTATCTAATTTAGCACTCATAGGTTCTGGATATTGTAGCACTGACCTCTGGTTAAATGGCCGTGATATAACAGTGCATGCATTATTCTGTGTTGGGTAGCTATTCCTAAGTTATTTGGGAAATTTGGACTATTTTCTCATAACAGTGAGCCAAAATTTGTCTCCTTTCACCACAGATGAAACTAACATCATCCTACAGTGCTAGGTGTTGAACCCAGAGGCTTGTGCATGCTAAGGAAGTGCCCTACCACTTAGCTACATCCCCAGCCTTAATTTTTTTTTTATTTCACTATGCTACTCCATCTTTCATTCCTTATTTCACATTCCACATCCAATCTATCAATATTAGAAATTGCTTAGCTTATACTGCAGAGCAAGAGCCTGTCTCAAAAAAAAAATTCCTGTTGCCTTGCTTTACTTTTAAAAATGTAATCTGAACATTCCTCACCACTCCTGCCACTGCTAACTACACAGTTGAAGCTACCACCATTGTCAACCTGGACACCACAAGAGAGTCCCAGAAGATATCCCTACCACCAGCCTTCTCCCAGTATAGTCCTGCCCCTAGTGTATACAGTACAGTGCTGAGTACTTTCAAGTGCTCAGATTGAGGTAGAAACAAAATGTTGATGGAGACAATGACTGGTGGAGATGAGTCACGTGGGTATCAGGGAGTATTCTTCTTTTTGTCCTTCCTCATATTACAGTTGAACTACATCAGTGGGTTTCCTTGGACTTGGCATCCAGTAGGGACAAGAGACGGAAGGAAGCCTGGAGTGATGTCAGGGTATTCCTTCAGCTCAGAGCTTTCGTAGTGCTGCTTTTAAATTGTAAGTCAGGTCATATCACTCTTCTGCCGAATGCCTTGCAAGAGTTTTCATTAAACTCCGAGTAAAATTGCAGTTGCTTGCTAAGGGTTACCCGGCCCGGTGTGATAAGCTCGTCATCTCCCTGACTTCCATTCTTCATGCTTTTCTTCATGCGTTGCACTCTAACAGTTCTGGCTTACTTAGTGTATTTTCTGCTTGACAGGTACACTGTACTCACTGTCTATGCTTGCTGTTGTCTCACCTTAATGAATACATGTGTTGTTTCCATCAGAGACATGTGTGACTTCCTTGGTTCAGCTCCGCTCACCTTCCTTCTTTTTCTCAGTTTACATTGCCACCAGACATTTTATTTCTTCTGTCACTACTGTAAGATGAAAACCCATGAGAATAGAGATTTATACCAGTTTCTGTTTGGGTGTTTTCTGTCCTTATAAGGATGCGTAACTAGCACCTCCCTAGGTATCAAATGTTATGAAATAAATTTATGTAATAAAGAGAAGAAAAAATAGATCTCATCTTTTGCCTTTTTTCTCATCTGTTTCACTCTTGACTCATGAAATGAGCTTCTAGAAGTACCAATCAGATGATACCCTTGATACCCTCCCTAGCTTTAAGCACTTCTGTTTTTCCCTGTCAGTGTGAGGTTGAAGGCCAGACTTTTAGAAAGACTTTTTCAGGCTTAGGTCAAATGCCTATGAGTAAGAGAACAGGCAAATATTCATAAGTATTTTTGCTTTGTGCTTATATACCATGTACTTACAAAATCCGAAGTCTTAATTTAAGTGTATATCATTCTCCTAAACTGGTTTTTAGCTCTGCTAATGAGTAGTATGACAGCGCTGATGGGAAAACATTTGCCAGTGAATTTAATGCAGGTTTGCTTTTCAAATGTGAAGTATAATTAGAATAAAGACCAAGAATTAGTACACTTTGACATTGAGAATTAGGCAGGAAAATGAGAGAATGAAAAGGAAACTCCAGGTTTAGGCTAGAAAAGTGAAAGAAATTTGACAGTCCACCTCTCATTATTCCAGGAAGGAACTGCAATGTCCTGTTATGTTTTAGGACATTGTGATATATCTGGCCAACTATCTGGATGCCTTTAAAGCCTATTCTCAAACCATTTCTTTCAATAATTGTTAAGTTTTGAAACTTTTTGTCGGGCTCCCCTGTGAAGACTTTGCAAGTGTTACCTTATTTCCTATAAAAATCCATTTTTATCATTTTGCAGAAAAGGAAACTGAGGACCTGGATGACTAAGTAATTTCTGTGTGGCTAATCTGTAATTTGAATTTAGTCAGTTTGTAAGTAGGCTTCATTGCCTGTTTTCAAAATTACTATGGTATGTATACTACTCATAGAGTTTTTGTTTTTAAATTAATTAAATATTTTATTAAGAATTTATATTTTTTAATTTATTTAGAAAGTAATACATGCATATAGCTTAAACAGTCAAATTTCTAAAAGGCTTATAACCTACGAGGACTCTGTGCCCCATCTCTCAACACTGTTCCAGGGTTCTTAGAAGCAACAAGTTTCATCTCTTACCTTCTGGCATTTGCCTACCCCTTTATGTGTGCTTTAGACATTACCTGTGGATGACGTCTGGTCACTACCATCGTCAGTTTTACCTGTGTGATGTAATCATTTTGTACATTTTGTAATTCTTTGTTGAAGCCGTGTTCATTGTGCATACTGAACAACTGTACAACTGAGGAATGTCATGTAGAGTTCCATCTTGCTTGTTGCCTTTCTTTTAGCTTTTCTTTCAAGAACTACTGCTTTTTAAATTTTTTGTTTGACTAATATTTAACTAGTATTAACACTTCCCACCCACCTTACTGTGTTTTCCATGCAGTTTTCTGCAGTGTGAGTCACATCAGCTAAGTTTTTTGGTTATCTCAACTCTATGGTTTTCATTTATTCTAGCTGTGTAGGCCAAACCTCCATGGCAAAGATGTTCTTCATACCTTTTCTAGAGAAGGCAGTCTTCTCCAGTCTTCTGTTGCATGAGGTGGTGTAGTCACCTAGCGCTGGACTGAGGGATCTGGGCACCAAACCGCTTCTTCAGCGTTATCTGCCTGGTGTTCTCTGGCTGCCCGTTCAGCTGTCTAGAGACTCTAGTCCAGCCATGTCCAACCTGAAGCCTAGAAAGTTTTTTTTTCCTATTTTTTTGCACTTGTTGTTTTCTCAAATGTTATAATAAAAAAAACTTAAAGAGGACATTTTATTACTTACATACATTAACTATGTTATATATTTTATATGTGGCTCAAGAGAATTCCTCTTCACTCAAAAAATAAGGGCCAAAAATCCAGTAGGGCACAGGTTGTGCATGCCTGCTTTGGCCGTTAGTAGCTGTGTGTTTACTTGTCTGCTTCTAGCGTAGTGTATCGCTGTTGTCACTTCTTCATGTTCTTACTGGTTTCTGTTTAAAGATAACAAAAGCAAGATGCATGCTTTTGAACATAATTGTAGGGTAATTTTTGAGGAGGAAATGAACTTAAGCAAATTTTCAAAATTATTTATTGAGATATAAATAAAAAAGCACCTATAATAATAGCATTGCCTATAGATAATTACTGTTGCCATTTGGGAGTGTGTCCTTTTAATGTTCGTGTGTATACAAGTTAGCAATATTGAAATTAGATTATGCCACGTGTATTTGGGATTATATGCGAGTTCATTAGGGGGCCAGGCAAGACCTGTGAAAGCTCTTTTCACACAGCCTCCCATGTTTGTTCAGTATATTTATACCAGAATCACACCACAAGAACATTGAACAAGCAGAGTTTACGTGACTAGCATTCGTAAGAAGGAAAATGAATCTAATCTGAAGCTGTCTTTATTCAAAGCAGCAGTTGTAATATTCTGTGTAATATTAGTGCTGACGTTTCCATTATCTGAATTTCGCTTGCTTTCTTTCAATCCGCCTGCAGATGGCAGAATTGTTTCACTTGAGCAGCAGTTTTAAGGTTCAGTTTGTTTAGTGAGTTCTTGTATCAGAATGAGAGATAATTAAATGAATGGTCTTCTCCCTATCAGAGGAGAAGCAAATTAATGTTAGGGACAAGGCCACACTAAGAAAGTGCTGGGTAATTTACTTCTTCATTCAGTCTTCCTTTATATCACAATTTTTGTGTGCTTGAATTATAGTTCTATAAATGGAGTAGAGAGGGTGACACTTAAGCTGTACCATATGTAAACTGCTGAATTAATTTAGACAGGGTAATGGAGCTTGGATCTGCTTCATATTAACCATAGAAAAATTTGTTCTGCGTTGGTATTTTAGCAGTCTGCTTATATTAATTTCTTCTTCAATCTGCAGACCTTTTAGAACTCATGTACGCATCATCAGTTTAAATGTTTGATGTGTTTTGTTCCTTTGATAAAAGAGATACTTTAGGGAACAAGAAAATAGATTAGATTGCTTTACCATTTTAGAAATTAAAGGCAGAATTATACTGTAGAAAAATAGGAAAAGCTTATTCAAAGAAACACAGAAATTGGTTAGAGAAACTGCTTCAGGGATTGATAGTTTGCTGAAATGGCAGGTGAAGCTGCACGGTAGATTGAGCAGATGTAAGGTGTCATCCCGTTGAGGCAAAAAGAAATTAAGAGATTGTGTCAATTTTAATGATTTGTCAGATGTTTTCACTTTTTAAATTATTGTGCTTAAATGTAAACTATTAGATATACATATTACCATAGTCATCTTAATATTTTTAATGTTTTGCTGTAAAGCAATAGACTTGACAAGCCAATTAAATATGATTTGCTAGCTTTATAAAAAGGAACTGAGCGCTAAATTGTTAATACTACAGAAGGATTAAATTCTAACTAAATTTTGCATATGTTTGGAGTACCACCTGAAGTAATCTGCATAACCAGTTGAACAAAAAAATACTTCCTTTCTTCTTTTTTGGAGGGAAGGAGTAAAGTACTGGAAGTTGAGCCCAGGGCCCTCACATTGAGCTGTATCCCCTATCTTCATTTTTGATTTGGAGATGGGTCTCTCTAATTTATTAAATTGCCCAGACGAGGCTCAAACTTGAGATCTTCCTGCCTCAGTCTCCCAGAGTGTTGCAGTTATAGGTCTGTGCCACCAGGCCCAGCAGTTGGCTCTATTCTTATAGTTCCTTTATCCTTACCCATATTATGCAGCATTTAGTATAGTAGGAAAGCCAATCATATAACTTAGATCTGTGTCCTGGTATAGTTTGGACTTCCCAATACAGGTTTGTGTTAGACTTTGGGCTTTTTGTTTCAAGGGACTAAGCACACGTGTAAATAGGTGCCTCACACCTAGTGGCTTCTGATGGCAGGAAGAGGTATGCAGACTGTGTGCATCTGCTTTGAAAGGCAGTTTCAGTCATGCTGAGCCCATGGAAGAGCCAAGAAGAATGTGCAGGTTTCCCCTAGACTGGAGAGTCTTCAAAAACAGGAGGACAAGGCTGAAACACTCATATATACTTTTCTTGGGTGTGAAGGAGAAATGGAGAACGGATAAGATCTTTCTTCTAAATATGTGCATGTGCAAATAATGGGAATCAAGAATTCTCCATTTGAAACTATAGTAAAATTAGTTGACTTTCCCCAAGAAAGTATTTAATGACATCTGACATTAAATTCCCATGGATAAAAAAGAAACCTCGTTATGTCTTTTTCACATCCAAATGTTACTCATGCTGCAAGGTCCTGCTTATTTGGGTCTTGAGACTTGAGTAATTTTAGGAGAAAATAGGTTCTGAGAAGACCTAAGGGAATGTAAATTTGTTGCTTTGGTGTTTTGAAAGTGTAAGCTTTCCTCTGGGCATGGTCCTTGACAGTGAATGGCGATTGGGTAGCACAGCTGGACAGGTACACTGTGCATCCTTTGGGGCTAAACAAAAACTAGTGATGCTACCTTGAAAGGTCCATTGGGCTTGACGCCCGCAGTCCTGGATTCCCAGTGGAATTGTGGTAGAGAGCAAAATGGGAGATCAGCTGATGCCTTTCCTATGCAGAGGTTACTATAACCTTTGAATATTGCATAGTTTAATATTACAGGAAATGAAAACAACTACCTTCTGAAAAGCTGATCTTGATTATTTTGCTCTGCGTCATGAGAACCCTGTTTTGTTGTTTGTTTCTTATTTTATTTTTATTTTGGTTATTTTACCTGTACATAGTTTTCTTTCCAAAGACAAAAGTGAAATGAAAAAATGAAACCTAAGTTAATTTTCTTCTTCTTTTTTTCTTCTTAAGCACTTAGATTGGAACTATGCGTTGGAGACTAGAGACTGTGAAAAGGGAGCTGAAAGTATTAAAAAAAGAATTTTTATTAAAAACAAAGTGGAGAATCTTATTTTTCATAGTATTTACTGGACGCCTAGTTGTACTGATAGTGATGCTTCATGAGGTACATTTTTGGTGCCTAACTTTTTTCTCTTTTTCAATTTCAGTTGATCCTATTAAGATACTAATGCCCTCACTCTCGCCTACAATGGAAGTAGGGAACATTGTAAAGTGGCTGAAGAAGGAAGGTGAGCGAGTATATTACTAATGTGTTTTGTTACTTGGTCATTTTATTTTTTTCCTAATCGAGTCTGTTATACAGTATGTAACTAAAGTAACTGTTTCTTTGCTAGTCAATGCAGTAAAACTTCTTTAGCTCAGCTTTAAAAAAAATTTAAAAGCAAAAGTGATTATCTGTAAAGTAATGGGGAGAGCAATGTAGTAGAAAACAGAAAAGTTAGACTCTTTGAATATGTTTTGTTTTTTTCTCTTTGACTTTTGCAATGTAAATATTTTGCATAACTTTAAAACAAAATGAAAATGCAGAAGAGCCCTGAAAGTTTAAATATAATGAAACAGCTAAAACTGATTAGGTATCAAGTTGCTGGAATAATCTTATGAGGAGGAGATATTTCAGATGTCGGTTAATTTGATTATATGTTTATAATAGGGTATTACCGAAGGACAGAGCAGCTCCAAAAAATTAAACATAAACCGTTAAAATAATCATTATTGTGGTTGTGTTAGTAGTGTTGTGCTAAGGGTTTTTTCTCTGTATTTTATGAGATAAAGCAAATGACTTGTTAAGATTATGTTATTGAGAACCTGGACTTTGGTGTGGTTTAAAGGAGTAACATAAAAGCTAAGATTAGGGAAAGACCCTCTGATGGTAATATTTTAGACCTTTTCCTTGCATTGGCTGTAAACAGGGACCATCCAGGTAGCAATGAGTACCCAGCACTCAGACTGCAGTCTCTATGTACTACTTTCCAGTAAAGAGAATTAAGTCTCCGTAGAGAATAGCTGCTTCTAGGTCTAGAGT
Organism: Ctenodactylus gundi; assembly: GCA_004027205.1. NCBI lineage: Eukaryota > Metazoa > Chordata > Mammalia > Rodentia > Ctenodactylidae > Ctenodactylus > Ctenodactylus gundi. The sequence goes on along the minus strand of PVKB01000921.1, from coordinate 504,437 downwards.
AGAAAATGCACATAAGAGCTTGAAATGTCTGTCAGTTCACTCAGCAAGGAAGTTATCAGAAACTCACAGAGGCATCTGTTGTAGTTACTTATTCATTACAGGGACAGAATACCTGACATCCACAGCTTAAGGGAGTAAAGATGTAATTTAGCTTACAGTTTCAGAATGTCTCGCACAGTTATAGGCAGCCAGCAATGGTGGAAACATGGCAGAGGCCTAGTCATTGAAAAGCTCTTTACAGCATGGCAGACAAAGAGCCAAGTGAAGTGAGGTCCAAGTCCATGTCTTGAGACCACTGGGAGGGTTAGAGCTTCCCAGGAAACACTGCAACCATGTTTTTTTCTGCCTTCCTTTACTTAGCACAAGATGTCGGTTTGGGAGCCCACCCAGGGTGGGTGCCTCTCCCTTACATTCTGACCCACAAGTCAATAGCACACGCCTGAAAGCTCTGCCCATCCCCCCTCCCCCCATCCCCCATCTCAACAAGTTGGCACAGTCCCTCCGGGTCAAGTCCCAAGCATCTGCCCCCTCCAGCCAGGCCCTGTCTTCCCATAGCACATGGTTCTTTAGGTAACCCACTACATCCAAATACATGAGCTTTTGAAGGTTATTCCAGATCCAAACTGTAATAACATCTTATAGGACAGGACTATGGAACTGAAGGTAGGACTGTTTGAATTATAGTATTTTGTTATACATTGAATATTTTTGAGCACTGAGTTTACAGTAATACTAGAGGAAAAAAGAACTAATAATAGTCAACTTTGGAGGATGCTAGGAAATTAACTTACTTTGGAAATTGGCGATAAATGGAAAGACTCAAGCATTTTTTCCCCCCTCATCTTTCACCTGTGAAATATAACTTAAGGTAACCATGTAATTGATGGTAGGAAGTGTCTTGTCATTGGTATATCCCAGCTGTTAATAGAATGGCATTGTGTCACCTACCATCTTACAGCCTCTGGTGAAGTGGTAGGTGTAGTCAGTGATCACTGTTGGTGGATTCCCCAAAGCCATTTTTGTTTCATCTGGAAGGCTGGTAAATCAAGGATTACAAAGGAAAGAGCGGAAGGAAGAGCAAGTGACCAGCCCCAGCAAGGTCCTTCAGGGTATCAGTTTGTGCTTCAGTGGGCACAGGTGTCATTCAGGCAAATGCTGATATGAAGTGGCCTAGTGGTGCAGAATGGCATCTGGACAATTGAGGCTGTGGGCAAGAATTCTATGTCTAGAGAGTTATATTGTGGTTTCAGGAGATCTAGCCACTTATTGGTACCACTTTTGCCAATAGTAACGAGTGTGGGTACCAGAAAGGGCTGGCAAGTATTTCCATGAAACCCTTAGCCAGATGTGCTGGGGAGTTAGAACAAGGTTGCTGTTCTTTGAGGGAGATCCGAAAACAGCCAAGAGGATTGATTACAGAACGAGCCTCACCACAGAAGTTTGGTCCTGTGGGTTGGGCTAATTGGAGACCCGAGTGAGCTGTCCGATGACAGAGTCTGTTCTTCAGCATTCCCATCTGATTGGAAGCATTATTTAGTTCTTTTCCTTGGTGGGAAGTATGTCTGAATGTGTCAGTATGTCTCCATTCCCTGTATAACAAGCATAGTGATTGGATAGACCAACTCCTGATTTGAAAATATGTGCAGAGAGGAGCATAAACCAATACGGGGACTACGTCAGAGGCACAAGATGACTTTGCAGATGAGGAGTATTGGAGCTGGGTCTTGAAGGTCCTTAATGGGCCTCCAAAAAGTAAGAAAGAAGAACATTGCAGGTAATTTAAACACTACGGACACAGTCTTTGAAGAAGGATGTCATGAGACACATCCACAATACCAGGTAATTCTGGCTGCATGGAGAACATGGTGGGTATGAGATGAGACTTGTGAGAAGAATCTTGAATACTAATTGTGTAGTGTTTTTGTCTGTGAGGATCTGTGGGATGGACTCTACGAGTACTCTGGTGTCAGGAGGTAACTACAGGAATTTATGTAGTTTCCTTTGCCTGCTTGCATTTGAGAAAACAGTACTATATAATCTTCAGTAGCAGAGGGGGAAAGACTTCTTGTCACTGCTGGATATAATATACAAGAAGTCACTTAAGTGTAAATTGAGTTAAGCACAGGAAAGGGAAGTCAGTAACACCTGGATCAGATCTGTGAATAGGACTCAAGGCCACATTCAGCACTGGGCCTGAGCTGGACCACTGGAACTGCTGAGATGAGGAGCCAACATTTAGTTAGAGGGCCTGGAAAGGAAGCAAAGGAGAAAAGGAAATGAAGATTTAGTTTTAGCTTTGGTTGAAGAAAAATTTGAGATTTTGGGGAGGCAGGGAGTAGCTTTATTGAGAGAAGTATAAAGAATAAAGTGAGGTAGAAATTAGGAACTCCCCAGCAAGAAGGAGGAGGGGCAAGGGCACCATTTGTTTAGCCATTAGAGTCATCTTTTATAGTTTTTCTATGGGCTATGAATATTTATTTTCTTATACAGAGTTCGCCTTTGCTGATTGGTGCATATTAGCATATAACTATTTCATTGGCTTAAGATCAAATTCAAGGGCTTAAGATGAGACCCCAGTCTCTGGGTTCCGAGGAGGTACCGTCTCATGACCTACTTGACTTTAGCTTTGGCCTTGGTCATCCCAAGGTGTGGTCTTTATTAAGCTGTCAGATTTCTTTATCTGGGAGGAGTTCCTCATCTGAGGGATGAGTTTCTCATTTGGGCAGATCTTCACCCACCTAGTCTGTCTATTCTAAACCTGCCTGATGAAATCTGGCTATTCCCCTCTTTTTAGACATTCAAGGGAGGATGTTCACTGAGTGATGTCTGATTTAGAGATAGGAAATTTGAGTCATCAGCATGTGGATGGGATTCAGTCCATATGATGAGACATTTATTTTTTGACTTTGAATCTATATGAAATTAGAATACCTTCTTCCTTAAAATTTTTCCCTAATTAGTTGGCTCTCAGAAGACTTTGGGGTTCATATTTATAGCACTTAGATTTTGTGAGAATACCCAGGTAGAAGTGAAGTAATCCAGAATAGATAATCACTTGGGTCACCTGTCAGAATTTGTTATTCTCGAAAGACATAGCTTCTAATCTAAACCACAGAGCATTCCCAAATAACATTCAATTTAACAAGAGACCCAGTCCCAAATTTTATAATGCATGCGGAAGGAGTCTGTTAGGAGCAGAAATCAAGAGGCCTAACAAGAAGCAAGACAATACTTCCAAGAACTTTGTCACAAAACATGAAAATGTAAGTTTGAAATGATTAAACATGGAAAAAAAGAAGTTGAAAATAAGAAAAGACAGACATTATACAGAAAATCCAGGCAGGGTTGAAAAGGAAAAATAAAATTTCTGGTAGTAAAAAATATTTTCTCTGAAAACAAAACATTTAAGGTTTGGTGAAAGTGCAATTAGACGAGACTAAACAAAGAATTTGTGAACTGAAGAACAGCTCGGAGGAATTAGCTTGCATGCAGAACAGGGGGAGAAAGTGAAAATACACAAGGCAAGCTGAGACGTGAAGGAGAAAAATGAGAACCATTCAATAGTCCACACAGAGAAGAAAAAAGAGGGGGTGATGAAGAGGTAGTATTAAAAGAAAAACAATGGCTTTTCTGTCATTCAGACATAAATGGCAGGGTCAGGACTGTATCAGGCAGCACTGGGAACAGTTGGCTGTCTTTTTACAATAATTACTATCATTGAAGAAAGTTTTATCTTTATCAATAATGTAGTAAATTTTAATCTATTTTTAAATTTCTTCTTCCTGATGAATTATAGAGCTTCATCTGTTTCTCTATTAAATTTGACAGGGTGTTGGTATCATTAAGTAATGATTCAGACCCAGAATAGTCTCTTAGGAATTATTTTAAAGAGATTAAATTTCTTCAGACCTTGATAATTTATAGGCATGGATAGGAGTATTCTTTGGGTCACATTTCTCTCACATTTCTCTCTCTCACTTCCAGCTCACTGGCAGCCTGATAAGTTACTCCATTAGAATAAGGACAATATGATTAAGAGCCTGAAGACATGTGGTCTCATTATTCTGGTCTTTTCTCCTTTTGGTGACAATGTGCTATTTTCATGTAGGACAAGCCAGAAAGTATTTTAAGTCCCTAGAGCTCATTTCTTTGAAGGCTGCTCTTAAAATTCTGTTCTACCAACTAAAGGAAAAATTTGTTTATCAGTATACTGTAAGTAATTGAGAACAATCTTAGTCCTTGATTCTCATTAATTCATAACGTTCCTTTAAAAAAAACTAATCACCTTTGTGATTTGTGTTCTTTTCAGTGTAATTTGCTTCTTTTAATTAATAATGTATATACAGGAGTATGATTGATATGTCTAAATATGCTTTGTGCTTGAAACATGTTATAATTTGGTTCATTCACTTTTTACTGAAAATTTTAATTCTGATGAGTAATGTTTTTTAATACAACTTGCTCTTTTATTAGCTGTTTTTGATCTTAGAGCTTTGTTAATGTATAATCACTAAAATAATTCTAAAATTTCAAACATTAAGGTTGCATTTTTCATGAAAAAGAATAGTGTCTTAATTATAATTCTAGTACATGTTTAAGTGAAGTCTAGAAAATGATTGGGTTATGTAGATATTAATCTCACAAATCTTTAGTGTTCCTTGAAACTGAGGACTGCTTTTACTAATGCTGCATGCAAGTATGTGTGTGTATGTATGTATGTGTGTTTTAAGGTAAGACAAGGTAACAATGCGAAGAACTCTGGCCTGGGAATTGTAGTTTGTCTTTTGGAGTTTCTGCTTTGCTCTGACAACTACCAAGATGTGAGTTGAACTAGATGCAGTTTAAGTTATATCCTAACTTTGGAATTCTTGTTCTACTTTTGTGAGAGAGTATTTGTTCGTATTAAAAATAGTTTTCTTTCTTGAGATTAAGTTTTTCCACTGTGCTATGAAGAGTAGGACAGTACCTGACTGAGTGACTTGTGTAAAGTAGTGAGGCACACAGTCTGAACTATGTCGTGTCTTACAGGTACAAAGGGCTGTTGGTGTGATTTTCAGATACTGCCATTTTTGAAAGCATTCTTTATGTCTTATGACTGGGGATTTGAATATTTCAGTTCGTTTTTGTGTAAGTTTTAGATGATGTCAAACAAACATAGTGTTATTTATAGTATAAATTCAAAAGTAAAACTGTCCTGAAGGAAGATTTTCCTATACTACTAAGAACCATTGGAGGGTTAGCTGCGTTTGTGAATTCTGCTATGGAAGAGGTTTTGTTTTCCATGAATTCTGGGACTGTATGTATGTTTGTGGTGCTAAAGTGGAAACTTTTTGGCAAATATACTTTATAAATAGCTTCAGTGGTTCTTTCAATGTACTTTTTCAGTTATCATTTTAACTGCTTTATTGTTATATAACCTCCATGCCATTCCTGTATTTTAAGTATGCAAGCCAGCAGTTACTAGTGTGTGGACTGTGCAGCCCGCACTGTAGTTCAGCTTTAGAATGTCTTTGTCACCCCCAAAGAGCTCTGCTACCTGAACTCCTTCATATACACCTGTACTTCCTTCTTCCATTCTTAGCTCTAGATAACCCTGATCTGCTTTCAGTCTCTAAAACTTTGCCTTTTCTGGACATTTTACATAATAATCTGAGCTTTTGTGACTGATGTCTCTCATATCGCATGATTGGAGTTCATCTGTGTTTCAGTGTGTACTTCCATTTCTTTTATTGCAGAGTTATTTTTATCATTATGCTTTTTATTGCTATCGCTGATACTTGTGTTACTTTAGAACTGTAAAATCAGTGCAAAGAATTATAGATTATAGTATTTTTCAGTAGAACTTTGTGTGGTGATGGAAATGTCCTCTGATGAACCACTTTGTACGGTAGCAGTGAGCAGGTGAAGAGGGCCGTGTGCCAGGTTCTTCTGGCGTGGTAGCCTGGTTGCTCAGGTCTCAAGCCCTGCACACGGCATCTTTCCCATTGTGATGAAGCGATAAACATTGACAGGCACTGCCTAGGCTTCCTTTCTCTGTTGTGGGTACTAATTGAATGAAACTGGCATCGCTAGCTTGTGCTTTTCCTCACTCTGATTAAAAACTTCTTGAAGCAACTTCTTACTTAGTATTTTTACTTAGTGCTCATGCAGTATCCACACACAGAGGCAGCTAGTAATTTTTGAGTAAACCATTGAATTACTTAAGTCTCCAATCATGGGTGCCATGATGGTTCAACCTAGTAGTAAGGTATTTTTCTCTTTAACATGTACATGTCTCTGACTTACTTGGTACTACCAAGGGCTGTTACCAGCCCTCTTCCTCCACTATTATCTTATACACCTTTGAAATAAAGACAGTTTTGGGCAGAACTAAATGATTTTGTGAAAGCCTCAGGATGGTTCAGGTAATAGAGTAAGCATCACCGTCAAGTGTGACCAAGACTATACTTCATGCTTGGACTTTCCGAAGAGGAAGGAAAGACTCTGTACACTACGGTTCCCAGCTCTGGTAGCTGCCCATCGGGACACAGGAACAGGACATGCGCTGGTATCAGTGTTGGGTAGTGGCACCCCCTGGGCTGGGAGTGAGGTCTCTGGCCCCTCCTGGAGCCCGCATTCGCTCTGGCACCGCTCCAACTCTACCACTGACACCATCGAAGAGGAGATGGCGCAGGAATGACCTGAGGTGGCCATCTCCCAGCCCTCAGTGACAGGGGGGAAACCATCTGTCCCTCATGTCATCCTTGAGCCTCTATCTTAGTAGCTCAGTCTTTTCTAATAAACTAAACTATTTGTGGACAGAACTGTTGCTGTGGTTTTGTAGCCAGTGCTTACTACAATGCTTTATACATTAATGTTTATTGAATGATCTATTTGAAATTGGAGACTGTGAAATAACTCGAGTGCATCTTGATTCTTAGTGATTCTTACATTATTAGTAGCCCTAACACTTAATTTTTAGTTTTTACCTACTGTAGATGTAAAGTATTACCACAAAGTATATGCGAAGTGTTAACCTAAAGCTTTCAGGTCCATGATTTTCTTTTGTAAAGCTAAATATTCAAAAATCTTCCTGAGAGTCAGAGAGATTAACTAACTCGGTCAAGATCACAAGTAAGTATCTGAGGTTAAATGAAACCCAGGTCTGAGTTCAAAGATATTCCGTGTAACTGCTCTGCTGAGCAGCCGTTCTTCATTATAGCACTAACTTGTTCATGCATGCCTAAACTACACAGATTTGGATCTTCATGGCTCATTATTTAGTCTCAGTTATTTTGGCATTTACGTCATGTTTGATTAGTGGTAAATAGAATTTCAGCTTTTTATAAAGTAAGGGCAATGCTTCCCTTTATAATACTGTGTTTTAAGCTTTGTTTTTTGCTTTTGGTTCATGGGGGAGCTTGTCACAGAACAAGGGGTAGATTTTTCTTTGTGCTCTCTCAGCATTTCCATAGAGTTGGCCTGTGCCTATACTATGTGAATAGATTGGTTAATAGATGTAGGTAAGATTTGTAAAAGGCAATGAGTTGCCAATATTCTTAAAATGGAAGAAGCTTGCTACAAATTAAATGTCAGAACCAAAAGAAATACAAAGAACCGTTTGATGTGTATCTTACGAAGAATTAAGCATTTGTAAGTTACTGAAATTCTTTTCTAAAGCATTTTAATAAAAAAGTCATAAAGTCTAGGATACTGGCTCTAGACCTGGGGGATAGGGGTTATAAAACACTTTTAGTGTGTCCTTTTCCTACAGTGAAAAAGTTTACAGTCTAGTAAATAGTGAAAAATTCAATTAAAAAAGTAATTCATAGCAGCAGCATAGCATTTATGATGCAGTTTATGATTCTTCTCCAATTGCTTCAGCTGGTGCAGGAGTTCAGGCATAGGGACAAGCATGTTGGGTGAGTCACTCAGAGAAAATAATGTGGGCAAGGTAGAATTTTTAGCCGATTCTTAAAGAATGGATAGAATTTGAATAAAATTAAGCACAAAAGGTAGAACATAATTTTATTCTGTTTTCTTACATTGAGGGTTTATTTTCTGAGCTTCTGAGAAGCCTTTAATTGCTGGGTTGTCTAGAATGATGGTCTGTCCTAGCGTTACAACAGAAATGTGAGAAGGTGGGCTTTTCTTTTGAAATACAGTCTGTTCTAGGTAAAACATTTGTTTTATGAAGATTATGTATATAAGTTTTTTTTGTTTTTTTGTTTGTTTGTTTGTTTGTTTTTTTGCGACATGGTCTTGCCCATGCTGGTCCTGAACTCACTATGGAGCCCAGGCTGGCCTTGGACTCACAGAACAACCCTCCTGTCTCAGCCTCCCGAGTGCTGGGATTACAGGCGTGCACCACCATGCCCAGTTTTTATGTGGTGCTGGCGAATTGAACTCCAGTACTTAGCACTTGACTTAGTGCTTAGTACTCTAACCACTGAGCCGTTCCCCCAGCCCTGTGTGTAAGATTGGATAGTATATAATTTTTGGCATGAGACTTTCTCTGTATGAGTGTAGTATGTGTCAGTTCTCCCAGAGTGTCCTTGTCTCTGCTTCCAGTGCCCTGTGGGTGCTACCTTCTGCCTAAATCACTTTCCTTTTCTTTATTTCGTCATCTTTCTGGCTTAAATGGAAGATCATTTTGCTCTATGAAGAGTATTAATAACTTGGTATTTTCCTTTTTTCTTTGTGATCACTCACTGTGTTCCTTTTGTTAATATTGCTGTTCTAGCTACTTACGAGAGTCTGATTGAGGATAAATTGTTTTTCTATTTCCTTGTAGTTTAATCTTTCTGTGGTTTAGGTCTGTCCCTTGAAAACTAGCTATGCTGAGATTTTATTTCTGTACTCATTTTAATATTACTACTTTTAATAGGTGATTTTAACAAGTTTAAGTATACTGTGATTATTTAAACATTTGGACTTAATTTCTTTTTTGTGTGTACCTTTGTTTTTATCCCCCCCTCCCCCCATAAGACTACTGTTACATGTTTTTGTTATTTTCTGGTTTTCTACTGATATTTTTTTGAGTATTATAGGTTCATTGATTAATCAGTTGATTAGCAATACTGGAGATTTGAGCCCAGGACCTTTGCCCTGAGCTATATCTCCAGTATTTTATATTTTTTATTTTGGGACAGGATCTTGCTAAGTCACTAAGTTGCCCAGCCTGGATTTAACTTGCAGCCCTGTCTCAGATTCCCATAGTCCTTGGATCACAAGTCTGTGCCTCAAGGCCCAGCTTGAATTTCTATTTTTTAAGTTTTTAAAGTTTGCCAGAAAGGGGCTGGAACATAGCTCAGTGGTCAAAGTGCTTGCCTAGCAAGCACAGACACTGGATTCAATTCCTCCCCACTGCATAAGTTGGAAAACAGGGTGTGGTGGCTCATGCCTGGAATCCCAGCAGTTGGGAGAAAAAAAAAAGAGAGAAAAATTTAGCTAGTAAGGTCTAGAGTTATTCAGTACATTTCAAGATTGTTAGCATGGTTAACTATCATGTAAACATGCCCTTATCTGTCTTACTGATTTTTAGAATTTGAGTGTTTACTTTTTTTAAACCCTCATATGGTTTAAATGATTAATGGTTGGAACTCAGCAACTTCTTTGGTGACTTGTTTCCCGTGTCCCATGGGTGCTTTCCTTGCCCACGCATCTTCTTGATGAGCTGGGTCTTATGAGAGCTCTCTTAAGTGACCTCCAGTAGGGTTAAATTTGCTTAGCCTTTTATGTCTAAAGAATTATTTCATACTTAATGGGCTATTGGTTGCTTGTAAAATTCTAGACAGTTATTTTCCCCCCTTTTTAAAGATATTATTTCATTCTCATCTAATCCCTGCTGCAGCTGCTAAGAAGTGTGCTCTCAGTCTGTCATTCCATTGAGGTAATGTGTTCTTTGTTTTTTGTTTTTTTTCCTTCTGGTAACCTTTGAAATTGTATTTTTGATAATACTATGTGGTTTCTCTACAGTGTATCTAATGTGTATTCATTTTTATACATCCTAATGTCCTTTTTTTTCCCTGTTAAATTTTCTCTCAAGGTAGTATTCCCGTGTGTGTGTGTGTGTGTGTGTGTGTGTGTGTGTGTGTGTGTGTGTGTGTAAATAAGTAAATATATCACACACCCATACACCCACCACCCATCTACCCACGTTACTACCACCTAGGTCAAGATTTAGAGTACTCCTTTGTGCTCCCTACTGGTCAGTGCAGTTCTCACTTCAGGACGTTTTCATTGTGAAAATGGATATGGACGGGCCAGGCACTTTTCAGCCCTGGTCTAGCTCCTTGTGTGTTGCTTGCCTGCTGGTCCCACTTGTCTCACTCCTCCGTGGAACTCCATCAGACAGACGTGTGCCTCACTGTCTGTCACTTAGCTGCTCTTTCTCTTTAATTTTTGTTTGTTTGTTTGCTTGTCTTCAGTTCTGGGTAGTTGCTTGGTGCCTTTAATACTGCTCTTTCACTATATCCAGTGTACATGCTATCTTATTGATTTTTTTTCTGTTTTAGTGACTTAATTTTTTACTTCCGAGGTTTTGAATTAGGCTTTTCCTTTCTACCTGGTAATATGTTGTTTCTTTTCTGTGTATCATCATTTAAATTTTTTTTCTCGTGGTGGCACTTTTACCTTTGTTTATACTTTTTAACATTCTAATAGATTACTTCTGAATTCACTTTTTGTTGTAGTTATTGATTTTATGGCTTGCTTTCTTAGCATGAAATTTCTTCGTGTTTCAGAACTTTGCAGCTTTCAGGTGGAAGGTCTCGTCTGCCCTTCCCACCCGTCCCCTACCCTACCTCTCCTGGTCCCTTACCCCAGTTTTGCCACTGGTGTTAGGGGTATTGTCAGATTCAGTCCTGAAGCCAGAGGATAGCTTGACACCTTTCCTCATGTACAAGCAGTGTTTTTCTCTCCCATCTGTACCCACAGTTTCTGATTAAAGCCATCGACTCAACCAACAGATTTGATTACTCATTCTGTTAGTGTTTCTGAGTAGAGCTCCAGCCTAGCCCCAGCTTCAAGTGATGAGTCCCAGTGGGGTCCCCTGACTCTGCCAAGCTAATATTAGTTTCCTTTATTTCCCAGAGGAAGCCTCTGGATCTCTTCTCTCCAGCCCACATCCCCTCTGTAACAAACCTGCTTCTGGGTTTAGAAAGCAGCATGTCTGTAATTTCAGGTCCTGCTCAAGTATTTGTTTCTATCTCTTCATTGTACAAAAATAGTCCATATTTGATTTTACTGCATGTTTGATTTTTTCCTTTTTATGCTTTGTATGATGTATTTATTTATTTATGCTGTATGGCACCAACAGGTTCTGAACTTACCTTGAAATGTTAATCCAAAAGTGCTACTAATTGTAAACCTTCTCTTCATAGAACATCAGTCAAATTGTATTAAAAAGGAGAGAACATAGAGTCTGGGGTTAATCTTTCCTATATGCATTTGTTATTATCTTTAAAGTGATTTAATTTTTAATATTTTCTCAGTAATCTTTTTAATAGCTTTTTATTATAACAAATGTGTATATGTATCATGGAGCTCTGGAAAATATAACAAAGTATGTACATGTACACACCTAAACATGCACATGCATATGCACTGAGAACTACTTGTAATCCCACAACTCAGAAATAGCTATAGAATATTTTCTTGTTTATTTATATTTTATACACGTTAATAATTGTATTTTTAAACAAACAAACAAACCTAGTCTTGTCTTTTAGGTGAAACTGTGAGTGCTGGAGATGCATTATGTGAAATTGAGACTGACAAAGCTGTGGTTACCTTAGATGCAAGTGACGATGGCATCTTGGCTAAAATAGTGGTAAGTTTTCATCTTGTTACCTTCAGTGGAGTAAAGACTTTTATTGACACAGGGTCTCTGTACTCCAGGGTGGTCCTGAACTCAGAGCATAACCCAGACTGGCCTTGAATTCAGGGCAGTCCTCCTGCCTCAGCCTCCTGAGTGCTGGGATTACAGGCATGTACCACCACACCCATCTTATATGGTGCCAGAGAATCTTAACTCAGAGCCTTGCACTAATTAGGCAAGTGTTCTAACTGCTGTGCTATTCATCCAGACCTTGGTGAAGACTTCCTAAATACAGTTCCTTAGAGAAAAGATACCCTTCACTTTTGCCACTTTATTTATGACATTGATCATCTATTCCATAAACATTTTAAGTGTTTAAAATATTTTACTGTTAGCATTTAATAATACCTTACTTTTCTGTATTTTCCAATTTTTCTGTAAGATGTATGTTAATTTTTAAAGTAGATGTGTATGTATGTATGTGTGTGTTTTTGGATTAGAAATTGACCCCAAGGTCTTTACACTCAGCTGTATCCCCAGCCCATTTTTCAGTTTGATTTTAAGATAGGATCTCACAGACTTGCTAAGTTGCCTGGGTGGTACCCCATCTTGTGATCTTCCTGTCTCAGCTTCTCAGAATGCTAGAATTGCAAGCCTGTAATGCCAGGCCCAGCTGTAAAACAGAGTTTTGGAGCTTATGTAAACAGTAAGTAAAATAAGCCACATAAAGCCACGCGTGGGAAAAGCGTCACTGATTAGGGTCATGGTATGTATTTACTGACGGAGCCAATCAGCATGTTGTTTCTTGACTTCAGAACACATGCTACATAGTGTGGTGGCCGCTAAGGCTGTGACTCTGTAGTCACGTGGCAGCCTGGTTCATAGGGCTGAGAACTTCTGCCAGTTATTAACTGTGTAGTGAGTAGCAAATTCCTTAACCTTGGCAACTGGAAAAATGATCATGCCACAGGATAGTAAGTGCGATTCGGAGAGATAACACGTAAGGCCTCCTACCCACCACGTGCGCTACTAGCCTTATGCTTCCCATGATTGCAGTTGTGTTTCCCACCCACATCAGTCCGGGTGCTTATCTGATCATCCATAATAATAGTAAGTGTCCATTTGTGTCTCTAGAATTTGGTATGTGGACCTGTTGGTAGCCCCTTGTTGGTGTGGTTTTAGTTCTGAGCTACTGCTTGCCTCTCTGGTGGCTGGGTGTAACAGTCTCCTCTGGCTGTTCTGTTCAAAGAACACACTTTTGAATGTTATGCTCCAATTAGATGCAGATCTTTCACAGTTTTAAAATTTGTGTTACTTTCTAGAAATTCTTCCGCATTTTTTTTTCTCCCTAGTACTGGAGATTGAGCCAGGCAAGGTCTTGAGCCTATTAGGCAAGCACTTTACTGTATCTCCAGTTCTTATTTTGAGACAAAAGTCTCATTAAGTTGCCTAGGCTGGGCTTGAATTTGTAATTCTTCTGCATCAGCTTCCTGAATAGCTGAGATTATAGGTTTGCAACCGCTTGTGCTTTTTTGTTCCCTGGCAACCTAAGTTTTATTTTTGAAATTCTGGTATATCAAGCAGTCTTTACTTGCCATCCATGGTATTAACATCTAGGTTGAAACACATTAATGAAAATCCAGTTAAACTTCCTGGAGGAAATAGGAATTGAAGGTTAAAATTTTTGCACTTTTGTAGCTAAAAATAAAAATATTCAAGCTAAAATAATTTAGCTGATTTATGCCGTATTTTAAAAAGAGAAAGAGTGCTTGAATTAGCATCTGTGGTAAATCCAGTTACATCTGATTGTACTTTTGGCAAGCTGTGTGCTTGGCCTTAGTTCTGGATTTTTTGGCTGTGAAAATCTTGCAGAAGTGATAGAATTTTCCACTTAGTTGCTTAGTAATGCATTTCAAATTGCTAAGCATGTCAGTGGACCAGTTGTCCCTGTGAATCTGCCCTTGATTCTCTGGAGAAAGGTAGGGGGTGGATATAGTCAGTAGCTGTCCCATGACATGGTTATTTCCTGACCAGTGAAAGGTCGTATGTGTATTTGAGGCCTGCAGCTTTATTATTCTACATGCTTTTTGGGTAATGGCAATGGGAATATATTAATGTTGCATTGTCTATAATTTTACAGGGAAAAAAATGGGCAGAATAAAACAAGGCGGTGCTACTAGAGTTTTATTTTGTCTTTTGTCTTCTGCTACACTTCGCCCGTGCCCCAGCCCCACTAGCAAGAGTTACACCGTTATCTTTCACTGGGGTAGAATTCTCAGAGTATCACGTAACATGATTTATGGGAATAAATGAGATTTCTACTTGTGAATAAGGGAATTGGGTGACTGAACTTAATCAAAGGAATGATATAAAACTAAATACTAAAAATAAACACTAAAACTATAAGCACTAAACTTTAGTGTTTCCGTTGAGCCTATATATTTCCAAGGATTAGAAATTACACTTGTTTTATTCTTCCTATGAATTTAATTGCATGATCTTCGAGAGGTTTATGTATTCTTTTGCCCCCACAGTTTTGTTATATTCTTTATAAGCTTCTTAACACTTTGGCATCTCAATCAATTTCACTTTTAAGTATAAAGTAATACTTATTGTAATTTATGTAGAATCAGAAAAAAACCCTAGGTGTTCCCAGTATCTTAATAAAAGATACTTGCTGTCAATATTAAATAATTTTGTCATTTATTTTCAGTTTATTTCTGACCAGAAGGATTTTTAAATTTCCTTTTATCACTAACCGTCATGCAGAAAACCTTTAGTTATCTCATACACAGAATCAGTTAATCAACTTAATCTTAAGTTTACAGCAAATTAAGCAGCAGGTATCTTCAATATTAAATTAATGAAGTAATGTTTTAGCGTCATATCTGGTGAGTTTATTACAGGTTGTCTGAGCTACCTTCCTTAAGTCCTGGGGCTTGCCAAGTCTGGCGTTTGTGCTAAGCTACATTTCTGTATCCTTTCCATTTTATCTTTCTAGCCCAGCTCTATTATTATTATTATTATTATTATTATTATTATTATTATTTAATTTTAAGGCAGTCTTGCTAGGTTGTCTGGCTGGTCTCTTGCCTTATAGGCATGTACTACCATGGCATACTTTTTTATTTTTCAAAAGTGGGCCTTCCTCTTAAATTGCTTACCCTGGGCTCAAATTTGAGATCTTCCTGCCTGAGCTTCCTGTTTTTTACCCAGCTAAGATATAACATTCCTGGAGCTTAAACCAATTAAAAACACCTTGAGCATCTGAATATTAAAAGAAATATAGTAAGTATTCTTGGTACTACTCGCATTCGTTACTTTCCTGGCTGTGTCTTTCTCTAATGCTGCGTGTCTCAGGTATTTGTCTAAAGAATGTATGATTTTATTAGGTGACTGCTTAACTTTCCCACCCCCCTTTTTTTGGAGGGGTGGGGAGTTTTCATCAAGTTTTAGGAAATTTTACTTTTGTCATGCTTTTTAGGATTTGAAGTTTTTGGTTAAAATACAAAGTTGTGTAACCTCTATTGGGTTGATCTTTATAGGCCATATTTTTTTATTGAGAAAACTTCTTGCGCAAGGTCAGAGCAGATTCTACTAAACGTAAGATATTCTGAGTTCTAGTTTTTTAGGTGTTAGATGATGGTTTTGATCAAGTGATTATAGTTTACATGTTTGGTGCTGAGAATATTGAATGCTGTCTCTCGTTCCAGACTGTATTTAAACCCTTCCACCTACCAACCTGGTGACTTTCAGCTGTTATGTAAAAGTCCTATGCCTCAATTTCTTCATCTATAAAAGGACTTAGTAATAGGTCTTACCACCTACTGTGTGTTGCTGTTTACCCTCTAGGACTGCCAGCCCCACATGCTGCCTCTTACAACATTAAGGGAGTAGATGAAGTCACATTATTTTGTATTTATATACTGATTTTAGTGACTTTAAATCAAACGATAATGAACATCACTTTCTTCAGCTTTTGTTGTATATGCAGGTTGTGTAGTTGTGTCTTGTCCGTCCTTGCCTGTTATATTTGGGTTTCATGCTGATTTGTGGCATTATTTTTTCCCACATTTTCTTGATATGTATACGTGCAAAATTCAAGGTTTACAATGGAGTTGAGCATTTTGTGCACATACGTATCTTGTCAAGGTGACAAGGGCTTTCCCCGCTCTCCTTCTGTCCCTCCCCCTACCCATCTCTCCCTCCCTCCTCCCCCACCCTGCTCCCCTCTTTCACTTTGTCTTTCGTCTTAAGTTGCATAGGTGTTGTCATCTGGGTCTCATATCAGAGGGACCATTTGATGTTTCACCTTCTGCTCTGACTCACTTCACTAAGCATGATGTTCTCTAGTTTCTTCCATTTGCCTGCAAAAGGTGGCATTATTTTTTTAAGTGGGAAAAATATGAATACTTAAAAGTAAAACTTACTTGATATTTAGACATGGTAAAAATCAAAATAAGAAAGGCTTATTATTGCCTACTGTCAGCGTCATGTTGGTAGGGTGTGAACGGAATTGCTTCTGTGACTTCTAGTGGATGAAACAGGTGAGAAGTCAGTTTCAGATTTAGTACAGTGTCTGGTGCACATTTTAGATATCTGTTAGTATTTTTATATTGATTGATTGATTTTGGAGACAGAGTCTTGCTCTGTAGCACAGGCTGGTCCTGAACTTACTGGTGTACCCCAGGCTGGCCTTGGATTCAGGACAATAAGCCTGCCTCAGCCTCCCTAGTGCTGTGATTACAGGTGGGCGCCACCTTGCCCAGCTTTGTGTGGTGCTGGGGCATCAACTGAGGGCCTTGCGCTTATAAGGGAAGGCTTTATGTGCTATGCTATTCCCCCAGACCTCTATTAGTATTTTTAAAACAAGTTTTTACCCCTTTTAAAAGAACGTTTTACATTTGAATCATGTGCTTCTTACTTGAATGTTGACCTACTGATTAAATTTTGAAAGTAATTGTCAAGAGTACTTCATATGATTTAACACTGTTTCTATCATTTTTTAAAGAAAATTAAACATTGTACTTTGTGATTTTTCAATTAACACTTCATAAGCAAGTAAATAAACACTTTTACAAGAAGAAAACAGTGTTAGCCTAATAATCTGCTCTTTTTCTTTTTTGGTCTTGCTGGTAATTTCTTTACACTGGGGTACATCTCCAGCCCATTTTTTATTGGTTGTTTCAAAGCAGGGTGTTACTAAGTTGCTAAGTTTCTCAGGCTGGGTTCCAACGTGTGATCGTCCGGCTTTAGCTTCCCAGGGTGCTGGGATTATAGGCCTGCGTCATTGGGGTTGGCCCTAATGATGATCTAACTCATGTTTTGACGTAGTAATGAAAAATGAACAAGCCACAGAAATAAAACTTTTTAGTATATTACAAATAAGCAATTAAATTTTTCTTGGATTTAATATTTTTCCACAGCTTATAACTCAATTATATACCCTTTTTGTGTATACTTTATTTCATTAAATTGTTGTTCCTATTCTTCTCCATTAGTATTTAGTGAATTTTGAAAGCTTGTTTACCACAGAATTTAAATCTTAATTTTTTAGGAATAATGCACATGATAGTAAGCAAAATTAGTGTTACTCCAAATGTTAAACTCATTCTAGGAATTATACTGTTCTTTATATTTACCAAATTAGCAAATGTCCCACATCCTATCATTCTACTTTCATTAAATACATCTGTAATGAATCTTATTCAGAGTAACTGAAAAGGAATAATAGGGTATTTTGAAAGAATGACATATTCTTCCTGTACTGACCCTTTAAAATATTGCTACTTTGTCTGTCCTATAAAATTCACAAAAATAATGGCCTAAAAAGGCCCCAGCATGAGTGACAGAGTAGAAGGAGGGGCAGTGGTCAGCTAGGAAAGGGGTGAACCTCTGAGAAAAGGAGGACAAAGATGGTCATTGATTCCCCAAACCCCGTGTTTCTAATGTGTTATAGAATTTGGAATTCATGTATATATAAATTAAAAAATAAACTAAATGGTAGGATATTAGTCACCTAGAAAAAAATGGAGCGAGAGGATCAAGAAGGGAAAGGGAAAGGATTGTAATGTTGATGTGATGTATATGTGTACAAAATGTCAAGCTCAATGTAATCATTGTGTATTTCATATATATGCTACTAAAATGAGGAAAAGATAAAAATGAAAATATTGCTATCTAAAGGCTTTCTGCAGAATTTTCATAAATCAGAATTGACTTATTCTTTATAAGTTCTTTTTAAATGCTTAAAATACATTTATCTTAATTTTAAAACCATCTTTCATCTTACCTAGATTTTCAATTTGTAGATATTATCTGTGAAGAATTGCTTGTTTAGCTAGGATATCTGGATGTTTATTTTTCAGGTTTTTAACTAAATTTCCGGGAAAGGATGGGTAATAGAAAAAGAAAGAAACTACACTTAACATTAACCAGAGTAGTTAACCAGTTCTGTTGAATCAAAAAAACACACCCCTAACCCCAGTGCTGTGAGACTAAATTTGTTGAAAGGATGTTGCTTTAAATTAATGTTAGTAGGTAGGACTAGGTTGGAAAAGTTAATACCTTACAAACTCTTGGGATTCTGAAGCCATTGTGTAGGAACTTTCTGTGAAAGACAGATTAAGAATGTACCAGCAGTCTCTATTTTGGTTTTGTATTAATTGACATCAAGATAGAAGATAGTAATAATAGTCCTTCTGTATTTAAAAGCGCCCAGAGAAAAGAGAGATTGTAGGTGTCTCCCTCATTTCAGGAGGTAGCATTGACAACAGAGAGAAAGAGTGATGGAGTGGAATAGCAGAAGGTAGGAAAGGCAGGTGGCCAGGTGAAGGGGGAGGGAAGCTGTCTACAGAACAGCTTTAACCCAAGCAGGAGGTCTCCCTAGCCAGTACAGAGTTACCCAACAAAGGGACCAGCTGCTGTGTTCGGTCGTGAGCCTTCCCATCTCTGCAGTTATTTTCTTTCTGAAACATAGGTTGAAGAAGGAGCTAAAAACGTGCGGCTAGGGTCTCTAATTGGTCTAATGGTTGAAGAAGGAAAAGATTGGAAGCATGTTGAAATTCCCCAAGATGCAGGTCTTCCACCACCAGTGTCAGAACCATCAGTGCCTCATCTCTCACCAGAACCACAGATTTCTGTCCCTGTTAAGAAGGAGCACTCTCTGGGTACATCACGGTGAGTATGTTTATTTGAGTAATGATGCAAAAAAATTGTTATTCCTGCTTGTAGGGTTTTTATTCATTATTATATTGAAAGCACCTTTGTACATTAAGTAGTCTTCCTTTTTCTCTTTCCCTGAGGTCTGGAAATGATTGTTTCACCATCATTGTTCATTCATTAAACTGTTAGTGAATACCTGCAGTGTTTCAGATACTCTGAAAACCCTCTTTGCCCAGAGAAGAACAAAACAGTCTGTCCACACTGAGCTTGAGTTAGTCTTTAGCATTCCACAATAGCATTGAATACACTCAATTCATTACTGTGTTCCTGTTCATGGAATTATATATTTACTGTAATAAGAATTCTGTTTTTAAATGTATAACTGACAAGATGAAATTGCCATTTTAATTCATATTTCTTTTCAAACTGTTTTTGCGTTTGAGCTTCTGATACATATTAAAGCTCAGTTATTCACAAACTGATACTAAACATTTTCCTTAGCTTTACATAGCTAATATACATAACATACATAATCTGACAAGTTTTTCTTGTTAGATGAACTCTGCAAATTCTAACAGGTTTCACTTATTTATTTGAATATTCTCCATAATTATACAAAATTATTCTTTTTTTTGAGACAGAGTCTCACTCTGAAGTCCAGGCTGGTCCTGAATTTGCTGTGTAGCCCAGGCTGGTCTCAAACTCATGGCAGTCTTCCTACTTACTCTATGTTAAGTTCTTAATAAAGACAAGGTCCTATTGAGGATTACTTTTGAGTATAAATAAAAATGCAGAACCTTTTATTTTTTGTTTTACTTTGTTATCAGTTCTACAAGAAAACTTTTTATAGTATTTTTAAAAGTACGATTTGATTTTGTTTTCCTTTATTTTTAATCCACACATAATATTTCTGCATATTTGTGAGATATAGTACCTCTATATCTATATATACATATAAAATGTAAGAATAGGTCAGGATAATTCATCCTGAGTTTTGCTTCCCTTTTGTCATTGAAATGATGACTAATGCCTTGGTTCCCTTTATTTTCTTTTTTTTTTTCTAACCATGAAAATCAGAGACAGTCTCATCAATGGGTTGTGTAAATACAACTGATATTTCTCCGTAGTAAAGATAAGTGTGTGTTTTAATCTTAAAGCTGGTCGTTATGAAAGTTTGAGGTCCTATTATGCAGATTCAGAATCTTCTGACCTGGAAAGCTGTACTATTGGCTCACAAAGTGACTTTTTAAAAATATTTTGAATTGGTTTATTGCTAGTTAATCTTATATAAAAATGTAAAATTTCAGTTTCTCTTGAAAGATCCAAAGATTTGGTAACACTAGGTGCATATTGACCAGAACTCCTTTCCTGAAATACAAGTTATTCTTATTTGCTATTTTTAAGCTTTCACATCCAGTTTATTTTACTGTTCTCTTCATCTGAGTATGTAGTCATATGTGTTTACTATTTCAATTAAAACTTAATGGAAGATAGATACTAGCCCTATGGATTTAGTGCCTCAGTTACCTTTTTGACAATCTGTATTGTCTCTGTTCTTCTGGAGCATATGTAAAATGAAAGTGCTTTTTATGTAAAATTGAAGGCTTTAAAAAATAAATGAAAGGTACAATTGAATGTTTTTGTCATGTTTTTGTTGCTGGAACACAGTGCCTGAGTTCCCCAACTTAATGGAGGAAAGGTTTGTTTTAGCTCACGGTTTCAGAAGGTCTCAGTCCATTCATGGACAGGTGGCAGTGGTAGAGGGCGTAGCTAGAAAAAACTGCTCATGGCTTGGCAACACATGAAGCAGAATACGTAAGGAAAGGCCGAGGTAGCGTATACCCTTCCAGGTCGGATCCAGTAATCCACCACTTAGGTCAGGTCTCTATGATCTGCTCCTTGGATTCAGTCTCTGCCTCTGAACAGCATAAGAAATCAATGGATTACACCTGAAGCTTTTGGGAGACATCCCAGATCCAAACTGTAACAGATGACAATGAAATAACCTAATTGAAAATGAGCAAAAGACTCAACTAGACATTTCTCCCAAGAAGATTAAACAGGTGGCTTATAGGTTCATGAAAAAGATACTCAGCATCATTAATCATTAGGGAAATACATAATGAGATATCTCGTCTAGAGACACAATGTAGAACAGTCAGACTGGAAGAAGGGGAAACAGGAAGTTATTGTTAATTGGTTCACAGTTATAATTTGGGTAGTTAGGAAAGTTTTAGAGTTAAATGGTTGTGTATACCTAACAATGCTTAAAATTTAAAATGTAGTTAATCATACTGAAAATTATGAAGCAGCAGTATTATTACTTCCTTATGGATGTGTATGATGATGATGATGAACCATGTGAAGTGTAATTAGTCAAAATAGAAGCTCTTTTTCCTAATGAATATTTGATCTTATTAAGAAAATATTTTGAAACAGTAACTAGTTATGTTTTTATGAATACATTTTGGCAGTAAAATAAACTAGTTTGGTACAGATAAATTCATTTAACTGTGACCGTCTTTGGGAGTCCTTTTAGTATTTCATAATTTTAATTATCCCCCAAACTGTTGACATTTAGATCTATTTGTATCAATCTAAGTGTTAATTAGTTCCATTAATCTTCGTATTTTCTTCTTAGGTTCCGTTTAAGTCCAGCTGCCCGCAATATTCTGGAGAAACATGCTGTGGATGCTAGCCAGGGCACAGCTACTGGGCCTCGGGGGATTTTCACTAAAGAGTAAGTGTGCTTTTATAATAATCAGATCTGTTGTTTATCATTTTTTCTAAAAGATTTTGAAAAGAATTTACTAAGTGTTAACATTTAAAAAGAGTTACACTGTTCTTATATGCTTTTAATTGCTTTTGTCAGTGTAAATTGTATTCTGAGTAATTGCAGCAGTCTTGAGGCATATTACTAATTCAGTAACTAAGCCAGACGCTTAGAAATAGTGACAAGTGCAGAAAACTAGGGTGTGGACAGTGAAACTTTATCATATTGTTTGAAGTTTGTATTATATTGAGTCATTACCTGATCACCTTTAAGTTCTTAAAATGTGAAAATATATTTTTAAAAATTTTGCTTCTTTTCTGTTTGGATTTTATTCACTTGTCACAAAGTAATTTCTATATACTTTCCATATACTTCCCAATTTCCATGGTTATCTATTTTTTTTTATATTCGATGTCTTTGTCCATGAGTTAGTAGCACTTTTTTCAGCATTGCACTTTTAATTATAAATATTTTATAGTATGTTTTAAAATCTATTAGAAATATCAGATTATTTTCCCATAAGCTAGCTATATTGGCATTTTTTAATTTTCTTTCTTCAAATGAAGTTTAAGCAAATCTTCAAGATCTACTAATGGTGGGGGCAGGAAGAATAATAATATTTTATGGGACTGAATTAAGTTAATACTAATGGGCATCTTTATGGTAATGACTTTATATTTTTAAAGATGGATGCATCTTTACATTTGTGTACAATTTCCATTTGTGTATTAAAACAGCTGACTCCCTTCCGTTGGGACTTAGTCTAAGAGAGAGATAGCACAATCAAATAGGCCTGTGAACCAGTGTAAAACCATCATAATGATGTGTGGTACATTTCTCTTGACAATAACATTAAATGTTACAAGTTGGGGCTGGAGGAATGGCTCAGCAGTTAAAGCCCTTGCCTAGCAAGCGCTAAGACAAGCACTAAGTACCCCGGTTGATTTCCCAGTGTCACATAAGCTGGGCTTGGTGGCACACGCCTATGATGCCAGCATTTGGGAGGCTGAAGCATGAGGATTGCCTGCGTCCAAGGCCAGCCTGGGCTCCATAGTGAGTTTAGTTCCAGCTCAGGCTACAGAACAAGACCCCATCTCAAATAAATAAATAAGTATTGCAAAGTGAGTTAATGTTTTAAAGCAATCTGCTCATTCCATATTTGACTAATATTGACAAGAAATAATAATATTGGCCAGAATTTTTTATAAATTGAGATAAAGCAATGCTTATGAAATTATTAAGTGGCAGTGCTGGAATAGGTAACTTGATAATTTTCACTAATTGACTGTTCATTAGAGGATTGAGTTAGTTTTGTATGTTCTTCTTATTGAAAGTAATGTAGTTTTCTTAGAGGTACTCATTTTTCTATACTAAAGTTTTGTTTCTCTTACCCAGATGTGTGTGTGTGTGGTTCTATTACACACATGTTGTGGGATTCATGTCACATCACCTGTGTTGAAATTCACCTCTCTTGAAAGCTTACTCAAAGAACATTCTAGACTATGGGAGCCTGAAGCACTTAGCGGTTCACTTAGCCATAAAAAACTAAAATGAGGGGGCTGGTGGAATGGCACAGTGGTTAAAACATGAGGCCTTGAGTTTGATTCCCCAGCACCACATAAAGCTCCGTGTGGTGGTGCAAACCTGTAATCCCAGCACTTGGGAGGCTGAGACAGGCAGATTGTCCTGAGTCCAAGGCCAGCCTGTGAGTATAGGGCTGGGTTACAGAGTGAGACCCTGTCTCAAAAGAAAAACAAACAAACAACAACAACAAAAAAAACAAAAATAAAGAAAGAAAGAAAGAAAAGGAAAAAAAAGGAAACTTAAAAATCATGATAGCTAGTTAAGCCTAGTTTTTTTTTCCTACATTAACCCTCATTTAGTATCTATTTTCAGTTCTTTTTGTTAATAATCAGTGTATACCATAGTAGAATTCTATAGAAGTGGGATAAGACAGCTATTTTCGTTAAAAAAATAGACTTGCCTTGCCTATAATTCTGAGATATAAGATGAAAAGGTCTACATTTGACTCATTAATCATTAAAGCTATGAGAACATGAATAATAATCATTACTGTATCCCAAATCATTTTTTCAAATCGGTGTAGGAGAAATTGGGGTTTAAAAAAATTACTGAAGGAGGTAAGTCACTAGGCACACAGAGTAACCTGGGCTGAGAAATAATGGATACTGCATTATAGATTGGTAGAAGAAATGAGAGATTCTGACACAGGATAGAATCGAGATGTGTGTGGAAATGATTGAATGTGAAGTACAAAGCGGGATAGCGACAGTCAAGGAATAAATTTGGGGTTGTGGTCTGGATGATGAAGATTTTGGAGTTCTGGGGAAGCATTTGTCTTGTAGTATTTGGAATTTATTTCCAGTCTTAGAAGCCCTTCAGGTATTAGGATCAGTGAACTGAAGAAAATGTATCACAGGAGATGCTCTGATACGAGGGATTAGGTTTGGTAGATAATACAGCAATGTTTGTAATTGATCTTATCAGTAGCTGGACTATTTAGGTAGGTCCAACCTGAGGCCTGCCATTTTTATGCCCTTGACTTTTTAAATATTATTATGAAAGTTTTTGAAAATGAAATTTTAGTACATGTTTTAAATATGTATGTGTATACATATATACACACACATACATTTGAACTATATTATGTAGTTTATATGACGCTCCAGAAAATTTCTCTTCACTCAAAAGAACAAGAACAAAAAATGACAGGCCGCAGACTGGACATGCGTGACTGAAGGCTAAATTGGCTAAATTAAGAAATGGATGATCAATTCTGAGGAAAGGCCCTTGGATTTGGTGATTAGGTGGCCTTCAGTGCTGTGACAGCAGTGGGATAAAGAAAGAAGACTGCTTCCGTTCTCTTTCTATATGATGCATACATGATATATATATTTTTGAAAAAGAAGAAAATTATTAATGTAATATTTTCTAAGGAAAAATTGTATTATCTTTTGGATACTTTAAGGAAGCAGTATTAAAGAGTTATGAGTTTAATATTTTTGTCATCTTTTGCCTGTGCTTTTCCAATTCTTTTCCCCTTCTCTTAATTATTCCTTAATTCCCCACCACAAGGAAGTTAACCTTTGGTCTTCAAAATGAGAAATATTACAAAAGATTTCATGAGTAACATGGATTCTTAAAGTATGCATTATTGGGAACTTTTGCTTTGTTTGATACTAAAGGTGCCTGTATTTTTAAGCTTAACATTAAAGTAAGCTTTGGAAAAAAAATTTGGCCTGGTCTATCCACAGAAAAGGCATTCTCTGATATGAGTGAGAAGTGTAGCTTTGGCAGGAAGCTGTCCTCAGAGATACCTTAGCACATGTTCTGAAAGTGATGAGGGATGGCTTTCCTCGGTGTCTTGTCAGCTACAGGTACAAGTAGAGTACAGCAATCAGTTCTCATTGCTCACCGTTGCTTATATTTGTGAAGAAAATCCTAGGTGGCAGAGGTGTTCTTTAAAGTTTGCATTCAGACAAACACCCCTTAGACTGCGTGTTGTGCAGAAGCCGATAGACTTTGCCTGTACCATTGACTGTTAAATATTAAGAGAGCAAATGCCAGGCCACAGTCAGAGACAGAACACTTTCACGGTCTTTGCCTTCAACCTCTATCTTTATTATATCTAAGTCTCAAATCATAATTTTAATTAATGCTTATGTCCATATCATGCCTCCGTAGCTGGTATGATGGGCAGTTGTCTACTTGCTAGTGATGTTTTTCAAAATTCATTCATGACACATCCACATAGATTACTTTGGGAATAGTGATGAAGTCCTACCTCAGTGAACTTCCAGAGCACCCCTGCCATGCTGGAGATGTGCGTGGTTATCTGTTTTCTGATTTTTATAGCTCTTTATTGCCTACTTCACTCTTAACTATTTAATGTACAGAAGTCACTAAAATCATTTCTGTGCTACATAAATTTAATTAGTGACTGGTTTTAAATAATACTTGACACGTCATCAAGTGTATAATTATAAAATTAATAATAGAAGTTTCCTTCTATTACTGACAAGGAAATCTAAAATGCTGTGAGCCAGTGGCCAGAATTACTTTCTATAGCTTGTTTAGTTTAATGACTCCTGTTTCCTTTTATTTTTTTACCTGTTGACATTTATTCAAGAATATTAATTGCCACAGGGATACTAAACTGCCTTTTTCTTGATCTAGTAAGTGATTGTTTGATTGATAGTGGCATAACAGTGTGTCTACTTAGTGTCACCGATCTTACTTTTAAATGTATTCAGATACTAACAACAGATTTTTATAGTCTGTGTTACTTTTGTTGATTGGTTGTTTTTTTTTTTTACTAGTGACTTTAAGCTAGTTATTTCTGTACAAGAAAATTAATGTGTTTTGGATTTGTCACTATTGCATTGAATCTTAATTTTATTTAGAACCCAGATTAGTAATGGTGTTCCCGTTACCTTCCCCAAGTTATGACTTATGCTTTGAGAACCACAGTAGCCACTAGGTGTGTTTGTTCCTTTTTGTGTGATGGGTATAAAGGCCTTTGTGAGGAGGTCCTATTTTTAGCTTTCAATTAAAAAGATCTCATTTCTTCATTCAATTCCAGGATTTCTGTCAATTTTAGATATGTTTATGTAATTCTCTTCCAGTCTGTTCTTAGGGCATTGCCGTTGGAAAAGGAGTATAGAATATGTAGGCTTTGGAGTTGGTCAAACCCAAGCTGAAATCTATCCTGGCAGTACTGGATGCTTCTCTGATGAGAAGTGTCTCTTTTATAACCTCGTATGCTCCAACATTTGGAGTGGAGTAGATACTGGAGGACTACTGGCTTAGATGTAGAAGTTAACCATTTTGAGTCTTTGCATGTATAAATTAAGAGTAATAATACTTCTGCCAAATGGCTGGTACTAAGGTTACATAAGTATCTCTATTTATGTGTGATATGCTTATTTATTCACTTTTACCCTTTAACTTAGGGCTCCAATATGAGGCAGCATTTTAGGCTTCCTTGTCAGTGTAATTGCTCATCTGAAATGTTCTTTAATTGTGAAATAAGTTAGTTGAGCTTTCTGATAAACTCATGTACCCTTTTCTGGATCTGATACATGGCACAGATCCTGTTTTCTGACAAACGTGCCAGCACACATTGAGGTCTCTCCAATGGTGCACTCACTTAGCGTGGAGCATTTCTGCCTGTGTTCATTTTCTTTTGCTGCATAACAAGCTGCTGTAACCTGAGCAGCTTGAACACCTGTTACCCACAGTTCTGTAGATGAGCAGTTTGGGCAAGGAATGCCTCATGATATCACAGGACTGAAATCTGGGCATTGCATGTGCCACTCTTGTATGAGTTTAAAACTCTGCTGAGAAGATACTCAGATGTATAGCTGGGTCAAATGGGATATCTATTTTCAGTTTTTTTGAAGAATATCCATACTAGTTTCCATAATAGTTGTGTCGGTTTACAGTCTCACCAGCAATGTAGAAGGGTTCCTTTTCCCCCACAACCTCACTAGCATTTGTTGTTTTTTTGAGTTCTTAATAGTAGTCATTCTCACTAGATAGAACCTCACTGTTTTGATTTGCATTTCTCTGATGGTAGAACATTTTTTGATATATTTATTGACCGTTTTGATTTCTGAGATATGTTCGTTCATTTTAGTTGCCCATTTCTTGATTGGGTCTTTTATTTTGAGGGGGATCTAACTTTTTTTTTCAGTTCTTTATATGTTCTACATAATAGTCCTCTGTTGGAGGAGTAGCTAGAAAAAAATTCTCATTCCTTTACTCTTTTACTCTTGATTATTTCCTTTGCTGTGCAGAAGTTTTTTAATTTGATATAATCTCATTTGTTGACTCTTGGTGTTATTTCATGTACATCACAAATCTTGGAAGCACTTATGTGTCCATCAACAAATGGATAAAGAAGATGTGGTATATTTACACAATGAAGTACACTTGGGACAAAGGCATTAAAGACACTGTGCAGTACTCAGAGTTTCTGGAACCCAGAACTCTCCACAGAGGCTAACCAAGTTCACCACCTAAAGGAGATGGAGAATTGGTTGGCTGTCTGGCCCGAGCAGAATTCTTCTATATTTATTGGGATTAGAAAGGGCACAGTGAGGAGGGGGAGAAACGCTTCAGGGTAGTGAGTCATTTACAGAGGCAAAAGGAGACTCGAAAGTTACACCGTGGCTTTGATTAAAGTTACACTAAATATAGGTAGATAGGAAAAACAAAATTATAAGGCAGAATGTTCTCTTCTCAATCCCCTTTCTATGGGCCAAGTAACGATAAGGAGATGTGTGGTTCTGCAGGTGCCCTGGAGGTGCTGCAGTTGTACAATGCTGGGGACATGGTTTGGTAGCCACATTCTTGAGAAGCCATCATCAGAGCAATAGGGCTGCATTCGGTCCAGGAGAAATGACTCCTCATTTCCACAGAGCGCTACTCCCCTGTAAAGAAAAATAAAAATTAAATCATTTGTGCGAAAATGCATACACCTTGAGACTGTTATACTTAGCAAAATGAATCAGACACAGAAAGTTAAATATTGCATGGTTTCTCTATGAGCAAAGCAGATCACAGAAAGTAAAAACAAAAGATGGAAGAAAGTAAAAAGATGACTTTTGTAGAAAGGGAAAGGGGACATAGCAGGGAGGGGGAAAGGAAAAGGAGTGGAAATGATCAAGATGTGATGTGTAAATAGACCAGGTTCTCAACTTAACTGTTACTGTTACAAAGGGTAAATCCATATTAATAAAATAAAAGAGTAACATTTAGGCACTGGCTAAGATGGAGTCTCCTGTGAAGCTTGGAGTTCTCTTCCTACTTGGGGCAGTAGGATTTCAGCCTGCTGCCTCTAGCTGTCAGTCAGAGCCTGCTCCCATGGGCCACCTTCACTTCCTGCCCCCACAGTTGTCTGGATAGGCAGTTCTCAGTGAATCTGTTTGGTAAATGAATCTCACTGGGCTCGTGTCTCCTCCTTCAGGGGGCCTAACTCCTTTTAATAGCTTTCCTATTACATCCAACTCCTCCAAGATAATTTTCCTGTTGATTAATCCAAAGTCAACTGTTCTGGGACTTTTAGCACATCACAAAGGCCCATCAACCTTGACACATCATGTAACATGTTTATGGGAATGACATCTGTCGTGTTCACAGACTTGCCCATAGGCTAAAGGGAGTATATGCGGTGTCTCAGCATGAAGAGTACAGGAGCCGTTTAGGAATTCCGCCTCTCGAAGCTGGGCATGGTGGCCCGTGCCTGTAATCCCAGCACTTGGGAGGCTGAGGCAGGAGGATTGGCTGGCCTGGGCTACCTAGTGAGATCAGAAGAAGCCTGGGCAGAATTAGACCCTGCCTCGGGAAAAAAAAAAAAAAAAAAAAAATTCTGCCTGTCATGTTGAATAAAATCCTAAGAAATTGTTTTAGGGAAAGATAATTGTCACCTCAAATATACTCGAGAGATGCTGGATTTTTTTCTCTTTAGTATTTGATTTGGTGGTATCAAAATTAAAACTATGATAAAATATTAACTTAGAAATTTAAAAACTATAATGTATTATAAATTTGCTTATGTAAAAAAGTTTTTTAATTTTCAAAAAGATTTGTTTAAGAGAGCATGTTATTTTTCACCCATGGTAACTCAGCACATTGAACTGTGTGTTAGGCATGTTGTGTAGTCTACTTATATGTATTTTCTCTTTCTTTTTGTATTTTTTAAGAACAAAGGTAATTTTTACAAAGTAAGTTAGTTACTTTTTGTCACTGTGACTCAATATCTGACATACACAACTTAAGGGAGGAAAGAATTATTTTAGCTCACACTTGCAGAAGGTCACAGTCTGTTCATGGGTGGGCAGCTGAAAATGGTGGCATCAAATTCGTGGGGCCAGAGTTGGAGCCAGAGCAGGAGTGGAGACAGAGGTCCTCACAACATGGCAGAACAGAGACAAGCCTCAGAGGAAGGGCAGAACCAGTACCCCTCCTCGAGGTCAAGCCCCAAGCATCTGCCCCTTCCAGCCAGGCCCCACCCCTGAACAATACACAGTATCCATAGGTACTTGAGGCTTTTTGGGGGACACTCCAGATCCAAACCTCAGCAGTAATTACAAAAGCAAGTCTGTAATCAGTTATTTTGCACTTTTAGTGATGCTGTTGATTAGATTTTTTATGCTAAGTTGTACTAATTACATACTGAGCAAATTAAAACTAGTGTGATTTCATGGACATATAACAAGTTAATTTGCACTAGGATAAATAATACCTTAGTAAATACATTAATGAAAGTGTTAGGTACAATTTTTTATGTCCTGAATGCTGTGTTAAAAATTATTTCACAAGTATAAAAGAATAAGGGTATGTTTTGTTTTAATTATCGATTTGCTCCTACCACTGATACCTCCTAATCAAAGGGTTAATTTGCTTTTTAAAACTTAACTTTCTATACCTAAAGCTTTAATAAACTTGATTATTATTTGGTTTTTTGAAAGTGCATATAAAGCTGTTGGATAGAATAGAAGATTCAGCAGACAGTGTAGGAACAGGATTTACTTTCCTAGCTGAAGTAGTTGATTCGGATGTGTGCTTTGAGACAGTATTTCTGTGTCTTCCCTTTGCGTCTCACCTCCGCTCTCTAAAGACTGTCCTGTTGCTGACCACACTTGCCTAATTTTCTCTTGTCTCCAGAGATGCTCTTAACCTGGTAAAGTTGAAGCAGGTAGGCAAGATTACTGAGTCCAGACCAGCCCCAGCTCCTCCTTCCACCCCTACGCCATCTCTGGCCACGCAAGTCCCAGCCGGGCCGTCGTATCCACGTCCAATGATCCCACCAGTATCGACACCTGGCCAGCCTAATGCCGTGGTAATGTCTTCTGTGTAAGATTTTTATTTTTCAGATAAGTTAAAAAATGAAAGCCATCGCAGTGTATTTTATAAGTAATTTTATTGGCCCATTTTAGTCGTAGCTTCAAGTTACAAAGAAAAATAGTGCCTTGGATGCTTTCCCTACCAATTGCTTGGCACAAATCAAGTTTGTTTGTACAGCAGTAACTTCCATGTAGAAACAGAGATTCAGCCTAAGTGTACCACAGGGGCCACCTTTCCTGTCATATGGTAGGTATATTCTGTAATCATGACAGTTTGCACAGATTTTTGTTTTGTTTTGTTTTTTTGATGTAACACTTGGTAGCTGCTGCTAATTCCTTTTTTTGGATATGTTTTATTTTTTCTCTAGGGGATTGACAGTGTCATTGAGAAAACCTATATAAACTATACCATATAATTTGTGCTTTCATCCCTAGCTGTATGTAGTATAACACAGCTGGTGTTGTTTTCAGATTGGTCATTTTCTGTGTCTTTCTCCTAGCAATGACCATGTCATTTACTTCCCATCAGAAGGAATACAGTGGACTGAGGTGTATTTTATAATAAGTAGGCGCCTAAGACCAGGGAATAATAAGCCTGTGCTGTTCTTAGTGGTGGAGAAATACACTTCATTGTAGTGTTTGACAAGAATTGAAAACAGTACAAGTTTTATAGGAAACCAATTTTTAAATGTACATTATTGATTTATGACCATCAATAAAAATCTGTATATAATCAAATCATATTTCTTTGAAAAGTAGATTATTGAAACTAGGAAAATAAACTTTAAATTCTTATGTAATATAAAGAACATTTATTCTGTGTGAGCAAACACTTAGCTAATGTAAAATGTTTAATTCTGTGAAAGATCCTTTGTAAAAAATGAAATCAGCTATATATTTTGGCTGCTTTGTGTTATTCTGAGCTGATTACAATCTTCTCCAGAATGGAGTGAGGGAGAAGGGAGAAATTCATTCTAATTTGAATGCTGTCACATTTTTGTGACAGTGTTAAGCTGCAGTACAGTGTTAGGAAGATATTACCTCATTAATACATTGTATTTTGAATTCCTAGAAATAGAAAACTTGTGATATTTCTCTCATTGCAAACAAATAGAAATAATTTGACAGATTGTCCGTTACATTGGGTTGGTTATATTGTCTTATGACATGTAAGGATTGTCTGTAGTTGACTTGTGTTATTGGCTGATTTTAGTTTTATTAAGTGATGTAAGTGACGTTTATAACAAATACTGCTTACGAGACACATAGAATATACCTGTCCATATATGTGCAAGTGTGTATGTATATTTATATTTAGTATATACTGTGGCTTATATATAAATACATGTGCACCTATCAACATGCACACCTACCCGTGGGGAAATTAATCATGGTTTGGTAACTATTTTTTAAATTTTCTTAACATAGTAATGTAAAAGTTTCCATTTATGACTGAAAACTGAATTTTACTACTATTTTCTCTGATTGTATATGCTAAAACTAAACACTTCTCAGATCTATTTTATTTCTGCCTTATAGGAAGAATTTTTTGATAGAACTTTTTCTATGTTAATCTTCAACATCATAAATTAGGTCACAGACTAGCCGTTTTCCTTGTTTTGCTTTTTCCCATTCTGCTTTGGACTTAATGGACGCATTGCGCCTTTTCCAGGGGGCATTCACTGAGGTCCCTGCTAGCAGTATTCGAAGAGTCATTGCCAAGAGGTTGACTGAATCTAAAAGTACCATACCTCACGCGTACGCGACTGCTGACTGCGACCTTGGAGCGGTTTTAAAAGTTAGACAAGACCTGGTCAGAGGTTAGTAAAGCTGAATGTACTTAATTCTGTGTTACACATGCTGACTGTGTTAGTCACTTTCTCGTTAGTGGGACAACATAGCCAACACCCACAGCTTAAAAGAGGAGAAGTTATGTGGCTCATATTTTTGGAGTGTTTAGTCCGTGTTTGGGTGTCTCCAAGGCAGAAAGAGCAGGGGGGAGGGACTGGCAGGTGAACGCTGATCGCCGCAGGGCATCTGGAAGCAGAAAAGGAGGAGGTAGGACAAGACTACACCTTCTAGGCCTCTCTGGCAGTGGCCTGCCTTTCAGACCAGGCCCGGCTTCCTACCTACACACATGCCTTCATGATCCAGTAGATCGCCAAACATGTCGGATTTTGGGAGTCCATTTTAATTCTGAACTTGGATAATAACTGTCATGAAATTCTTTATTTATGAAGTATACATTTTGTAGTTTTTAATTTCAATTTTATAATCTAATTGTACTCTTTTCTAGGTATCTTTTAATACTAGAGAGTTATTTTCCTAATATGAAATACATCATTTGTATGTATTAATATTACATCTATTGAGATGAATTGATAATATACCTTTATGCAAAATAAGGATTCCTGTCCTGCCTTGCTTCTATTCCAGAATCTCTTGTGACATTTCAATAACCTGTCCTCAATAACCTTCATTCAGCAGGCAGTACTGAGTCCACCTCTGCCACACACTGAGCTCTGTCAGTACTGTTATTTTTTGTTTTTCAAGCAAAAATAGGCTTATCCTTTGATCTGCTTTACCTTTCCCAAATGCGAATTTTTGGTAAAGATATATGAATGACTTGCTTAAGGCTAAGCGATCATTTTTAACTTGAATACTTTTTATATGATCGTTTGAATGAAGCATTCCTAAGCATTTTCACAAGTTTAAAATCTGAGAATCATTTAAAAAATGTTTTAGGTTATAAATATTATCTCATCCTTTATGTAAATTTTATTTTATATTTCTTCAAGATGCATTTTCAGATGGCTAAATTTATAATATTTCTTCTCAAGAGCAATTAAAAATAAAGTTGCTGAGAAACAGGAATTTTTAGTGTGAAAGCTTTGTCTTTCCAATCTGTTTGGGTTTTATATCATTTTTCTTTTTCATTGCACTGCCAGGGCCTTTGGTATAATTAAGACTAATGTAAGTGATACTAATATTCATTCTTTGTTTGTTATTGATTTGGGAAAGAACATTCAGTTTTTACCACGAATAGGATTTTTTTAGATTCTCTTTCAGGTTAAAGAAATTCTCATTTTTATTTCCTAAGTTTTAAGGAAATAGATTTTGAGTTTTGCCCCATATTTTTGTGCATTTTGGAGTAAGCGCTTCTTTTTCAGTATGTTAATATGGTAAATTACGTTGGTTTTAATTTCAAGTGTTGAATTAATATGATGATTGCATCTTCTATTTTATCTTAAAGATCTCCACTCTCTCTCTTTTGCAGTGGCTTCCTTAGGGTTTACAAGTAATTCTTTAATTTATCACAGTTTACTTTCAACATGTAAGAGCTTTACAACAATTTATTTCCTCTCCTATGTTTGGCACTATTATTTCCTGTTTTACTATATTTTATAGCATAAACCCAGAATACATGTATAGTAATTTTTGCTTTTACCAAATCAACTGCTTGCTAAGAGTTGTAAAATAGAAAAAAGATTTTATTTAAGAGAAAATTAAATAGATCAATAATTATGGGAAGGAAAAATGGGAAGGTTGCCAAGAACTTTTCATCAAAACAGAACTAGCCATCTTGCAGAAAACGGTTTGCAAGCGAGGTGCCTCAAGTGCTTTCCACCGTGGCGGAGAGGGCCGAGTTGGCAGAGCTGTACGAAGAGAGCAGTGACCTGCAGGTGGATGTGAGGGAGGAGAGGGCCCCTCCGCGGATGGAGGCCTGCTGCGGCCCGCCACACATCGGGGAGTCAGGGAGGAAAGCCGGATGGAGCAGTGGGTGGAGATGTAGCCGGTGGTGGTGCAGTGGGCAAAAGAAGGCCAGGCCAGTGGGCTGGGCGCTGGGGAGTAGCCGGGCCAGGGCGCAGGCGCAGGCCTGGAGTGCGAGGGTAAGGGCGAGAAGCTGGATGACTGGGGGGACGGCTTCGACTACCCCGAGGAGGAGCCGCCACTTAGCGGACCGGCTGCTGAGTGTCTGCTGCCCTGGAGAGGCCAACAAGATGTTCTTGAGGACGGCCCAGCCCGGGAAGCTGCCCTGGATGGCGCTTCCAGATGCACTGTGAGAAGACCCCTTCGACCAGCTGGCCTTCATCTCAGAGCTCTTCTCCCTCATGGTCGTCAGTCACCTGGCCGAGGAGCTCAGCTGTGATACGATTATTGATTGAGAGTAGATGAGTGATGGTGGGGAAGGGAGGAGGAGACAACTCAGCGGGAGGCCGACTGGACATCCCCTTGGAGGGTCGTTACAAATAGCTCCGTGGCAGTGAAAAACTTGGTTGTAGAAAAAAGAAAAAAACATGAGATGGCTTTTTTTGCCCCCAAAATAACAGAACAGTGACTGCATAGTTGTGAACAAGGAAAAAAATCTTGAAAGAAAGGGTCTTAG
Source organism: Ctenodactylus gundi (assembly GCA_004027205.1). Classification (NCBI taxonomy): domain Eukaryota; kingdom Metazoa; phylum Chordata; class Mammalia; order Rodentia; family Ctenodactylidae; genus Ctenodactylus; species Ctenodactylus gundi. Next base: position 469,443 of record PVKB01000921.1, on the reverse strand, counting down.
AACTGTTGAAATAATCTGCTTCCGAAACACTCCTGGCTTTGACTTTGTTATCGATGGAGATCATCTTCCCTGCATTGGGAAGACCCATATTGGTTTCGGTATAAAGATGGTTTTGCAAGAGTAGATCACCTCCAGTGCAAACTGCCGACACTGGAGGCTGCTGATGCTAATTGCTTAGTCAGGCAAAATGTTTCTCTCTCTCTCTCTCTCTCTCTCTCTCTCTCTCTCTCTCTCTCTCTCTCTCTCTCTCCTCTCTCTCTCTCTGTCTGTCTCTGTCTGTCTCTCTGTCTCTCTGTCTCTCTGTCTCTCTCTCTTCCTCTCTGTCACTCTCTCTCCCTCTCCCTCCACCCGCAAGATACATTTGAGTTACTTGGACCAAAAGCCTGTTGAGAAAACTCAAAATTCTACTTTGTGGTAGACCTAAGTACTAATAACCAAAGACTGACTTGGGAATGTAAAATGAATCAAGTATGCACCATAATCCCAAAAAGAGTAAATTAAATACACATACATATGTGCCTCATGTGCTGTATCTTCAGATCCAAAAAACTTTTTATGTGATTTAGGTCATTTATAAAGCTACTATGATCTGCGCTTTAGGAAAATCCCATGGCGTGACTTTAAAACTTCAAACACAATGATGTCTTTTTAAGTAAAAAGTTTCCAATTTAGATGTTAAAATGTATATAACAGTACAGAGAAGACAAACTATTTCAAATATCTATATGTGCTAGGGAAGTTTCGTTTTGCTTGACGTTTTGTCTTTTAATTTACTTAATTTAAGGTGACTTTAGTTGAACTTTCTTTTATAAAAACTGTTAGTGAAAATTAAAAGAAAACCCTATATCTACAAAGACTTTTAAGAACAATTATCTTGCCATCCTTTCAGTTTTGAAACCTGCTGGGAAATCTGCCTCAGTATCTGAAGTTTTCCTCTATTTCATCCTCTATTTAAGCTTATTATTCCTTATGCACCAGCAGTGGAGATAATAAAATTTCTTGTTTTGTGTTAAAAAAAGCAAAAAAAAAAAAAAAAACTCGCCTCAGATGTTTTTGCCAGTGACTTCTATAAAACCTTAAGAAATAAAAATCCTGTGTTTAATTGAAATGAGCCCAGATAAAAGAAAATCAAAAAATTAATTTCACTCAATAAAGCTACAGATTTAATAGTAAGAAAAAGACCCGTGTAGCACAAATTTAAATTATGATTTCGGATACTAAATTATACAGTTATACAGATCCATTTATGGAGTGAAAGAATGATTCAGTCATTCAGTTAGAAAATCATTAATATGATTCATAATATTAAATTGTTCTACTTCTGATATTCTTTATTTTTTGTCTAGATCTAAAATGCTGTCTGGAATAATTTTTTGTGAACAGTTTAATGTTTTCTGCAGTACATGTTGATTGGCAAATTATTTTTCTTAAAATTTTAAGTTGAAGGATGAATTCCAGTCATTTGTAGGAAAATTGTTGCGCTTTGAGACCATAGTGTTTAGTGTGGTAAATCAGACACAGAAAGTTAAATATTATGTGATTTTTTTAAATATTGGAGACATAGAATATAAATTTAAAGAGTAAAAATATGTGGTTGGTAAGAAACAGAGTAGTAGACTGTGGAGTTTGGAAGGCAATCTAGAAATGGGGGGAAGGTGTGGAAGGGAGAGGACAGTGTACATGTGAACCACTGTATAAACATGGATACTGTTGATATGTATCACATAGATACTAATAAAATTAAATAAATGAATAATTTTAATTGGGATAAAATGCACTTAGCCTAAAATTTACCATTTTTAAGTGTAGTTAGTTCATTGGCAGGAAATACAATCGTATTCTTGTGCAGCCAGCGTCACCGTTCATCACACAGCTTTTTTCATCTTGTAATGCTGAAATGCTTCACGAAACAGTACTCCCTGTTTCTCTGTCCCTCACTCCTGAAAACGGCCCTTCCACCTGCTCAGCTGAATTTGACTGCTCTGAGTTGCTCATTTGAGAGGAATCGTACAAGTCTTGTCCTCCTACTAGCTTGTTATTTAGCATGTCTTCGAGGTTTATCCATGTTGCACTAGCATGCCACAGTTTTCTTATTATTGTTCAAGGACTGAGTAATATTCCATTGTGTAGACACATGATATTTTTTTCATCTCCTCATCTGTCAGTGGATACCTCAGTTGATTCCACCGTTTTGTTATTGTGAATAATTCTTCTGTGAACATGGATATGCAAAGATTTCTTTTTGTTCCTGCTTTTAGGTCTTGGGTATAACGCCAGCAGTGGTATTCTGCAGTTCTGTTATTAATTTTGAGGACTATTTTGCACTTTCATCAGCAGTGCAGGGTTCTGATTTCTTTATATGCTCAACAGTGCTTGTTTTCCTCTTTATAATACCCATCTTAATGGATGTGTCTTTTGTATTTGAAATGTAATTCTGCTAGGGTACGTAGTGAGAACTGGCCTCTTTAAGTCCTCGCCAACGTAACTCTGCCTTGTAGTAGGCTCTGTTTAGCGGTCCAGTGGACCCATCCAGGTGCCGAGGCTGTGTGCTGGACTGCACACAGCACGGGGTCATCCACCACCATGGCTAGACACTACTTGCGGACCAAAGGTGCTTGCTGATAAGGATGCCGTAGGAGCAGAGTGCACACCTTTTTTCCCCAAAGACCCTTCTTGCGGTTGATTCTGCCTTTGCTTTTTTAATTAGTGCACTGTAAAGCCAGTAGCCTACCTTGGAAGGAGGGCGGTTGGCAGTTCGGGTTTCAGTAGTGCTACAGTCCTCAAGTTTCTCACTGCTCTGTAAATAAGCCCTGATACACTCATTTGCTTGTCAAGCTGGACTCGTCTGAGGTGTTCTGGGCACTGTCAGTTAGTTCCCTTTTAGTTTAGAGACATGTTTAAATCCTAGGAAATTCAGTCAACAGTGTACAATTTTTAGTTGATGTTTTCTGTGTCAGTACTTTCAGATAAACATACACTTCTGTTTTCTTCTGCCTTATGAAATGTCTACTTCCTTTTTTTTTTTTTTTTTTTTTTTTTTT
>PVKB01000921.1:193852-466302 GCA_004027205.1 Ctenodactylus gundi | reverse complement strand
CTGAGCTCTTCCTCTGGCCCCGCCGCTTGCATTCTTAATCTTTGTTGCCCTGTGTAGGGTTTTCCCTGTATCTAGGTTGCCATCAAGATTTTTCCTATTAGAAATACCTGAGGTTCCCCCACCCCATCCCCTTTATATTTATCCTGCTTTTGTTTTCTTGGTTTTTGGATTTGTAGTTCATTGTTTTCATAAATTTTAGAAGCTTCTCAGCATTATTATATTATACATTATGTGCTTTTTCCTTGAGAATCCAGTTATACTGTCTGAGTTGTCCAAAGCTGTTAGATAATCTGTGACTTTTGGTTCACTGTTTTTTCTGAGTTTTAGTTTGAATAATTTTATTAATGTTGCTGAAAATTCAGATTCTTTTTTCTGTAAAAACTGACAAAAATATTTACTTGTGATAGCATGTTTTCCTTCCAGATGTCCATCTGGTTGGTTTTCATCGTGTCTGCCTGGGATGATAGTCCCCACATATTCAGGCACATTGTGCTGTCCTGTGTCCTGTGTCCTGTGTCCTGTGTCCTGTGTGCTCCTCCTCAGAGCAGGTTATCACTCTATCTTCTGGTTGATTTTTAACTCAACCTTTTAATAGTCTCAAGAAAAGTTGTGGTTACGTAATCTATCCTGCTTTTTTTCTCATTGTTAGAATGGAAACAATTTTTGCTCAAGTTTCTTTATTCTATGTGGAAGCAGGAGTGGGAAATCAGTGTATATAAATAGACTATATAAATATAACTTGGCAGTGATTACAGGTTTCAGGACCCAGATGAAAGTCTATTCCAGAGAAAGTGATAACTTAAAAAAACCACAGAAGCACTCTTATAGGTCTCAAATCGTACTTCCTCAGTCATAACAAGATGCTAATATGGGAAGTTTTTTGTCTTCCCTTTTATGAGGCAGGAAAGTAGGTTGGCTTAGGAGCCACCCAGTGGAAGTGTTTCAAGAAAAAGAACGGAAGCTTCTAAGTGTCAGCATATATGGAGGACAGAGTTCTTGGTGTGTCTGTGGACTTGGGCTGTAGGGTTAGGAGTTGCTAGCCGGTAGGTGACCGTGGACCTTCTCTCTGTATTTCTGTGGGTGAGGAGTAAAGGGAGAAGACCAAAGGAGCTATGTGAGGTAGAGAGGGTATGTTCATAGAGTGTCATTATGTGAGGTAGTAAAGTATCACGTCCATGTATTTGAATTTAGACAGACCAAACCTTTTGTGTATAGTTACCATTAAAAGTCTATAAATAGTGGAAACCCACTTATATTTCTGCTCCCCAAAGGGTATTAAGCAAGTAAACTAGAATATTTATGTATTTCTGACTATCAGAATTAGAGCTATGACATTATGCAGCCAATATTTACTGACAGTGTGGCAACATTTCGGTTTGCGGCAATTTAATCTCTGTGTACCATCTCCAACATACTTTTGGCATGCACTATGTAAAATTCCATGATACTGTGGAAATGGGATGTGTGTTTCTTACCACATACCACTGACTAGATTTTTATCTTAATCTTTCTCTAGAAGTATTTGCAAGAAAGAATCAAGTATGATTTTTAGCATAGGCAAAACGAAGGTCAAACTATGATCAGCTCTGTAGGAAGGGAGAAGCCCCTGGCTTTATCTTGACATCAGTATGTATACTGGAAGGAAATGGATTTAATGGATTCACCATAAAGTTAGACAGAGAAACTCATTTAATTCCCTGTTTTGGGACCTGTGCCAGCATTGCTTCATCTTTGGCATTTTCCATATCCTGCTGTGTTGAGTGAAAGAGCAGCTCTTGTTTAGTGCAACAGTCTTATTAAATTCTTTTTTTCTACACAACATTAGAAAACAAGTTTTTGAATAACTTCTAAAAATATATGTATATACGTAATTGTTTATAGTACTTACATGTGCCATTCTAATATAACCAGTATTATATAAAGCATCCTAAGAATAAGGGCATTTGAAGAAAAGAAGGAAAAAAGTCATCTTGTGAACTTCCTTGCTACATACAACACAGAGAGCCAGACTATTTTTAGAGACATAGAGCTCTTGGCTCTTTTATTTCTGATTATAATTGTTCTGTGTCATTCAAGTTCTTATATGTATTATCTGAGTACTTTTTAAAAGTTTCAATCAGGGCTTAAAACTGTTTTTGCATGCATATGTGTTTGGGATTCAATCCAAGGCCTTATTCATGCTAAGTATGTGTTGTGTCACTGAGCTGTACCCCAAGCTCCTAGAAGTAACTTACACATTCATCATGAGTACTATATATCGAGGACCTCATATAATGCAAGCTTTTCTAGTCAGGGAACCTTATTGCGTAAGCAAATAAAAAACTTTTCATTATTGTTTGTTATTGTATTCCATGTTTTACAAATTTGAAATCATAACATGATGCTAAATATTTGTTGTGAATACTGATTTTAATATGGTTATTTTCTTTCAGATGACATTAAAGTGTCAGTAAATGATTTTATCATCAAGGCTGCAGCTGTTACTCTTAAAGTAAGTGACAAACTCCTGATAGTTTTGGCTTCTAAAAGCCTCATGTCTTAGGATTTTAGAATAAATGAAACTGTTATTTTTAAGTTATAAATATTTTATATTTTTATTGGTAAGAATGTGCTATCATTTAATCTCACCTCTCTGCTCAGCAGATGAATCTGAGACTCAGAGTGCTCACCAACTAATGACAGCTATATAAAGACTATTTCCTTAACAAATGCTGCGTGTTCCCCTCACTTGTACTGATACATTCTAAGTAATAAAGACAAGGAAGTGAACAAGACTCAACATATAGTCTCTGTTTTCCTGAAGTTTATGTTCTAGTTGGAGGACACAGCAAAGTGTCTGGTGTGAAGGTGCTGAGGAAAAAAAGGAAGCGGGATACGGGACTAAAACAGACAGGGATGCTGTTTCAGCAGTTAAAGAAGGTATCTCTAACAAGGCGGTAATAGAGATAGATTAGTGAAAATAGATGCCTTGTAGAGAAAGGGCCTTCTAGGGAAGGGCCGCGGGCACAGAGGCTGCACAGTGTGTTGTGCTCTCCAGAGACTTGGTGCTGCGGCAGTAGTGTGCATAGAGTGGAGCCAGGTGGAGTAGAGACGAGAGCTTTAGAAAGCAGAATTAGAAAAGGGGGAAACAAAGGGGGACCCAAATATGCGAGGCCTTGTTGGCTCTGGTGAAGCCTTTTGGAAGGTTTTGGGCAAGATTCAAGTGGTCAGGTTGACTTCACAAAGAAGGAAAGGCTGCTCTGATAAATTGCTGTGAGGAATGTACAGTGGAGAGGCCGGGAAGCCCCGGGTTCCTCTACTCGGCTGCAGAAGATAACTGTGGCTGGATAGCGGGGCTGCGGTGAGGTAGAGGTTCTGGTTACTTTTCATGTAGAACCAGCTGTTTGCTAGTGGATTTCGTGTGCACATGAGAGAAAGGAGGGTGGGGCCCAAGTGATAGGAGGGATGGATTTTTCCAAGCACTAAAACAGGGAAAACGTGAGAGTAGTGCAACTCTGAGGTAGGGAATCTCAGTTTTAGTTTTGGACATGTTAAGTTTGAAGAGCCTGATAGAAGTCCCAGCTCAAGTGGTGGGAAGGCCAGCGAAGTACAGGTGTCTGCAGATGTTAATCCAGGCTTACTGCCTGTTTACTACTATATTTGCAGTGTATATCTAGTGGGTTCATTTTTATTTTCAAAAATACGACCAAGAATTTTAAAGTCACACCATTTCAACATTTATCTTAATAGGGCTTTTCTCTCAACTGAATATTATGAATCATATTAATGATTTTCTAATTGTGAGTCGTTCTTGCACTCCTTAAATGCATCTCTAATGCTTTTTAAAAATATTTAATTGTAATTTTGTACCAGGAACCATAAATAATTCCGATTTAAATTTGTACTAAGTAAGGCTTTTTTAAAACTATGAAATCTGTAGCTTTATTGTATGAAATTGGATTTTTGATTTTCTTTTATCTGACTGATTTCAATTAAATATAATAATTTCTATTTCTTAAAGTTCTATAGAAATCACCAGTAAAAACATCCAAGGCTAATTCTGTTTTGAGGAGGAATTCTCGGCAGCCTTCCCATTTTTTCTTCCCATAATTATTGATTTATTTAATTTTCTCTTAAATAAAATCCTTCTTTCTATTTAATTTTATCTTAAATCAATTATGGAAGCTTAGATTTGTCCAAAAAATAACCCATTGCATCTAGATTCTCAAACTTTTTAGACTAGATACTTAAATTTCTTATGATTCAAATGTCTTCATTGTCTAGAGTTATACAGTTTGTTTTTGTGCATATGTATTCTCAGTTTGTGTTATGTATTTCTTTGAGTTATTTTGGTGAGAGATATTTGGTTAGGAATCTTGAGTACATTTAAATTCTTTTTCTTGTTACCAAGGTTTAAGGTTATAGCTTTGAAAACAACTTAAATACCATTTTCTAACTCAATTTACTCACCAGATATTGTTCATTTGTGAGGGATTTTTTGGGTTTTGGATTATGTTTTTTTGTTTTACTTTTTTTGCTGTCTGTAAAGAATTTAAAATATTTTGAGAGATAGGGACTTTCTGTCAGTCTTTTGAATTGTGCCATTGGTGATAAATCCTTGAAAGACGAAGAAGTAGAAAGAGCAACTGGAATGATGTGAAGGAGGTCCTGAGGTGTAAAAGGGAGCTCCATGGGGACAAGTTGCGTGGAGTGCCAGGTTCAGCAGGGCACACCATTGCGAATCCATAGGGTGGGAGGCTCAGGTCATACGCTCTAGAGAGCAAAGAACTTTTGAGAAACAAAAAATAGTTTTTGAGTTCTGTTTTCAGCACAGTTTTGCCCTTTGATACGTGTCAACATTATCTGTACACCTTGTTTCTGGACATTTACAAATTTAATCTCTGTATGTTAAATGCGTACATGCTCAGAGATAGTAAGATAGTGCATATGAAACTTGGGAAATCTCTTTTTAAATAAGGGAGTAATTAATTGTTTTTTTCTTTTTTCTGAGACGAGGGAGTCATTTATTGAGAACTTAGTGTATGTTCTAGAGCTCTGGCTTCTTTCAGGCTTCTTTCATGCCGAAGGAGTGTGATCGAGTATCATTACTTTTTTCTGCTTCCCCCTGCCCCACTCTAGGTCATATTGGTTACCATGTGAGGCAGGAAGCCCGACAAACATTAAATACCTTCAGGCAGTTAGATTTAACCATGATCTAAAGAGATCAAAACTTCTCAAGCTTGCTGCAAAAACTAATATGCTTAATTATTCAAAAATAAATGAAAAACAGAGATCTAAACCATTTTTTCAAAATAAATTGTTACTCATTTTCTTCTGTCTAGCTGTATTTATTTTGGAAAATGAATAATTATACTATTTTTCTTGTAGCCATCTTGACTAAAGTTACTTCTTTAGTAACTTTTTTTTTTTTTCTGTTTCCAGCAAATGCCAGGTGTAAATGTAAGCTGGGATGGAGAGGGGCCAAAGCAAATGTCCTCTATTGACATTTCAGTGGCCGTGGCAACAGATAAAGGTCTAATTACACCAATCATAAAAGATGCTGCTGCTAAAGGCATACAGGAAATTGCAGATTCTGTAAAGGTATGTTTGGAGAAATCCGATGCTTTCAGAGTGTCAGATGCGGGAGAGCCCAGTGGCACAGTCCTATGATGCCAGCGTTCTGACAAGTTCAAGCCTCGACAACTTAGCAATTTAGATCCTATCTCAAAATAAAAAAATAAATAGAAGATATAGCTAGGTATGAAGACCCTGGTCTTAATCTCCAGTAACCCCCTTCCAAAGGGGGAAAAATGTATTAGGATAAACTTGCAATTAATTGCTTTCTAAGAAAGTCTGGTCATACTGTGATTTCTGGATGGGGTGGTATTATTGCAGCTGATTCTCACTTATGTATATTTTTAAGTTTTTATCTAGGTATGAGCAATTTTAAGATTTAATATTCAACATTTAGAAACACCAAAGAGATAAATTAAGAGTCAACTACACGTTCTAGGCAAAACCTTACTTTGCAAAGTCTAAATTTCAGCTCTGACGATGCTATGTTAGCTTTTAAAACTGGGAGATCTCTGTATTTTTTTTTTAAAGTGGTATGCCGAGACCTCAGTGTTAAATACATTCCACTTTTAAAAGGGAACTTATTTTATTGATTTCTTCTCTAAAATGGAGAATACTAGATGTACTTAATATGCCAGAGGCAGAATTATTATAGTTACAGTGAACTTTTAAATTTAAAAAGATTTATTATTATAAAAGACATTTTGTCATTAATTTGTACCAGATTACTTCCTCTCGCTTTGACCACGTATGTCCCTTTGCCATTTCTGAAGCGGTTCTGGAAGTTGGCGTTTGTGTCTTTAGTTGCACTGTCATGATTATCCTCATGTCCTGAATTGGACCAAACTGGCTACCTTTCAGGTTCCATTTTGATTTGGGGGAAGAGCCAGATGTGGCACAGTGCCAGATGCACTGAGTGAAATGGTAGAGAGCACATGGCAGGTTGAGTGTACTGCGTGGGTACACTGGACAAAGGCCGTCAGGGGCAGGACAGAGCAGAGCAAGGTTTTTATCATTCTACCTAGAATAGAATAGTATGTATCTAAAAACTTACCTGTTTGCGTCTGAAATTTTCCATTTAGTTTTTTCACACTGAGATAGACCAGAAGTTACTGAAATTGTGAATAATCAAACTTGATAGAGGCTATTATACATCTTTTATTCAGCAAGGATTTTCAGCAGCACTGAGGGTACATGTTAGTTCAGTGTTGCCATGAAGTTCAAATGAGATTAAGTGTTGAAATAACATGTGAAGTATATGCTAATTACTGGGTTTTAACTGTAGAGCCAGAATTTTCTTACATTTATGTATATTAAATTTTACAAATTAACAACCGTTATAGGATGGCTTCTGTGATCCTGAGCAGGTGTCCGTTTCACTCCTGTAATGTGCAATTCTTACAACTGCTGTGTCCACATTCTTTGTTTCTTTCACTATAAGAGAAATGAAGCTTAAGAGATAGAGAAGCAACCCCGCGGCCTCCCAGACCTCCCTAACCCTAACCCTCACCAACCCTAACCCTAACCCTAATGCTCAGCTCCGGCCAGTCCTTGAGCGTCAGCCTTTCGTATCTATCATGTTGGGGCGCTGAGCAATGCTTAGGCTTTAGTAGGTTGCCTCCCAGTCTACCCACTTCTCTTTCACTTTGTATGCAGTCAGCATTTTGTTGTTGATGCTCCAGTATGCCAGGCTCTGAGTGCCTCGCTTAATCCTCTTAGTGCACACTGACGCCGTGGCAGAGGTTTGACTCTAGATCCTGCACTTAATCGCCGCCGTGCTGCACACCCCTCCCCCCTTTCCTTCTGCTGTTTATGCAGTTACGCCTTCTTACTGCTGCTACTACTGCAGGTCCTCTTTCTTCTGTGTGTGTTTTCCTAATTCTCCACTTTTTTGCCACCCACTCTTTGGGCTTTTTCTCTCTCCCAGTTAATCAAGTAGCAGGCTTTGATGTTTTCCCCGGTATGCGTTCTTATTTGGCAGGATTCCTATATTAGGCCGGTCGAGTGGGTCACACCATGCAGAGCATCACAGCACCCTTGGTGTGTCCAGCAGGGAAGGGAGCGTGTAGGCACATTGAGGCTTCTCCTGAGAAGCAAGTGCCTTATGTGGCCTTGCAGCATAGTTTCCTGTCTGACTTAACGAGGGACACAGACAGACGGAAGTGGGGACTGACTCTACAAAATTTCCTGCTGGCTCAAAACATACAAACATTTAAAAAAGAGAACCTAAATTTTGGGTGGTATTATTCTTGTGTTTTAGATGTGATTTATAAATTATTATGTTTTAGATCTTCACAAGTATAATGTATGTTTAGCTGCTGTGGACAAGCAAGCATTGAAAAATGTATGCACCTGCTAGAAACTTTGGAAAAATACATATATACATGTGTGTGTGTGTGTGTGTATGTGTGTATGTATGTATATATATATATATGTATATGTATATATATATGTATATGTATATATATATATATATACATATATATATATATATATCTCCAGCCTTCCTGTCTAATATATGTCTTAGCTCAATTAAAATCAAGCAAGATTATATTGGAAACTCCTTCTGTGGAGAAAAACAGCATATACCTGGGTATCTAACTGTAGCTGCAAGCCTTTTGGTAATAAATGTATGTAGCCCTCTATACTCAATACATCAGTTTGACCCCTGTTCTTTAAAAACAGTTGACAGTAAATGTTTTATTTATTGCAAGAGTTCCATTTTTATACAGTACCCTGTTGTCGTTTCTACATCAAGCTTTATACTAAGACTCGTTTAAAAGTATAATGTTTATATACTGAAGCAGCCAAAACTCAATGTGGCTTTAATTCTAACAATTACATCTGCTTCAGACCACATAAAATAGTATTGTTAATTCGTATGTGACATAGTGTTGGATAATGTTCTTGTTTATTAAAGAATCTTATAAGGATAAAGCCTTTTTTTTAAAGCTGAATACTTCAGGTAACATATTTTACATTCACATTGCCCCAGAGATCCCAGTGAGAACACAACTGTGTAGAACCAAAAGTCCTCCTCGGAGTTTGTGCTTGACCTTGTTGCTTACTCGAGGTCATTGGCTGGAATAGCCGTGAGGATCTAAAGAGGTTTTTAAAAAAGATACAGTCTGTATAAGTGAATCAGTTCTTAAAATATATTGTAGTTTTGTTCTGTGTTGATAGCTCATGAAGATGTTATTATCTACCTTTTTAAAAATTTTCTTTCAAACCTTGCATGATATGGGTTTCTTCAAATTGTGGACACAGTCACATTGCTTTAGGTGGAGAAGTACTGTTGTAAATTACTCTGATATAGCAAGGCTGTCAAAATCAAATCTCATTTCTTTATTTTTCACTTCAAAGTAAGTGGTTTTTATGTAACTACATCCAAGTAGAATAAATCTGTAATTGTTCTGGTTGGTGGTAAATCACAGTAATGAGTTGAGATTGATTTTGAATGTTTAAATGATGTTTTAGTTTGCAAAAATTAAGTCATCTATGGTTTAAAATTAAATAGTTGTCAGCTGTGATTATACTAGTGCCTGTGTTGGCTGTATAATAGAGAATACTGACTAAGCCCCAGATTTATTTAATTTATCCAAATGACAGTGACTTCAGTTTTTCTGCTGTTCTCCTCAAAACTTAATTCACTTATATATGATGACTCAATCTCTCTTTCCTTGCTTATGAAGTATTCTAAAGTAAAGATTAACAAGTGTGGCTAACTTCAAGTGGAAGTAAAGAAACTTTTTCTTAATGCTACTTTCAGTGTCATTTGTCTTTACCTTTGTATATTTTTAGAAATCAGTATTAAAAAGTGAAATGAAACTAGTACATTCTTGCATCTCTAGTGGCAGAATAAATTGGACTAGTTCATTCATTGGAAATGTTTCATCTGTGGGATCAAGAACTAAAAAGAAGCATTCCAGGGCACTGTAACTCCACTTCTGAGCACTTTTCTGAAATAATTCAGAAGAAACCATTGAGCTAAATGGTAACTCTGGGAAAACGAGTAAATAAATTATGGTGAACATGTTCTTCAGATTTGATTTCCTGAGAAAGGATTGAACCTGGTGCCTTTACACCAGGCTCCTTCTAGAGTGTGAAGTGGATATTAAGAATCACTTATAAAGGCTGACAGTGCCTAAAATACATACAGTATTGAGAAGCGCAATGTGAAATTCTATTTTGTTTTCTCTTTTTTATCATTTTCTGAGGTTATATATTATGGGTAAAGATGAAGCAAACTGAATGATAAAAACTGATGTTATTGGTTCTAGAATTATAGGTAAGCTACTTGGTTTGTCACCCAGTAATTCATTTAAAACCTTGTAGACTGACAAGAATGATGTGTTTTAATATTTTTTCTTAGAAGAATAAATGTGATAGGCAAAGTAGAAAATTGCACTGTATATATAGAAAAGACTGGATCATTTTCCATGATACTGGTGCATAGGCCAATCTATTATTTGGAACAAAACTTAAGGAGTTTTGGTTGACTTCTTAAGTTTTGTAGATTTACCTGTGTTCTAATTTGTTTCTTCAAATTGTGTTACAGAAAATTACATATATACCGGGTATCTTAGTCAAATCGAGGCATATCAGAGAGGAGAGTGTACCCTGTACAACTATTTGAAGTGATATGATCAACTTTGACATACTTTTAATTATTCTGTTTATATTTTTCTCAGGCTTTATCAAAGAAAGCAAGAGATGGAAAATTGTTACCTGAAGAATACCAAGGAGGTTCTTTTAGGTAAAATTTAAATTCTTTGCCATGAGTTGCATCTAACAGATGTAAGATATATATATTAAAATGCTTGCGTCAACCTGTTTATTTACCTAAAATAATTTTAAGGTTTAACCTAACTATTCCATATTTTATTAAAGAACAGAATATATGAGTACTCTTCAGATTAGTCCAGGCTTTCGTATCAAGCAGTAGGAACCCATTACTGTTGACATAAACACTTCTGAATGGACATTGACTAGTTTAGAATGACATTTGTGTTCTTAAACTTTATTTTTAAAAAAATTCATTTGTGATTGCAATAGATTTGTAAACCTTAGCTGTCATACAGTAAAGTGCACCTAAAGAAAGATCTAGAATGTAATGAGCATCCCATCAGCCCCTTTTGTCCTTCCTGATCCTTATCCCTCTCAGGGAAACACCTTTCTGAAAATGATGATAGGTTTGTTTTGCTGGTTTTGATCCTTATCTGATTACCATGTGTGCATTTTTGTCTGACTGCTCACCCCTGAATGTCTAAGAGATCTACCACATTTCTATGTGAAGCAGCCATTTATTCCTTGGTGTACTAGACAGTATTATGTGGTAAAAGGTACCAGTGTTCATTAAGCTCTTGGTGAGCATGTGTGTTGTGTTCAGATTGGTGCGGTTACAGATAATGGTGCTGTGATGTTGGTAGTGTCCTACAGTGAATATATGTACATATTTTTGCCATATAGACTTAAAAGTAGAAATCCAGGGTTGAAACCTTCAGCAGATATTTCCAAAAAAGTCTTCAAAATGATTATACAAATTCATACTTCCATCAGCAGTGCGTGAGATTTTCCAGTATTCCACATTCTTGCCAGTGTTCTAATGTGAGGCTTTAAATTTGGGGATTCTTAGAGTGCATAGTTGTAGTCTTAGTGGTCAGGGAAATACAAATTAATGTTGACTGCTTTTTCATTCATAGGCATTTGGGTATTTGGTAACCTACCAGATAAAGACTTGTTGAAATCTTGTATCTGTTTTTAAAAATGATTGTGGGAGCTATTATTTTCAGATACACAGACCTTTGTAAGATACATATTATTTCAAATACATTTTCCACTGTGGCTTTCCATTGACTCTCTTGGTGAAATTTTTTAATGAACAAAACTTCTGAATTTTAATAGATTCCTAAGAAGATTTTCCTTTATAGTTGGTTTGATATATTTTCTATTAGGAAATTTTCATAGTCATAAAGTTATTTTTATGTATGGTCATCAAGAAGGATTATAACTTTACTCCCCACATAGGTCACAATCCATCTGAAGTTGAATTTCTATGTGATGTGAAATAAAAGCAAGTGTTCTGTTCCCACTCCACACTACCCCCAATGTGGATATTTAACCTGGCATCACTTATTGAAAAGATTTCTCTTTCTTCATATTAAGAAGGTGACCATGCGTGTGTGGGTCTGTTTATATGTTCTTCCCATTGGCCCATTTTGTCTATCTCTTGCTCAGTTAATACAGATTTATCAATTTTGATACCTGGTGAGGAAAATGATTCAATTTTATTTACTCTCAAGATTGTTTTTCCGTGCTCATCACATTCCAGATATCAAACAAATTTTAGAATTAATTTGGTATTTTATACATACACTCACTAACACACATGTACATAAACACACAAACACCCTCCCACACACAACCCTTTCAAGACTTCAATTAAGGTTGATTTATTCTTTTGAATGTCTTGAAGAAAATTGACATCTTTATAGTATTGAATCTTACTGGTTCTTTGATTTTTTTCTATTATGTTTTGCAGTTTTGTTGCAGAGGTCATATTTTTGTTAAATTTATTCCTTGGCATTTGTTTTTTGACTGTATTATAAATGGTATTATTCTTAAATTTTATTTCCTAATGTTAGCACTTATTAATACACAAAATTATATTGACCTTTTATTCAGTAACCTAAATTCACATACAAATTTTACCAATTTATCTGTGTCCAGCCTTAGTTTTCTAAGTACACAATTCATTTGTGAATAAAAATACTGTTTTCTAGTACTTGGACCTAACACTTCTTTTTCTTGCCATATTTCATTGCTGAGGACCTTTAGTTCAATGCTGAATGTTTGATAGTAGGTATAACAGTTATACACATGTTGATACATGTTCTTTGATCTTATAATAACTTGGTACAAGTTTAGAAGCAAAGCACTGTTCTTAGTAAAGTAAAAAGGTATGCTTCAGGAATAGTTTGTTTTGATCACGGACATGCTGCATTCAGATCTGGTTTTCCTTCTAGTATTTCCAACTTAGGGATGTTTGGCATCGATGAATTCACTGCGGTGATCAACCCTCCTCAGGCCTGTATTTTAGCTGTTGGGAGATTCCGACCCGTGCTGAAACTCGCTGAGGATGAAGAGGGGAACCCCAGGCTGCAGCAGCACCAACTTATTACAGTCACTATGTCAAGTGACAGCCGCATGGTCGATGATGAACTGGCTACCAGATTTCTTGAAAGTTTTAAAGCGAACTTAGAGAACCCTATCCGACTTGCTTAGTCCTCAGGGACAAGAAGTTAATTGAATAACTGTTACCAAGAAACATACTGTAGGAAGATGATTAGGTATTTATATATGAAGTGGAGAAATGTTTATTTATTTAACATGAAAACATTTGGCCCAAGTTGCCTTCGTTTTCAATTTGGGTAAAAGTAAGAGATGATAAACGATAACTAATAAAGGAAAAACAACATTTGATTAGATCCTTTTTTAATCTCTGGTGCTGTACAAAAGGATGATTAAACTGTGTGTAAATCAAATTATAGGTTTGGCTCATGTGAGCAATTTAGAGCATTTGAGAATGTGTGATGTATAGTAAAGTGAACACATTGATAGAATTCTACCTTGCCTGTGTTGAAGGTAGACGTGGTCTTCAAGGAGATACCCCTAAGTAAGTGAGACCTTTTTATAAGCACTGCTCCAGGTATACTTGAACCATTTAATGTGTACAGAAGTTTATTCTGAATAATAGTAAATAAGGATTACATTGTATCAGGGGTCGTAGCAACATTATTAACTTTTTATGTATATAAGCCATATATGTTTTAGCCATGTAAGATTTTCAGTCTTACTTTTCACTTCAGCGACACTGTGAACTTCTGGAGGAGACTACAGAGAGGAAATGAAGAAAGAGAGACCAAAAAAGTTGTTTGGTTCAACAAAAAACTATGGTTAAAGTATCTAAACCTGACCTTCATGCTGAGTTAGAATATATTCATTATCTCCTACCAAACATTTTAAATTATGTTGATTTAAACACAAAATGTTGTTTCTTATTGTATATTAATCAAGTTTTTGTTGTGCAATAAATTGTGAGACAATGTAAAATTTTCTCTTTTGCTTTCAATGTTAGGTCACAGAAATTTTAGGAGTTTGGCAAAATCCAGAAGCATATTAGTTATCTCTCTGGGACATCTTAAAAGTGTCTCTGTAAAAGGAAAGAGGGAACTTAGCGTCAACATGATGTTAGAAAAACGACATAAGGAATGTTAAACTTAGGAAGTCGAAGAAGGCTTATGAATCAGAACAGATGAGAATTCTCCTTTTTATTCCATCAGTAATCGGAAAATTTTGCTAATTACCATAAATATTAGAAGAGCTTCTTACTCCCTTTTGGCAACTCTGCTATCCTGGCATGATAACTATATTTAAATGGAATGGTAATGAATGATAATTTAATTCACCACTCACCCAAAGGCTCGAGTTAATGTCAGCTGACGTAAATCACCAGAAGCAAGACTTTATGGTCCAAGTTGTATTAGGTATGACATGGTGAACTGTACGCCCTAACAAAAGAGCCTTCTAAAATAATTAGTGCTCCAATATATCAATTGTTAAGAAAATGCTTTCTCCAGTTACTCAGGTTTAACAAGCCATTTTTAAAAAGCCATTTAAAAAAAATAGTCAAAACTTTATTAACAGCTAAACTGAAAGTCAAATGCAGTTTTCAAAATTTATGTTAGTATTTTTCAAGGTCAGTTTTAGCTGGAATTATTTGAATGCTGTCTGAATTTTGTACCTGAAGAAAAGAGCACAAGAGAGCTGAAAAGTTTTGGCGTGGAGTTCTGTGTCTCACGGACTGACATAGTGTATCCATTTCTCTGTACATGAAATGGACGTTGATTTCACCCACACGCATAAGCCTGCCTTATTAGGAAGTGCATAGAAGTGCTGGGTCAAATGAAAACACTTGAATTCTTCATGTACAGTACGTCTGGGCTTTTTGCAACCATCAAATGCTTCTTACAGTTTTGTCAATTTTTTTTTTGAGACAGGGTCTAGCTCTGTAAGTTTTGTCAGTTTTTAATACAGATACTCATTCTGATTAAAAATATTTTCTCTTTTTCTATAGAGGTTAGATTTGTGTAAGGGAATTGTCATTTCTAAATAAGAATATTGGGCATCATAAGTCAATGGTAATTGACTGGAGAAGGGAGTATGGCATCCTTGAATTGAAACATGTGTGTAGCAGGTCTCTCCCATATTATTATATGCTAATTTATTTATAGTCACTAGGTAGCATATTGAGAGGCTAAAAAATGAAATTTTTATACCTGCTCATATTTCCATGTAAATGGGAAAATGAGTAAATTGTTATGAAGACTTCAAAAGAAAAGTCAGTCCACTTTACATTTGAGCATGAAAATACCAGTAAATATTAGGATGTTTATGAATGTACCTCTCTGCCTTTCCCTGATAACGATTTCTAGCTAACATTTATAGACACAGTGCTTACTTTTTTGTGCTAGGTTAAAATTAACTGTATGTTGCTGCCCAGACTCTTATTTGAAATAGTACCAAGAAGTTTTTATTTACTGTTACAGGTATTTGATGCGTAGTCCAATGAAATTTCCATTTTTACTTCTTTTTTCCTTTTTTTTTGCATTTTTGACTTAAGTTCAACTAACTAGTGCGAGCTATTCACATGGGCAGTATGTGAAAAGCGAGCTTACTCTTCTAACCTCCAGTGAATGATAGGTGGTGCTGTGAGTTCATGAAATGTAGGGAGAGTGGGAGAAAAAATAAAATGTCATTTAAATCTTGATTTTTCAAGGAAAACTCATCTGCATTACACCTTTCATCATGGTGGGTGTTGTCTCCAGTAAACTGATGAAATGAAAAAACTAAGAGTGATGTAGGTAAGGGTTAGCCATTCATTTAATATGATGTTGTTAATGGGAAACTTCTTGAAATTTTCAAGAAGGGAGTGACAATGCAAAACTACTTTTAAGATTAACCTGTTCGTAATATGCAAGGTAAGTTAAAAGAGGACGTCAGTGAGGAAGAAACAGGTTGATGCGTTTGCTGTAATGAAAGCTTGTATTGATTAGGATCTGAACGTATGTATTAAGTAGAATTTGCTGTAGGTCATTGTCTTTAAAGAAGGGGGGGGGGAACACAGTGTGTTGGGTATGTTAGGGTACAGTGTGGTGTGTTATGAGTATGTAGGGCAGGTGTTCAGACAGTGCGCCAACAGTGATGTAACTTTGCATCTACAACAAACCTTGACTCATGTGAACCAATATCAAAAGGAATATGATTCTGATGAGTTGTGTATAGCAAATTGTGTATTTCAAGAGATATTTAAACTTTTATAAATGGGAAGAAGACATTTGGCTTTTCAATAAAGTCATTTTAAATAATTTATATGTAAAATTTTTGCTAGCGTTTCTTTTGGTTTCAGGATGGACAGGCTTGCAGGTTGGGGGAAAAGGATAGTTTGTCTAGATTTGTAATTCTTTTGTGTGTATTTGATACTTGGCATTAAACCCAGGGGCTTCTTCTTTTTGAACACAACCTCAGCCTATTTTTATGTTTTGGTTTTGAGACAGAGTCTTACGAGATTGCCCAGACTGGGCTCGAACTTGTAATCCTTCTACTTGAGCCTCGCAGAGTGCTGACATTTCAGGACTTCACCACTGGGTCCAGCTTAAAAATGTAATTTTTAAAGACAACGTTTAGTTGAAATTTTGAGGTAAGGTACAGATACACTTTGAAAAAATTGTCTTAGTTATTTATTCCTCAGTGTGACTCGGTACCCGACATCCACAACTTGAGGGAAGAAAGTTTTATTTTAGCCCACAGTTTCAAGGTTACAGTCTGGTCACAGGTGTGTAGCTGGAAAATGATGGAATCACATTAGTGGGGCCTGGCCAGAGTGAGAGAAAAAGCTCACAGTATGGCAGAAAAAGCCAAGTCTGGGAGGAAAGATGGAGCCAGCACACATCCCTCCGGTCACGGTCTGACAAGCACCCCTTCCAGCCAGGTCCCACCTCCCAACAGTGCACGGTATCCACGGGCACATGAGGCTTTGGGGACACTCCAGATCCAAACCACAACAAAAGTATTCACCTGTCTTAGTCCATTGTCTTTTTGATTATACAAAATTCATTTCCACACTTAGATCCCTTCCCTGTGCTTTTTTTGTAACAAGTCCAACCATCCTTTTTCTTTCTGAGAAAGTGAATTTATTTAAACCTCTTGATTTAAACTCTGCTGTAGGTGATATGTATATAATGCAATTAAGAAAATGACATTAAAGGTTGAGAATTGGCAAAATCAGGAGATGCCTTTAAATGATATATTTTTAACTTATGAAATTATTCATTGCTCATATCATTAAAAGGTAAGTCTTTTAAAAATAAGACATGATCAAATGATTCAGCATTAGTCATAGAATTTTATAAAATATACATAAACATAAGATGTTAACATTTCAATTGCATAAATTTCACTTATTTTATGCTTTTATATTTATACTCATGATAGCTCATCATGAGAATTTTAGATAGGAATTTATCAGGAAGCTGTAGACTGGTACTTAATAAATGATCATCCTTCCTGATAGAATACTTACTAGTCATTAGTACCTACTTTATTTCCTCCTGTTTTTTATTAGTATGTGTAGGTAATACACAGTGGTTACAATGAACTTGAGAACTTTGCGCACACATATATCGCATCAGCTTCACATTCCTTTCCTTCTTTCATGTCTTCCCACCTCTCCACATCCCCTCTGACTCCCAACACTTTGCCTGTTTGTCTTTATTATTTATATATACTTTGGGTTTCTCAAATTAGAGAAATCATGCCACATTGAACCTGAGTCTGGTTCACACCAGTAAGCATAATGGTCTCAAGTTGTGTCCTTTTACTTGCAGGTGACTCAAGTCTATCTGTCTTTATGGCAGAGTCGGGTGTGTAGATATATATCACATTTATTGTATCCGTTGCATTAGCATGTACTTAGTACATACTTTTTAAGTATGCATACAAGTTTACTTACTTAATATATGGACTGTTTCAAACCTGGTTTCAGTTGTATCTATAAATTACTGTACTCTCGTCAAAAGCCTTATTTCTGTGCTTCAGTATTCTTACCTGTAACATAAGGAAACATAAAGGGAAATTAATCATGCTTGCTTTGTTTAATTTCCTCATTTCTACATGGGAGATGCATTTATCTTGCAATAATACGCATCCCCCATAGAATCTCAAAGATTAGCCATATGGAGTCAAGAGATTATATAAATTGACCGAAGCTAGGAAATCCCCCAGCTGGGATTTGAACCTAAGATGTTTGGGCCAGGAGGTCAAGCTCAAGGCATTGCAATATACAGCCTCCTAAGTTGTAATATTGTAGCTAAAATAGTTCTATTGATGGGCCTGTTCTTCATTAATAACACTCATGTGTTTTTTGCAGAACCATTCTTAATTCACATTTTCTCTGGTGTGATTCTTTTTTTTAACCTTTCTGGTAAGCTTGAATATATTCTAATAAAAATACTTACAGGGTCATAGGAGTGAGGGAGAGAAAGTACTAAGGGATTTTTTTTTTTCTTGTTTTCCTTGTGAACAAATACTGTTAACCTCCATTTGAAAATTAAGTGTGGCAATTAGTACTGCTGAATGAAAGGCTTGGAAAAATAGGCACTCAAAAAACTAGAGGTTTCGTTCTTCTAGGGATATGTTTATAGAAAGAACATTTTACCTTCAGTCAGTATCTCTAGATCCAGGCCTAGCTCTGAACTATACGTAGTTACCTTAGTTTTTATTTCAGAGGTTCCAGGTTTGTATATTAATAACAGTGTCATCCACTTCCATTCAGTTGTGACTCCATGGGGGATGGATGGTGGAGGCCATCATCGGATCGCCTAGGTCACGTCTGGCCATAGTCACCAGGTAAACACAAAGCCAGCATTCAGGGCACAAATGACTCAGCTGATGCCATGTTATTAGTTCTTGATAAAGTAATATTGTTTTGTTTTAACTTGTAAAATACTAATGAGAATTTTATGGAGAGCCCGTTTTTGATGATGAGCAGAGTAAAAGCAGATGCCAAGTTTTGTGAGTGTACCAGTTCCTGAGAGCAAACTCTAGCACTCTTGAATTTTCTATTTAAATGTTTCCAGAATTCTTGAAATCGTTATTTCTTTATAGCCTCTAACTGACTCAGAATAGAAATTCAATATCCAATGGAGTACAGAGCTTTTGTATATTTATTTTTTTCATTTTCTGAATGAATCATGGAAACTTTGGAAAGTATGGAGAGGTTATTCTTCATAAGAAGCCTTAGAAATGGAAAAACTGGTAAGATAGATTAATAAAAATACTTTATTTGGGAAATTGTTGGACTTACTTTTGAATAGACATGTCAATATGATTTTTCGATCTAATTAGATACAGAACTACTTGTCAAACTACATGCTAGCCATAAAAATAATACAATACTGATGGCAAATTTTGTGTTCGAGGCAATCCTGTGTGTTCTTCGCATGTATTATGAATTTGTAAGTCATCAAAACCAAGAAGATAAGTATTAGTATTATCAGTGGCTCAGAGAAGGAGGGTAATTTGTGCAGGATCACACAGCTTGTAGTGGCAGAGACAGAAATGGAGTGAGAAGATGGCTCTTTTTAAAACATCAATATATTAAACAATTCTGGAGTTTCAACTAGAATTATTGAGATTTTATGAGTTGGGGAAATGTTGCCCTGTGGGCACAGTGGAAACACCTTGTTGAATGTCCTGGTAACATCTGCTGGCATCTCACATATTATAGAAGTAACCAGGCAACTAAAGCTACAGTAATCGGCTACTGGGTCTCCTCTAGATTTTCATATTAAGGAGAGGTGGTAGCTGTTGTACATTAATAATTAAGGGTCAGACTGGAAAACAGCACTTCTGTGTTCTTAAGCTTAGAGGTTAAGTTACTGAGTGATTATGAAGTTTTTAGAGATAAAAAATTTAAAAATAAAACAATACATGTCTTTATGGTTGAAAGTACGTGTTCTTTCTATGCAGATATCAGAAAATAGTAGGTGGATTTTCCCCAGATTGTTGCACAAGTCTCTTGCATATGTCTTTGTGTAACGCTCATCATTCTTCCATCTTCTGTCCTTGCTGTCACCACACAATAGTTGGTAACACATTGACACTAGGCTTGTACCTGTAGGGTGTCCGGCTGTGTTTCTCTCGTTCTTTTTCTACAGGCCCTGTTCCGGTGTCAGTATGACTTTCACGAAGCACACTCCTTTTTTAAGGGACGCGAGGGAGGGTCTTGCTGGAAAATTTCTGTGCCCGGCTTTTTTATTGCCAGAAAGCAGGAAATTGGAGATCAAGCCCAGACCTTCACTCTGAGCCACATTCCCAGATGATTCTTAGTTTTGATTTTGAGACGGTTTCTCATTAAGTCACTAGATTGCCCCGGCCAGGCTCGTGCTTGTGATCCTCCTGCCCAGCCTCTCATAGTGCTGGAATAACAAGCCTGCCTCACCAGACCTGGCTCAGAGCCCCGCTGTCAAGAATATAACAAGTAAAAACACTAGTATGTGCCAGGACTAGTCCATAACATGCATTTTGTAAATGTTCTGAGGCCAGTTGTTCTTTTCTGGTACATGTATATGTGAACATTTCAAGGTGGTAGCATCCACTTTTTCCTGGAAGTCAAAAAAAAAAAAAAAAAAACATTTTGTGTATTTAGTTCTTTAAGTCGAGGAAGCCTTTCTGCAGAAGTTTCTGTAGACTTCATGTAACTCAGATAATAAGAGATCTTCAGTAGACCTTTCCTTTTTTAAAGAAAAATATCAGTAATGAGAGGACAAGGGGCTCAATAAGACTCATGAAATAGAAAAACACTCGTGAAAAATGTGGGAATTTGGTTTTACCTAGTATTTATTGAGTGTGAAACATTGAACAGACAAGGACTTAGAGTGACTTGGATAGCTAGTAACTTGACGTGGGTCACAAGACAAGACTGACCATTTAAAAGAAAAATTTGTTTCTTTTTTTTCCTCCTGTACCAGAGGAATAATGGTTAAGGCTAGTCGACACTTCTTAAAGTTACCGAGAAGATCAGTAGGTCACAAGACTTCCTAAATCTCTGTATTTCTTTAGCAGTTGTGTTTTATTTTGCCTTAACAAAGACATTGTCAACTCCCTAGCAGTGATTTTTAAAATAAATGTGTGAGGAGCCAACCACGAGGGTCACCTGGACTCTATTTATTCAAAGACGGGAATGCTTCATTTTTGTGTACCCTAAATGCGTCAAATTTGATGAAGAAATTCACCCTCTTCGGTTCCTTTATTCCCCCTGTCCTTTCTCGCCTGCCCTTAACGGGCCATCTGATGGGGACTCACTGAGGAGAGATGATATTTATAATGCTGTGATGTCGAACCTGCCATGTGTTAGGTTTCCTCTCACTTTTTCCATATGGCAGCTGTGGTCAGATCAGCCTAAAGCTGCCTCTGATTGAGAGGCATTCTTCTTAGGAAGGGTTCAATTAAAAGAGATTCAATATCTGCTTTGGGTCTTAAGAAAACTTCTTTCCTTCTGATGTAATTGTGTAATCCTTTTCTTTTTCTTGATGGGGGAATAGTAAGCCACAGGGCCAAGGCAGAGGTGTGGACCCGAAGGAGGGGAGCCAAGCAGGCTGCATCACCTGGCCTTTTGTTTTTGGCTTGTCAGCGTTTTGCTGGTACGTTCAACAAACAGCTCTCTAGGGAAGAAATGTTGGTGCATACATAAATCATGTATTGATATGTAAATCTATAAATTTTGCAGTTATACATGTAATAAGAGGCATGATTTATAAGTAATAGAATACAGAATACTTTTTATTGTAAATGGAATATAGGCAATTGACACAGAATGCTGTCCTGCGTTTATGAAGCTTGTGTTCTCTGTAGCCCAACCAGGGCTGCGCTTGATGAGCGAGTACCACTCCTGACAAGATTGTTGGCTAGTGTTTTACTTTACTTCAAATCAAAACAAAAACCCTTATGTTAGAGTTTTGCTTGGTTGAATATATTCTTTATGGAATCAGTCTGGAAGAATGTTTTTCTCCGTTTGTGCTATTTGTGACATGCTATTCATAGCAATAGGCGTGACATTGTTTTAAATTTGATCTGTTTTGTTTACAGTTTCTCAGTCATTTTCTTAGGTCTGACGACAGGCAGCATTTCAGTTAAGAATTTGTTGTGTTCATTGATTTCTATGTTATAAATATATACATGTTTTTACTTCATGCATCAAACGTGATGTCACTGAATGTAAAATTGGGAAAAGGTTCATATTGGCACACCATGATGTACCATTCCCACCACTGGAAAAAGATACACGGACATTTAAAAAAAACAACATAAAAAATAGTGAAAGATTAGGTAGTTGTGTGCATTGTAATTTACCGTCTTTGCTTCTGGTGTAATTTACTTAATTGGAGCTTTTATTATTTAAGTAAGGGCTATATTTAGTAACTGGTTTGCAGAATTACCGAAAATTTAACAATTTTTTCTCACAATCTGGTCCTGGTCAACTTGAGCACAACCCTGTACTTAGACCTTCTACCTTAGATCAGTATTTTTCTAGTAGGGGAGGCAAGGGGCAGGGAGCAATGCACGATAATATATGCCAGTGTGTCATGCTTTTTAAAATATGGAATCCAGGGCTCCATCCCTAGGGGCAGGTCCAAGGTAAGACTCGGAACTGCAGTTCAAACAAAGCGTAGACTTCTCCAGGGGATTTGATGTCCAGCTAGATTTAGGAAGTTTATTCCTGTAGGAAACAGAGTGCTTCTGAGCCAGGTCAGCTCGTCAGGGCCCACTTTATTAGGATTTGAGAGAGGAGCTCCATTAACAACCTTCCTTTCACTGCCTGGTCCTCTGTGCTTCCTTGGAACTGCATGGGGAAGAGGGGTGAGAATGGGAAAGAGTTCCTGTGTTCTGGATCCTGGGAGACAGCCACTTTGTTGGGAGGATGGGTGGTTGCTGGGTATTGAGCCCAGGGCCTTTGGATTGAGCTGCCCTCGTTTGTTTTCCTTTTATTTGGAAGTGGTAGCATCATTCCTAACCCCCAGATGTAGAAATCCACCCAGTGTCTCCGTTTCTGACCAGAGAGTAGACATGGAGCCCACTGAGGAAGCAGAATTGAGTGTGAAAAACCGTAGGCTGCTTACTTGGAACAATGACATAATTTGCCAGTTGGGTACTGACTCATAGGAGACGTTTCCTGCCTCTGTAATACACATTTTCAAATGTCATTGTTTAGTAAAGCTTAAGGGTGAAGCGTGATTGGCTCTTGTGTTGGTGTGGAACTTTGTTCAACAAATCAAAAAGAATGGTGGCCTCCATCTTGTTTGAAAGTGGTACATGGAAACCTGTAAATTAGAACACGTTATAGAGAAAGATTTTTTGTTCAAAAGGGCTTTTGTATTTGAAAAGATTGATAGAAAATTACTTAGAAATTACCCTTCAGATAGATGTAAATGGTTCATACAATTCTCACTTATGCATGTTTGCAGAAATATACCAATTATATTAAACCTGTATTAAATGTGCAGTATCCCTACAGTATCCAGAGCCTGTCTTCTAACTGTAAAGTAGAAAATATGACCCAAATGGGGAGTTTTGGTGGCTATGTATTCCCCCCCCCCCCCCCTTGGCTGAATCACCTGGGCAATGTGACTGAGCCAGGAATTTTGAAATTGTTTTTGATATCCCTGTGACATATTCTGGTGTCTTAGTCAGTTCCTCATTTCTGTGACAGAAATACCTGACATCCACAGCTTAAGGGAGTAAAAATTTATTTTACCCCACAGTTTCAGAAGCCTCTCACCGTCCATTCATGGGTGGCCAGCAACAGTGGAAGCACATGGCAGAGGTCTAATCTAGACAGGCTCTTCACAGCATGGTAGATAGAAAGCCAAGCGAAGCTGAAGCAGGTAGATGTCTGCAGACTCAGACAACCAGAAGCACTTCCTTACGAAAAGCTGAGCCAACAATTCTCCTTTCCTTTACTTAGCTCATGCTGCCAGTTGGGTGCCCCACACCCAGGGGCATGCCTTTCCCTCACTTACTGGGCCACAGGTCAATAGCACACACCTGAAAGCTCTGCCCTGGGCATTTCCTAATATCAGTAAGGTGGCATAATCACTCCAAGCCCCAAGCATTGGCACCTTTCAGCCAAACCCACCAACAATCGCCTATGATTCCGTACGTATCTCATTACACCCAAATGCATGAGGGCTTTGGGGAACACTCGCGATCTAAACACTTAACGCCTGGCCAGTAAGGTCACTAATAAAAATTGAGGGTACCCTAGCTTAAGTGAAAGTTTTTGAATTTGTCTTTTAATAAAGGCCTGAAAAGTTCTTCACAAAATCTACAGATAAGTAAAAGTTTATGGATGGCTGGGGAACAGGAAAGCCAATGTGCCATTATATCAGTTAAATTAAAGGCACCACACACTCACAAAACTTTAATATTTATTAATTAGCTTGACCCAGAATTTGTCATGGAAAAATAAGAAAGTCTTTGATGAGAGAGAAAAAGATAGAAGAAAGTTTTCATGCATCAGTGGGAATCTCATTGTTTTCCTGAGTAGTTTCCAAGTCCTGTAATGAGCCAAAGGTGCATATGAGCTGTGCTACAGATACCAGTGAAAATAGGAGGCGATTACTGGAACTTCTTTCCCTTGGTAATGACATTTCCGTTTGAAAGCTTCCTGGAGCTCAGGGAATGCACGATTTCAAAGGGGGATTGTCTAACATGGCATGACAGGCTACTTTTGGATGTGGAGAAGAGATCAGAAACGCATATGGTTTGTATTATTAATTTGTCCCTGTGTCACATGAGCACTTAGGCGACTGACCCTCTTCCTCACTACTGTAGTTTCACTGATTTGGAAATGGGGTGATATTCTGTGCAGTGTTCTGTGCAATAAAGGGGACGACTGCGTCTTCCAGTCCCTTCTACCACGCTTTCCACCCCTTCTCCTCGCTTCCTGTATGTGACACGGCCCGTGGTGCTTGCTGACTTGTGACACCCATCACTTAAAGAAGAAAAGGTTTATTTTAGCTCACAGTTCCTGAAGTTCTCGGCCTATTCAGGGGTGGCCAGCAACGAGGGGATGGCCTGGCCAGAGACCGTTTGCAGCGTGGCAAACAGAATGCTGAGCGGTAGAGGAAGGTCAGAGCCAGCATATACCCTCCAGGTTATGTATGCACCCACCCCTTCTATCCCGTGCTGTTGGGATCTTCCTGACAATATATTCGGCCTCCGTATTTCTGCTGCCCTGTAAGTGCTCAGCATATGGCAACTCCTGAACTGGTGTTCAAATAAAATCTATTGCATTACTTTGATATTAAAATTAACAAATGAGAAGGAGGGTGTATAACAGGTTGTTTTTGAGCGTCACTTCTGAAGATATCACAGATTCAACAGTTTACTGAGCCATGGAAGAGGAGAAAGCTAGAAAGATGTACTTCTTGCTTGTGATTATTGAATGCTAGAAACCTCATCATGTATGACTCGGGTATGTCTATGAATACAAAGATTTGAAAAGGGGCAAGCAGACAGGAAGAGCTCGAAAGGAAAGTTATCACTAAACAAAAACTGAGGTACTGCTGCCTTCAGTAAGAACTAATGCCCTAAGAAGGCACTGGTATTTAAAACATAAATCTAGATAAAGAAGAAATGATATCAAAAATAACTTTTTTTTTAAGCTGAAAAGTTAAGACGATTCATAGCTCTCTGGGTTATAATGTAGAAAAATAAATCAATGGTATAGTAGCAAAGAATCTGCAGCTTATTATGGGGTGTTTCTAGCTCAAGGGAAAGAAAGGTATTTTCATTCAGTGTAATGACATATATGCCACACAGCAGCTTGATTGTTGAGATCAAAGAAAGTTGCAATCTATAGAATGCATTCGGAGTGGCCAGTAATACATATCAACGACCCCTAGCAGCCTGAAGCTGTATCTAGTGGCGCTGTTTTGTCGGTTCCCCTGCCCCCAGAAGTGGTGTTAACTTGTAGATTGTCTGAATCGCATATGGATAACAGAGTCATATCCTATGCGCAGGAGCCCCACCCCGCTTCAGTGATACAAAAAACCCCAAAGAGCACACAGGACCAAATGACTAAATAGTGTGTTCCTAAGACTTCTATTCTTATACAAGAATTGGAAACAAGCCCCAAGGCAAACACAGTCTCTAGTAGGACAAACGTGGAGTTAGGACAGCGCTGCGGGTTCGCATCATCACCTCTTGGAGTGGAGTGGCGAGTGGCTTTCCTGGGAAGGTCTTACTGGGTTTGTTTTTAATGGCATTGTTTTTTTTTCTGGGTCAAATGGAATATTTATTCAGCTTTTTGAGGGCTCTTCATACTGTTTTCCATAGTGGTTTTCCAGTTTGCAGTCCCACCAACAATGTAAAAATATCCCTTCTTCCTCTGTAATCTCAGCAGCATCTATTGCTATTCTCGTTCTAGGTGTATGCCATTCTCACGGGGGTAAGGTGATACCTCAGTGTTGTTGGTTCTTTTCCCCATTTTCCACACACACACACACACACACACACACACACACACACGGTACACATTGAACTTGAGTATTTTGTGCACATACATATTACTTCAAAGTTACAGTCCCTTTCCCTCTCTCTGATCCTCCAATATGTTCCCCTCTCCCATAACTCCCACTGTCGCCCCCATTTGGTTCTTTTTTTAAATTTATGTACCACCTCCATCTCCCCCTCCTACCCTTTCACCCCCTCTTCCCTTTCTCTCTCTACAAAGTCCTTACTTTTTTCTGTCTTTTACATTTTTTATGGTTTGTTTTTCTCCATTTACAAAAACCGTATGCTGTTTGACCTTCTGGGTCTTCCTTATTTCACTGAACATAATGGTCTCCAGGGGCTTCCGTTTTACCACTGTGTACATATACCTCATCTTCTTTATTCAGTCGTCTGTACTTGGGCACATTGGCTCCCTTCAAGATGGGCACTGTTTTTTAAATGATCATGCGTGATGTTCTTGCCTCTGCAAAGATCTAGCCTGTGCTAAGGTTGGGCTCAGTGAGAGGCACTTCCTACTTAGAAGGTTTGTGTCGGAGATCCCAAGAGAGCAGTGGACCTTGGCGTGGCTGTATATCAAGGACCCTGGGTGACAACTTAGTGCCCCAAACCTGTCACTAGAGCCACTCTTTGTGTCTTTTCTCACCTAATGCCATCTTACCTATTTCCCATTTCCAACTATTACAGAAACTGGGTAATTAAACTCAGTGAAGACTCAGAGCCAAGAGGTCAGAGGTGAGTAGAAGATTTATTATGATCGTGGTCCTCTCCCCTGGATCCCTCCAAGATGGCAGGCCCTGAGCTCAGAGGCAGGCTGCTTTTATGCCCTTTGCACAGGGTGTCTGGCGAGCCAGCAAGCAGGGAATGCAGGAAAGCAGAGAAATGTCTACATAGCAGATTTGCTGAAACAGTTTCTCTTTTACACAAAGCAAGCTTCAGAACACGTGCACTTTGTCCTTGGCCCTATTTTACTGCCTGCTTCCTGGGAAGCAGACTCTGTCCTTGTGCTTAACTGTTACAGACCCCGCTAAGGGGAGAGACTGCCTTCCCAGACTGCTCTCCCAAGGCTGATTGTTTCAGGCCCAGTCAAAGGGCCTCCTTCCCTGACCATTTTCCACAACACTTCCTCCTCTTCTCCCTCATTATAATTCTTTATCGTTTTAAGTGGGGTCTTAGAGGTACTGTCTGTCCAAACAGCTTCTATCCTATTGCGGAAGAAGCCAGTGAGAAGGCTTACAAGACAAGCGGCGAAAAGCAACACCGTCACGTCAGGGAAGGGTCCTGCCAGGGGGCCATCCAAAGCATCCGCCTTTCTCAGCTCCTCGCCCAACTCCAGCTGCCTGCTCTTTCAAGGAGCTGGCGAGCATTTTTCCTTACCATTCCCAATTGGTTGACATAAAAACAACACCTTTCCCCCAGGAAAGCACAGAACCCCCCCCCCCCCTTTTGCTGTTGTTGACATAAGATCAAGTCCCCTGCAGTTTTCTAGCACAACTGTGGCTAGAGAGTCCAGCTGACTTTGCAGTGTCACGATGCTCTGCTGCAGCAGTCCAGGGTCTTCTCTGGTCTGGCTGGAAAGCTGATGACCGGCGCTTACGGTAGCGGCTGTTCCAGTAGCGGGGACACCTCCACTCCTGGAACAGTGTCTAGGCAGGGAGTCAAGAAGATCAGTTCACATGGGGCTTTCAGCCCCGGGTAACAGGTGACGCTTCTACCTTGTCAGGCAAAATGCGTGCCATTGGTGATCAGGCCCCTTTAATTAGCTGAAGACAGTTGACTCCAGAGCCTATACAACAACTTCAGCTTCCCTATTACCTGTACTGTTGGTCCCACTAGGCAGGCATCATTTCCTCCTGGGTTATTATTTAGTCCTGGCCCTCTCAGGGTGGTGAGGTTAATTAGCCCAATTCAAGTCATTTGACTTGCCCTTAAACAGACCCAGCAGTCTCTTTTGAGCCCTGGATTTGACAGCTGTATAAGCTGATGTCTACTGTTAATCGGTTGTGACATCTTGGTCAGTGGGGCATTTGGGTCAAAGAGGGCAGAGCCTGGGTGGAGACCTTTGGTGCCCAAAGATCCGATGAGATAACTTTACTAACTGGCGTTGACCTGTTCGCCAGTTTTATTTCTAGGTGGAAAGTGGCAAGGGGCTGAGCTCCCCAACATTGCTGTTCTGTGCAGAAGCCTAATCCCAGGCTGCAGTGCCACCAGTGCTGAGGCTTGCTCACCATCAGCTTGTCCCGTGTGTGTTTGGACGCTTTTACCCATCACTGAAACATTTTGTCCCCCGATAGGAGACCTCAGCCATGCTCCCTGGGAGGCAAAATTCACACAGCACCAATATTTTAAGTAGACCAGTGTTCTTCCCCCAGTTGTCCTGGTGCCTAGACACATGTCTAAAGACCACATAGCCAGATGTTTTAGACTTTTCCTGACATTGTCATAGTTCCAGTGGGTGCAGGCAGGTGAGGTGCAGTACAGGGCAGTGGCTGCCAGTGGGAGGAATATTAGAATCTGACCTCCCAGGTAGCACCACCTGAAAGATAAAAATCAGGGACCAAGAAAGGGGGCCAGCTACTTGATTTACCAGGGAAGCTTTGTAGAAGAGGGTTATCTCCCACGTTCAACCGTGGGTCCCACGAGTGGTGGGTGAGCCTGAGTCTTCAGGATCATCAGGAACAGCAACAGGGATGTCTGCTGAAGGAGTTGAGACATCTTGGGCATTTTCTTTCTGTGTGACAGGATCAGCTTTAAAACCCATTCCAGGTAGGTTCTGGAAGTCCATTCCCCCCACTCCACCCCACCCCCCCCCACACACACACCCCTTTTTTTCTTTTAAGGGCCCAAGTCTTGGGCTGTCTTCATGATGTGTCCATTTCTTGAGAGCTATAACCTTTAAAACTGAAGGAGTGGTTAGATTTATTTGCTGGGGCCCTTGCTACCAAGGGTCAGACTTTCCTGGACCAGTATTTTACCCACACCCATATCTCTGATTTTATGGTTTCTCTGGAAGCACTGGGAGGTTGAAGCACACTCAGGTTTGATCATCTTCCTGGGCATTTTTTTTTTTTAAAGATTGCCTTGGCTGCTCTGTCAGCCAGCTAGCTAGCAGCAACTGCCTGGGACTGAGTGGCTCTCCCTCCTCTTCCGGTGGATAGGTGACTCAGTCCAAAGTTTTACAGCCTTTGTTCATGCCTGTGAATTTAGCATGGCCTGGTCATGGGCTGCTGTATTTTCAGGCATCCATTGACTGGCTGTTCCAGTTAACAGGGAAGTCACCTGGTGGGAGGCTTTGATTGTAATGTCTGGTACAGCTAGGGTTCACAGACACACTGAAACCACCAGATCTAGTTTTCTAATACACTGGTTACATTTTAAAAATATTTTTCTTTAAACCTGTTTTGCAGGTAATACACACTAAGTTTACCTTTTCTTGAATCTTACAACTTATTGTACACCCTCAAGTTAAGCTTTTTATCTATTTATATGTTGGTGCTACTAGATATTTTATCTGAAGACAAAATTATTCTTATTACTTAAGTCAATTATCTTTTACGTTTTTTGATAGCACTAAAACACAAAGACTTTTATGAAAATTCTCCAAGTTTTCTTCTCTGAGTACTAACCTACTTTGTGTGCTACCAACTTTGCAGATGAACTGATTCCCACCCCTCCTCTCTTCCCTTCTAAGAATGCAAACGTCACAAAGCTTAATCCTCTGATCTGCCTATTATCCTGCCTGTGGGGTAGCTTAAAAGACTGCCCTCGCCTCTTTGCATCTGCTGTATAACTTCGGTCAAGTAATTCAACTTCTCTTATGCCTTTTTTCTCATCTAAAACTTAGGGGTCTTAATTATAATGCTTACCTCATAGGGTTATTGAGAGGATTAAATGAGTTAATACGTGTGAAATGCTTAAGTGTTAGGTACTATTATTTTTAAGTCCCTTAGTTATGCACCAATTCTCAGATCTTCTACCTTGTGGAGAGCATATAACTTGAAGAGACAGGCAGCTTCTCATTTTTAAAGAAAACTGAAGTCTGGAGAATAGAGGTCTCGTCTCAAGGTCACATGACTCCTAGAAATAGTGGAAGAATAAGCATTTGGACTCCCTACCATCTGAGGCAAAGTTCCAGGGAGTCTTTGGTATTGGATAATGAGAGAGTTGGATTTCCATAGGTTAAACTGGCCACTTGCTAGAGCAATCTAGCTTAATAGGCATAAAGTAGAGGACTTATTAGTTTAAGAATATATTACCAAAAATTTGAAGAAAATACAAGTATTTCCAAGAGCAACTTTTTTGGTGGCAAATGGCCATACTTAAAAGGTCCATGAGATATTGTTTTGGCGGTAGCTGATAGGTAGATACTGAAAAAGAAAGGCTGTCTGAAGGAGGCAGGATGTAGATTTATCAACGGAGGCAAAACAACGGAAGATAAACTTTGTGGAGAGGAAAAGGAGACGTGGGTGAGGCTGTGAGGAGTGGGAAGGGAGAAAATGATCAATCTGTGTCTTAGTTACTTACTCCTTGCTGGATAAAATGCCCTATTCTGACGATTGAAGGGAGGAAATACTTATTTAGCTCACAATTTCAGAAAGTCTCACAAAGTCTATTCATGGGGCAGCCATGGCAGTGAGGGCTCATGGCAGAGAAAGAGGCTGGAGAGCTGTTCACCCCATTGCAAACAGAAGCCAAGTGAGGCTGGCGCTAAGCCTATGTGTAGGACTCAGGTAAGGCTAGAAGCTGTAACAATGCTTCTACTTCCATCTTTCAGTACTTCAAGCTGCCAGTTGGGCTACCCACTGCTGGGTGGGTGCCCCTTACTGACTCCCTGGCTCACGAGACAATACACACCAGAAAACTCTGCCCTGGGCAACCTCCAGTCTTAACAAGTTGATACAACCTTTCCAAGTCAAACCCCAAACATCAGCCCCTTCCAGCTAGGCTCTACCTCTCAAGAACACAGTTATCCCACTACATCCTAAAACATGAGGTTTGGGGCGGGGGGCACTCCAGATCTAAACAACAGCATTCTGCCCCTGATCCCCAAAAGACTCATGTCTATCTTCTTATGCGAAAAGCAAAGTGTTTAGTCCTTCTCTAAGAGTTGGCAAAGTCTTGACAATACGAAAACTGCTATAAAGTCCAAGTGCAAAGTCTCCTCTGAGATTCAAGGCCAACTGTTAGCTGCAAGCTCCTCTGAAAATCAGATTTAAGCACTTCGAACATACAATGGCACTGGATAAATATTCCCATTCCAAAAGGGAGAAACAGGGGGATAAAAAGCAATTGGACCATAACAAGTTTTAAAACCATCCAGGCAAGGGTTAAATTCTGTAGCTTGGTGTCACTTGGAGTAAACTCTGGCAAGGTAGAAACTGACAAGTGCCTGGGTGGCCCTGCTGCTATAGTGTTGCCACTACAGCATTGCCTCTGGCTACAACCTCCACATTCTCTTGTCTGGGCTGGCTCTGCTCATACACTGCGGTTTTCCTTAGGGGGTGGTTTATGCTCTTGGCTTCTCCAAATTTTCAGAGTCTCCTCTGTACCTTAGGCTTCTTCTTTACGACATCACACACTGCCCTTCCAGGGGCACACCGCCTGGCCTCCAAGGCCTTCCCTGAGATCTGAGTGGGAGTCTCCATGACCCCACAACTCTTGTACTTTGCAAACCTGTAAAACCAGGACTGCAAGGATGTTGTCAATGTCTGCCATTGGCTGGAGTAGTAGCCTGGCCCTTCTGGCCTTTGACTGCAGCAGCCTCCGAGTGCCTACATGGCTGAATGCCAGGCAGCTGAACTCTGGTAAGCAATTTTCTCTTTGACCCTACAGAATGCCCTGAGTTACTCTTTACTGATCAAAGTCTTTTACCTTTGCACCATTTACATGGTAAAGGGTGGGATCTTTATAATTCCTGAGGCAGCCTCAAGGAATCTTTTTTACAGTTCTGATTCCAAGTATGTGGCTTCTTTTTAATGATAGTTCTCTTAACAACCCTGTGCCTTTCTGCCCCGACTTTACAGCCCTTTCCAGTCTGGCAAAACTGAAAGCATCATTTTTTACTCTGCTATGTCTTTCTGCTTTTCAGCATAAAGCTGCAAACAATACCTAAGCGACAGCATGAACACTGGGCTACTTTGAGAGTTCCTCTGCCAGATTAACTAGTCCATTGCCCTTAATCTCAGTTTGAGTCTAAGTCTCTGGACAAGGGTAAAATGCCGACATACTTTCTGCCCAGCATAGAAGACACGGTTTTCAGACCAATTGCCAGGGCAGTCCTCCTTCCCACCTGAAACTTCTTGAGCCTGGCCTTTATAATCCACACTTCTATCGGCACATCGTCTTCTGAGCTCTAACCAGAATCTCCCGTCAAGCTCAGCTCAGAGCATTCCAGGGCTTCTCTAGCTCAAATCTTTCCAAATTCCTCCTGCAAACCAGTTCCAAAGGCTTCCAAATCACGTGGTCAGGTAAAGTCATAGCACTTCTATATCAGTTTCTTAATTAATTTTTCATCGTTGTGACTCAATATCTGACATACACAATTGAAGGGAGGAAAGATTTATTTAGCTCACAATTTCAGGAAGTCTCACACAGTCTGCTCACAGGGCCGACGTCATCTACGAAGGCTCACGACAGAGACAGGCTGGAGAGCTGTTCACCCCATTGCAGACGGAAGCCAAGTGAAGCTGACGCCAAGCCTCTATGTAGAGACTCAGTTAAGGCTGGGGCTTCGCCAGGAAGAAGCTGTAACAATAGTTCTACTTCCATCTTTCATTACTTCAAGCTGCCAGTTGGGGCCTTCCCCTTCCACCAGAGCGGTACCTCTCCCTCACTTCCTGGCCCACAAGGCAACAACACACACCTGGAAGCTCTGCCTTGGGCAACCCCCAACCTCGACAAGTTGATGCAACCTTTCCAAATCAAGCCTCAAGTGTCAGCCCCTTCTAGCCAGCCACTACCTCCCAATAACACACAGTTATTCTACTACATCTGAATTCCTGAGGCATCTACATCTGAATTCCTGAGGCATTTGGGGGACACTCTAGATCCAAGCCATACCAAGATATGATAGGTAAGAGGCTCATAAACATACCATTACATTACCACAGTAATGAGGGTGGTTCACTAGCCAGGCAGTAAAATCAAATAGATGCCTTTATTTCACATTCGTGTATTGGATACTATCTGCACAGAATCCCACCATCTCTTCCCCAAGTTCAAAGCCAGACAATTAAGCATCATGCCTCTCTTATTCCTTTCTCCACTGTGGCTCCTTCTTAACTTTCCTCAGAATTTTATTTAAATGTGATTTAATCTCAGAATAAAGGTTGAGACACAGTAGAGTGTGAACTTCCCTGACAAGAAGAAAAGAATTAAAATCATCCTTAGGATAAAACCAATCCACAGGCCCCAATTTAAGCAGAGAAAGGACTGTGGTTTTTTTTGTGGTAACTGCCAGCATCATGGGTAGAGTAGTTACCAGGAGCAGGAATACAAGAGTAATTTTAGTGTAGAAGGATGTCATTTTAAAAAATTGTGTTGCATCAAAAGTCTCTTCATTCCCCTGAATTTTGAAGATACCTCTTCCTATATTTTTGGTTCTCAAGGACCGGAAGTTATCAGATTTTGTCAAGTAACATCTTCTTTATATTTCACTGAGCTCAGAAAAGTTGGGGAATAAGTGGCATTTTCTTGTAGGGTTGAGTCTGCTGACAGCTTGAAACACCTCGGGACACGCAGAAGAGGTGCCTAGGAGTTCTCTCCTTTGAGGTCAGGACATCTTTCAGTTGACACCCCTTTGTCCTTCCACAAGGATGTGGCAGCAGAAGATAAAACTTGGTATGACAATGAAGAGCCTGAGAAAGCATCACAGGATATGAGTAAATTAAAGATTTGAGGGTTTTCCCCTTTTTTTTTTTTTTATAATTTTTTAGGTAGAGGGGAACCTACCTGCTATAAAAAGTGTAGTGAAAAGTACCAACAGAAATGAATGCAGGGCAAGTGTAATGGTAAGATAACCATTTTTACTCTAAGTAAATCCACTGAGGGAATCCCCTTCTCTCTCTCTCTCTCTCTCTCTCTCTCTCTCTCTCTATATATATATATATATATATATATATATATATATATATATATATATATATATATATATATAAATGAAAACAAATGATTATCAACCACTGTTCTTTCTATGCCCAAGTATCCACTGTCTTCTTTTGGGAGTTCTTGAAGACCACTCCAGAAGAAGGCTCTTAGGTGGCCATGGCAACTACACAATCATGCTGGAAAATTTTCTAGAAGAAGAGAAAGCAAAGTGCTGCGACCAGTGTGGCTCCAGACCCTTGGGTACAAGAGGAAGGTGACAAAGCAAAGCATGAAGCTGCAGGAGGGAAGTGCACCACTGTGTCAGCAGCCACAAGGGGTGGCCCCAACTTCTCCGACGCAGAGGGTCCCAGCTTTGCAGCGGCCTGCCGTAGACACTAGAGAACCTCACCACCTTGAGCTTTGTCCCGGACGGCTCGGTGTTAAGGGACAGAGTTGGTCTAATTTCTCCTTAGCCCAGATTTCAGATTCCTCTTTGATGAAGCCAGCCAGTAATTTGATGAGGAAGTCAGCCAGCCATTACTTTGAATTAGGTGACCCAGAAATCCCCCTAGATTTCACTGTTTGATTTCTAGAGTTCAATTGAAAGAGAAACTCGGCAGCAGAAACCTTAAGGAAAACACAAAAGTTAGCACTGAAGAGTAGCTCCTTGGGTTTTTATCTGCACGTAGCCAATGTCAGTCTTCGCTGTGTTTGAGGGTCGGGTGGGGTGCACAGCATTGTCTAAGTAGGGCTGTGTAATTGTTTCCCTAAGGTTTACTTGTGACCTACTGCTATTGGTTTTAAACCCACTTGTCCTTTTTTTTTTTTTTTTTTAAATCCTTACCTTGGAAAGGATAATAAATCAAGGTGAGCATGATTTTTTGAAAGGTCATCAGCTTTAGATGATTTTTCAAGACCAGTCCATCCCATTATCTGGAAGAAGATGTAGATTCTGGGGCTAAAGTAGACAGAGGGAGACAGTTGGAAGAACTGGCCCAAGGAAGTGTAGATTTCATGTCAGTGTCTTCTGGTGCCGGTTTCTAACATCTGGTGGTGTTTGTACACAAAGCCACAAGTGTGTGCATTATGCATTTTTTATGAAAATTACATTAAATCCGATGTGTTCTGTTTCTTAGCATGTAACTTGCTTTAGGGTGATTATTTACAAATACTTCAGCATGGTGTCACACAAACTCACTCTAGTGGAGTTCAGTTAGATGATCCTAATGCTTTTGTGCCAGCTACAGACATATGTTTTGATTTCCGTCATGCCTGGGCATGCCATTGTATGCTTCCTTCCTATGGAAGGCATGATTTGCAATGAGACATTTGGGGTAGCGGCGACCCACCTGCCAAATTATTTTCAAAAAGACTTTCTGTCACTTCTATTCTATTTATTCTAACACTCCCAGAAATTCTCAGAATTGCTTGGATGGGATCTTGTGTATGTGAGAGAGTATATGTATGTATGTTGTGTTATATTTGCATAAAGAACACATGCGTGCACACATATGTGTGTGTGCACATACTGAACACCACAAGTAAGTTTTAAAGCTCAGCTCTTCTTGAAAACCACAAAGTAAGAAAGAGAGTGATCTTTTAAAAGCAATGTACACAAATAATAGATGAACCAAAGAGTGGAAAAGAAGGAAGACAGTCACAGAAATAATGCAGCTAACTACGCCTGTGTTCACAAAGGGACTTGCTTTATGACTGTGGCCAGCTGTTGCCTTTTCTTGTGGGTTCACTTGACTTTACATTAGTGAAAATGCTATAAAACTGCAAAATGCCATCATGTTTTTGGAGTCAGAGGCATGGGGGAAGAGTCACCCCTGGGCACTAAAAAAGAAGGGGAAAAAATTCAGATTATCTTTTCATTGGGCTAATTCTGCTCTCCCAGATGCAAGTTACATGAATTGGTGAGTCTCCAAGTAAGGACTTGGAAAGTGATTGCCTTATTCCTGGTCAATCAGCTTTAGTTGGAATGGAACAGAGCTTTACGAGGGCCATCGAGTGGATATGTTGGCAATGCCAGCTGGTAATAACCACTCAACATGCCTAGCTATGGCTCCAGTGCTGTGTGTATAGCATCTCACAGTATCTCAAAAACAAAGGGGGCATAATGATCCATTGTGTGTTCCTTCGCTGTTTTGTGGTACTAGAAATCAAACCCACTTTTTTTTTCTGAGCTACATCCCTGGCCCTTTTTGTGAAACTTTATTTTGAGACAAGTCATTCTAAGTCACCAAGTTGCCCAGTGCCAGGCTCACACTTGTGATCCTCCTGTCTCAGCCTCCCTGAGGTCTATGATTACAAGTGTACGTCACCATGCCTGGCTCATGTTCCTATTTTATAAGTGAGAATCTAGGTACAGGCACCTGTCCACATTTGCTTGGCCAACAGGCGGAGATCAGAGCTCAGGTCTGTACTGCAACTGCACAGCCCTGAACCTTGCAGAGTGTGCTGAGAGCAAGACCAACCAACTGGCAGGTGTGCGACCACTTCAGAGAAATACTTAAAGGAATTACACACAAGAATTTGTTCGGAAGATACAGCAAGAGGCCAAATCTCTTATAAGCGTGGCAGTGATGACTGACGAGACTTATAACAAATGTCAAAAACACGGTAGAGAGCAAACCTCACTTAAATCTGGGTGGTTTTGTTCACCTCTATCTCTCTGTGTGTTTGAGACATTTCATTGCTAACTCTTCTCGGGCAATGAGACGTGGAAACTGATAAGCTGTCCTGTGTTATGAATTACTCAGATAGTTTTACATAAACTGGAGTGCAGATAACTGCTGATATGACCTCAATAAAAAGCTAAGGTGAAGAATGAAATGTTTGTTAATTAACTACAAAGGGAAGAGAAATCTGAGAAATAATTAAATCACCTGGTTGTCTATAGTCTGCCCTCATATGTTCCTCCAAAACATTCTCCCCAGTGTGTGTCTTCCAGTTTAATGATGGAACGTGATTAGCCAGTAATTCACTGTAGTAGAAAAGATATTAATTTTGCAGCTCATGCCCGTTATGAATATACTGCTTTCCAACATATTATCAGCGCTCAGAAGGTGGAGTTACTGCATTATAGACACTCAAAGTGCGGAGACCCGGTTTCCCCAGTAGTAACTAAGTTTTTGAGTAACCTCAAAGGTAGTCCTGACTCTGAGAAGTCTTTCAGAGCCCAGCGACTTTTGCTCAGAGCGGGGCAGATCTTAGGTCTTCTCTCTTCTCAAGTTCTACCTCCAAAGCAGATCGTTTTTGAAGAACCCAATATATGCAGAAATGAAGAGCATGGTTGTGACGTCCACGTAATTCTACTCTTCACAATCAGTTTAACTCTGCGAGTCTAATGCTCTTATGGAACAGGAATAGGTACTGAAAATTGTCTGCTGTTTGGTTGTATCAGTGCATAACAAGAATTATTCTGAGATTTGGGATAGATTCCAATGCCACATCGCCCTGGCATATGTCAATTACCATCTAAAACATCAAATGCAATACAAAATTAGTATCTCAGAGATTCCAGTTCCCGAGAGAACAGTGATAAAATGTTATTTAGAGTCTAGTAGCACTAAATCAGGATTGCTGAAACAAAGGACTAAAGGTTTACAGTAATACCTGAAAGTTCTTTTTAAGGTATATATCAATTAAATTATGGAAGCTCTTTGTGTTATCTGTTTTATGATTTTATAAATGAAACCTGAATCTCCATTCTACAGTCTATCCTTTATGTCTAGGTAAGGTAAAATGTATCCTTTGTTTCAAGGTAGAGTTTTAATTGTCTGTGTTTTTTTCAGTCACTTTGAAGTAAATCATCTGTTAACTAATACTGGAGGTTAAGTTCTTCCTCCTGTACCTGAAACTCCAGATTTAATATTGGTATTTATCACCTGATCAAACTCTTCACGTATTCGCCCATCACAATGTTCACTCTGTTAGGCAGACATGTCTCCCCGGGTGCTAGGTGCTTGGAGAACCGCAGGCTCAGGGACACACAAGCAAGGCAGGCTCTCTTTACTTTGAGAATGTTTACAAAACACTTGAACTTGGAAACAAGCAAAATTAAGTGAGGAAAATATTACATCAACCAGAACAAAGGGCATGCTTTGTGGAGTGACTTGTAAGCACTTTCGTTGTCTGCAATCATTGGGAACATGTTATTCTTTAAATATTTCATAAGTAGGTATTGAGGCTTTTCAGCAGTATGTTTGTACCTTTTGGTCTTTAAGTGACTGGTAACATCACCATGAGACCCTTAGTGAGCACTAAAGAGGCTTTGTGTATTTTTAACATTAATTGTCTTGATAGACTGGCATTTCGTATTTAAATTTTCACCAGGCACATTTTTAACATAATTTAAAAATTTGGGGCTTAATGTTGTCTAAAAGATTTATCAAGAAATAGTGTTGCTGGGCCAGAGGAATGACTCAGTGGTTAAAAGGCTTTGCCTAGCAAGCTCTAAGGTGAGTGCTAAGTACCTGAGTTCAGTTCCCCAGCACCACATAAACCAGGCATGGTGGTGCATGTTTATAATCCCAGCTCTCAGGCAGCTGAGACAGGAGGATTGCCGTGAGCCCAAGAAGGCCAGCCTGGGCTCCACAGTGAGTTCAGGACCAGCCTGGGCTACAGTGCAAGATCCTGTCTCAAAAAAATACATAGTGTTGTCAAATGATAAAATGAACGGGTTGTTGAAACATTTTTCAGAAGATGTTACTTGTTAAATGCTCTTTGGTAAGATTTTTTTTTTTTCATTTTTTTTCCATTCAGGTACAAATACTTTTATTTTGACCTTTTTGTAATCTCTTGAGTTACTTTTCTGTGAAGAATGTTCAGACAACTTTTTAAATTATGAGAAAATACAGCTAACGTAAAATGTACTGTTTTCACCATCTCAGGTGTACGATGCAGTGATAATAAATACATTCACACTGTCGGATTGCTGGCACTACCATTCACGCTTTTCTTCTCTCCCTGCTCCCCCAGCTTCTGGAAGTTACTGTTGATTCTCTCTGAGTCAACAGCACTAGGTGTCTCATGTAACTGGAATCATATACATAGTATTTTCCTTTTGTGACTGGATGGTTTCACTTACTTAGGCCAGTATCTTCGAGGTTCATCCGTGTTAATAGCATGCGTCAGAATTTCCTTCCTTTTTAAGTCTGAATAATATTCCATTGTATGCTTATACCACATTTTGTTTGTCCGTTAATTTAATCAAGCTGACTATCGCGAAAAATACTACTATACACTTAGGTGCATAATTAGCTCTGAGTTTCTCAGGACATACATACATATGTATGCACACATGCACACGCACACACCCACACCCACGCACAATGGATTTGCTAATCGTGTGCTCTATTTTTAATTTTTTGAATAATTTTCAGGCCAATTTCAAAGACAGTTTTGTCCATGCCTTTTCTTTTCTAAGACTGGTTAACCCATGACTTTCTTTTTCTTTTCAATACTTTTCTTCTCTTGCCTTTTTTTTTTTTTTTAAGGTCAGTATCCTAATGGTTGAGATGTGGCGAATCTTTGGGTTTTATCTTTTCTCTAATTAGTGATGTTGAAGAACGTCTTTTCATGTTCCTGTGTTCTTATCGGCCATTCATATATCCTCTTTGGAGAAATGTCTACTCAAATCTTTTGCTCATTTTCAGATTGATTTATTTGGTCTTGGTTGTGAACTTGTAAATTATTTGCATATTCTGGATAGTAACCCTTTGTGTGGTAATTTAATTTACAATGATTTTCTCCTATTCTAGCACTTTCCCTTTCATTTTGTTGATGGTATCGGAGTTTTTGCTTTTGATGTAGTCCAATTTACCTATTCTTTTCTGCTGTTGTCGCCTGTGCTTTTGGTGCCATACCCAAGCCGTCACCACTACACCCAATGTCATGAATCTCTTATCCTTTACTATTGTCTAAGAAGAGTTGTCGAGGTCATTGACTCTGTAGATGAATTAAGACACGAATGCAGCTTAGATCTTTTTACGTGTGCACATCAGTTCATGATTACTGTCCTTGAATTCTTATCTTTGGAGATTTCCTTTATTTCTCTAGACCTCGACCTTATTTTTCAGCTAGCATTTCTGTGGGTTTATATAGGAAAGGACTCCTTTCCGATTACTTTAGTCTTCCTTGTTATGAGGAATTCATTTTTTTAAAAAAATGATACAGAAAACTCGTGTATCAGTTATCTATTGCCGTGTATCAACTCATTCCCTTCCAATAGTAGCTTAAAGCGATCATCATTTATCACTACTCACAAGTCTAAGTGTGGGTGGGAGGTTCTTCTTCTCTGGGTCTGGTCCAGTTGATCTTGGCTGACTTAATCCTGTATCTGTGTTCAGATGTTAGGTCAAATGGGTGCTGCTTAATCTGGGATCACCTCGCTCGCACGTATGGCTTCTATTTATTGACTGGTTGAAGGTCAGGGGTGATGAGATTATATGTTTCTCACTAACCAGAGGTCAGTTCAAACTTATCCACATGGAAATTGTTGGAACCTAGATATAAGACTAGGAGATACAGAGTGTCTTGAGGCCAAGACTCAGAATGTAGCCAATGCCACTTATACACCATTCTGGTGGCCTGAGCAAGCCACAAGGCCAGTGTGGGTATAGGGAGTAAGGAAGCAGATGCCATCTTCTGATAAAAAGAATTGCAAAATAGACTTGCAGACTTCAGTACAGACAAGGAACTATGTGGCCATTTCTTTCCTAACAACTTTACATAAGAAAACAA
This sequence comes from Ctenodactylus gundi, assembly GCA_004027205.1. Taxonomy (NCBI): domain Eukaryota; kingdom Metazoa; phylum Chordata; class Mammalia; order Rodentia; family Ctenodactylidae; genus Ctenodactylus; species Ctenodactylus gundi. Next base: position 425,283 of record PVKB01000921.1, on the reverse strand, counting down.
AAATTTTAGTTACATGATTATTTGATAGTATGTAATAACCTTCATTCCAGCTGATCAATTTGGAATGTAGAATTTTCCACTCATTCTGGAAGGCTGTATCTTTTAAAAATATACATTGAGTTAGAAGTATACAGAGAGATCAATAAAATTAATTAAAAATTAATATCAGGACTACTGGGAAAATGTAAAGGAGTTACAATTACTTTAAAAAGATCAATCTGACATTTTATATTTCATTATACTATTTTATGTACTGGTATGTACTTTATTGGTTTGGAACCTACAAGGTTCATAGGATAAATGTTCTCACATTACAGAGAAGCATCTGAGGCTCCAGACCTTATAATAAGTAAATGGGAAAACAAGTACTTAAATCTTGGTCTTCTGACTATAAATTCAACCACTTTCTACTTTGCTGCCTACAGGCCCATAAGGGCCAATCTAAGCAAAAGTGCACATGTTTTTGTACAGTGGACACATCTTGAAATTTTCTCATGAAACTCATAGTCATAATTTAGATGTGATGGTAGGTGGTTTCTGAAAGTAAATAATCACCCTTTAAATGGCCAAGCAGTGACTCTCAGCAGACACGGAACACCATATAGAAGGAAATTTACTGAAAAAGAAATGAGCTAAGCTCTCAGGTGTGCATACAAATCCTGAGGTAGCTTGGGGTCCTCCAGGTCTTCTTTCTAGCAGTCCTGACAGCCTCTTGGGAAAAGCCAAATTGCTTCTGCTTTGGGTGTGGCTGTTGAATCTGCTTCTGTAAGTAGCATGATTCATTTGGTGGGTTTGCTTAAAGCAAAGTGATGGGAAGTTGTGGGAAGTAAGCTACTGTACTTACCAAGAGAAAAATATAGTGCTCTCGGGGTTTCTAATGGCTTTTCTGAGATCAGGTGTCTGCTGAGCTGAAGCAGCATTAGCACTTTGAAAGGTGTGTTCTGTGTCTAACAGATAACGTGAGTTAACGTCATCTGATGACTTCCACTTGGAAGGAAGGAGGTGGTCGTGAACTGGTCACCAGTCATGTGTGGGATCTGGCACCAGGGACTTGCATGCATTGCTATTTCTTTAATCCTCATAAAAACCCCATTTTATAAATAAAGGAACTGAGGTTTTGCGAGCTTGGTAGGCTTGTTCACAGAAACGGCCTGCCCTTACTGGGTCTGAGATTGGAAAACCCATCCCCTTTCTGAGCCTAGCAGGCCTGGGAGAGTGCAGTTAAGCCATAAACTCAAATTACTGCTGGGAAAGTATGTGAAGGATTTAAATTAGCAACCACACCACATTAAGAAAAGTTCGAGAGAAATTGTAGTAAATGATTTTTTTTTCTTGTGAAACTTTTTTTAAAATCATTTTGTCTATACTTCCTGTGTCAGAGCTGTCATCATGGCGAGGCTGGGCCCAGCATGAGCGTCCTGGTGCTGAGCCTTCCTCCTCTCTGACAGATTTCCTTGGAAGGCCTTGGAAGAGGCTGAGTCCTGACACTCAGGACAAACTTCAACAAACGTCAAACTGGTGCTTGATTTTATGAGCGAGACTTTCTGAGCTCACTCCCATGGGTGGCGTGACTCACTTGGGCTGCTAATTATAACTTATCCTGGATTCTCAGAGAATGGGTTTGTCTCAATGGCTTCCAGGGGCAGATTAGATCAGTTCTATATTTTGTGTGTCTCGGGCATTCAGCAGCCAACCGGTGTGCTTTGTGGAAATGGAGAAAAAACTGACACACAGTTAACAGTTTGGTGGCTCTGGCAGTTTTCACGGCATCGTAACAAGCCTCTTAGCGAGGGATCTTTGGCCTCTATGACAGTGGCAGAGCTGGGGAGCCCTGCTTTTGGCTGCAACGTGAAGAGTGTACACTTTCTAAAAGATCATTGGTACCATGAACACATTAAATGCTCCCATGGTTTTAGCAGTGGGTCACAGACACTGGACCCCAGAGGACCTGCTCTCTGGGGGAACCCATGGATAGTAGCAAAGTAGAGGCAGAGACGGAGAGGGAGAGAAAGCTTGATGTCATCTGTCTTATAGAAACTCTCAAAACCCCCGCAAGTGGCTGCAGGACATCTTTGGTGGCTCCTAGATCTGAGAGCTTCTGACATGGGTACATTGAGTATTGAGACTGCAAGGAGCCTGAGAAGTCTTGAAATTTAATTGACGCTTTTTATAGATCAACCAGAGCTCAGAAACTAAGTGACCTTCCTGCATTGCGCAGCTGGTTGGAACCTGCTGCTTCTCAGTCTGCTGACCTCGCATCTTCATTGCATAGTAAATATAGAGATTTTTCCACCAAAACATAAAAAGTAAATCTTTTTCCTGTTAATCAATAAATTGACTAAGTTGCAGTAGCTAAATAGCTTTTTTATTTTAAAAGACATGATATCATCTTTCAATGTGAGATCTTTAAGATGTTATGCCACATGGAAAGTTCAGTATCTACATTGTCTGCACAAATTTTGGTTATAGTTGGCTCAGCACTCTGTTCTGAGGATAAAATTGGTGCCAAGAGTTTTTTCCTATCCTGCCTATTGCCGTCAGCTTACCACTGCCTCACAAGTACTCGTTGACACTGACTCACAGCGCTGGCTCATGACGGAGATGATTGAATAGATGAGGATGAGATCAGGAAAGGACAAGAGGGACCTGGGTCTGAGTCGCTGCCTGATTCCAGTTTGGAAGAGGCCAAAGTTACAGGCTCAGGGCTGAGGGCCGGAGTCAAAGCAGAACCACTCTCCGGAGTAGAGAGGCAAGTTTCTGGGGAGAATAGGAATAAATAAAGGAGGAAAAGCCTAGGGCAGGAATAGCAGAGAGACTTCCTTTTCAGCACCAGAGCAATAGATTCATATGTAGATGATCCCAGAGCAATAGATTCTTGCTTTAGCTTGATAGGATTGTTCTGTGACAGACCAGTGCGGTCTGCTGTGGATAAAGAGGGATAAATGCACACATGTAACATATTTGCAACATATGGTAGAATGACTGTGGTTAAGCGTGCAAACTCTGCAGGTGATCTCACCTCTACCTTTTATGGTTGATGACTTACAAAGGTCAGTTAGTTTTTTAATGTGTCATTTTTTCACGTTGTAACATGGGACAAAAATCCATAAAGGCTTTGTATTAAGTGAAATAGTGTGAAAGAATTGCCTAGAAAGGACAGTACCTGTAACACATCACTGCTTAGTAAATCCTAACTATTATGACAGTGCTGTTCCTGATTTTGGACCCTTGCTATAAACAGCTTTGGATTCTGTGCTTTATAGATGAGAATCTGACGTCAAACGCCACAGCAATCTCTGGGTTAGTTGAACAACTTCTTTCTTTCCCGTGGTACATACCTATAAAGAAATGATTGGAGTCTAAAGTTTAGAACAAAATTTCGAAGTATGTTTTGATCCAGAATACTGAAAGAGATGCTCTCAGAATAGTGTGGATTATTATATGTTTACATAACAGCCTTCCCCTAATCCAGATTGTCACTAAGTGTGGGTTTGTGTTTAAGCCACTCATATCACTTCATTAGCTTGCTCTATGGTTATTTCAGTCTGCAAACTTCTTCAGAAAATTCTCCCTTTGTTTTGGAAATGGGGGGGGGTGTGGAGGGAGGACCTGGAGTGAAAGAGGCTCCCCTCAAGCACACTCAGGCTTTGCATTATGTAGCTGACTTTGTCATGTGCAAATGGAGGTCAAAGTTGGTGCAGGCTCTTTTCTGGGCTCCAGCTAATTCCCCTGACAGGGGCCTGGTTACCCCTATGTCCACCCTCCACCTGCTGAGCCCACCGCTGTGGCCCCAAGCTTTCCCATCAGATGCTTTTCATTTGCTCACATCCTGCACATTTGACGGTCAAAGAAGAAGGAAGTGTTCTCGTGTTCCTACATTCCTGCTTCTTTGCCAACCTTCCTCTTACCCCTTCTGCCCCTGATCCTCAACTTGCTGGTCAGAGATTATTCTTGAGGACTCAAAGCTGACTTTCTGTGTAGTGTAGATTCCACTGTCATTCTCAGTGACTCCACTTTCAGGTGGACAGTTGGCCAACTCTTAGTTCCACAGTTCCTTGATCTCCTCATGGACGATCCCCACTCCTCCAGGTCACCTCTGCCGCTTCTCATCTGCCATATTCGGGACTTTGCCATCCTGAAAGAATGTACCACCTTTGAGATTTAGATACACGTACTCTTTCTCTGATCATCACGTCCTGCCTCTGCTTCTGTCACTTCTTCCAGTATAACCACTTCAACTCGAGACAAATCCTGTGACTTCTTCCCCTAAATATCTCATCTCATTTCACCTTTCTTTCCTTTTTCTTTCTTTCTTTCTTTCTTTTTTTTAGACACGGTCTTACTCTGTAGTGCAGGCTGGTTCTGTGCCCAAGCTAGCCTTGGCCTCACGGCAATCCTGCTGCCTCACTGAGTGCTGGGATGACAGGCGTGCACCACCACACCCGCCCGGCTTCTCCTGTCTTCATTAGTCAGGGCTCATCTTAGATTTCAGGGCCCACTGTTACAGTGACTCACTTGCAAACACCCTCAGGCTCCTTGCCTCTTCCTGTTCCCCACTGGCACCGCAAAACTCCAGCTTCTCAATGAATCTAAAGAGAATTCTTCTCTCTCTCTCTCTCTGAACAATTGGACATAGCAAGAGAAAAATCAAAGAATGGCAATTACCCTGATCATCACACATGTGTGCATATATTGAAATGTCACACCACGCACCCATAAATACGCGTGCACTTACTACTATACGTCAATTAAAAATCTGCATACAGAGAATGAAGCGCACTAATTTGCTTAACATTCATGATTATAAGTCTCAAAACATGTTCAGAAATCCTAAAATTTTTCTCTAGAGGTCTCACCTTCCCAGTTTCCAAGGTGATTATTTGTACTTGAAATACACGCTGCGCTTCTCTGTTTCCCTCTGATACATATGGGTTTCTCTCCCCATACTTCACTAAAAAGGACAAAGAGACCCGACGTGCACCGCTTCCGTTTCCCTAGCAGAAACACTCTAACTCCGTCTCCCTGGCAATGTCTCTTTGCCCTCAGTTTCAAATCACAAAGCATTTCTCACGCAACCAACAAGTCTCTCCTAATTTCTCTTATCCTCTGAAGGACTTTGGTACCTTACTTTTTGGTACCTAATCTTTCCCTCCTGCATGTCTAGTTGTTCTCTTTTTACTATAAAAATTCCACCAACACAAATATTAAGTGATAGTATTTACCTTTAAAAGCAAGTCAAAAAAGAAAAAAAAATCCTACCTCTCATTAACTTATCAGTCCTTTACCCCTTAGTCAAAATTAATGCACTGATACTCTTCCCCACACAGTCTCCCGTTTAATTGCCAACTCATTCCAGGCTGGCTTACGGCCCCTCTTCTTAACTGAAACTACCTTTGGCAGAGTGACCAATGACCATGAAATTGAAGAGATATTTTTCCATCCTCATCTTATTCAACCCCATTAGCCTCCCCTTCCTTGAAGTGCTTTCCTGGGTCTCTCACCTCACTCTCTGGGTTTTCTCAGACTACTCAGCTATCTGATCTTGTTCCCTTGATATCCTAACAGCAGAGGAACCAATGTCCAGTTCTGGATATTTAATTTCCTCTTTCCACACCTTCATCTTAAAGCTTTAAATGTCATTCATGGCTCATCTATATACTAAGGGCTTCTGAATCTATGTGTCTGACTTTGATAGCTCCTACGAGATCTCCACTGTAATGAAAGCAATCATAAGTGGCAAGAAAAAAGACAAATATACATCTCAGGCCTGTCTGAAGTACTTTACCTGATTGACTAATTGGTCCTTATCACATACCTATAAAATAGTTACATTGTCGGTGCTGGAGGACTAGCACAGCAATCAGAGCGAGTGCCTAGCAAGCACAAGGCCCTGAGTTCAATTCCCCAGCACTGCATGAACTGAGTATAGGGGTGCGCAGCTGGAATCCCAGCACTCACAGAGCTGAGGCAGGAGGACACTGGGAATTCAAGTCTGGTCTGGACTACAAAGTGAATTCAGGATCTGAGCTGTAGAGAGAGAAAAGAAAAAAGTTACATTGTTATTCCCATTTTGTAGACATGGAAACTGAGTCAGAGTATGGATGTCAATCTCACAACCACGATTGGTAGATATTAACAGTATATCTGGAATTTGAAACCAAGCAACTGATCATGTCTACTAGGTGGAAACTTTCAATACCATCAACACATCCTCATGACATATTTCTGGAGACAGAAATATGAATGTCATCTTTGTATTCTTTGCCTGGCTGGCCATAGTTAGTCTATGGAGAATTCATGGTCATTTTTGCTTCTCAGGGATGGTTAAGTGCAATTCTCTCAATCCCTCCTGCCATTACTAAGTCTAGAGATTTTTCCCATCTCTGTTTACATTTGGGACTAGATAACACTTTGCTGTGGAAGGATGTCATGTGTATTTTAGGATGTTTAGTGGCACCCCCTGGTTCCCACTCAGTAGATGCCAACAGGACCCAAAATCTGTGACCATAAACTCCTGCCAAGTGGCCCCTGGGGAGCTGAGAACCCTAACTGAGTCCCAGCCCCCCTCACCTCTGCCTGAGCCCCAGGCACCACCTTCTACCTGGCTTTCTGCTTCCACTTTTATTCTTCCTTTATTGTCCATATGACAAATGGAGTATGGAAATTAGCTTATGTTAGTCACCTGTCTAAAATACTCTAATGCTTTCCTATTGAAGTTTTTTTTTTTAATGTGGGGAAAATACCAGATTTTTTTTTTTTTTACAAAAACTTTATGTGAGTTGGCTTTTGCCAAATTCATCACTCATCTCTTATTATTGTCCCCCCGGTGTCACCAGGTAGGTCTTCTTTCAGCTCCTGGAATCAGTTGAGCTTTACTTGTTTTTGTTTCTGCTGAGAAACCCAGTGCTTCCCTCTTTCCACATGCGCGTGCACACACACGCGCACCCACATACACACACAGTCGGAAATCTGCTCTGGTCCCACTCTGTGATTCACAAAATGCATCCTTCGTATCTCAGGGTGAGTGTCACCTTCCTGGAAAGGCCTTGTCTGCCCAGCTGTTGTCCCTCTGCCCCACCTTGTTGTCCGCTGTCACTGGACCACTCCCGGTGCCTCCTTTCACACCACTCACAGCAGTTATCTCTGCCCTTGCTTTTACTTGTGTCTTCCATCTCCCATGTTTAACTCTATGCCACGCAGGGCACAGCCATGTCAGTCTTGTTTGCTGTGGAGTCTCTGACACACGGCACAGAGCCTGGTGCAGAATCGTTTATTGAAGGGGCTGATGATTGCATGCCACTTGGAACAGCTGAATAATTTCAAACACACTCATCTTTGGAAAAAGAAGTGAGGTGCCTGAATATGCAGGGTAGGATGGGAGTAAAGGAGGGAATTTAGCCAGGACCAGATCGATAATAGCCATCAAGGTTTGTCTTGGAAAAAACGGAAATCCTCCCTGGGCTGCACTGGGCATCCTTGAGCTCTGAACTGGCAGGCCCCGGCTCAGGCGTGTTATTACTGGCCACAGTTCCCTACTATTGGCTAAGTGTCGGGTCAGATGGTCTTCCCCGTTTCGGTTTGTGGTTATAACTTGGGGGAAGTACCCGCATTATCAGTTCTACTGGGCTCCACATTCAGTATGTTAGAAAACAGGAATTAAGTTTAGCTCCCCTGGGGCCATTTCAACAGCTGCTGGTTTTGAAGAAGTTCTCCTATCCCAGAGCCAGCTTCGTGTGAAAGGAGGTGCCCCGAGGGACTGTGTTCCGTGACTTTCTTTCTGAAATGGACTTGCAGCATCAACCTTGATGTTTGCATGCAAAGAACCGTGTGCCACAAGTGGTCTCATCATTTCCAAACTCAAAATCTTCAGGCAGTATTTAGGTCAACCTTCTCGTACCGAATGAGCAATTAGACTCGCCCACTTTCACACAGATAGCAGTGGAATAGCTGAATTTAAAGAGAAGTCAAATCTCCTTTTCCTGTATCTCATTGTCTTCATGGGTCATTTCAAACACAACCTTTGATGAGCTTTTTGTGATTCAAAAAAAGAGAGTATTTTGTAGGTAAAGATTCAGAACTCGCATGCTGGGTGCTGTGGCTTCTCTGAAACTGAACATCGGTTCCTTCCAGTTCCCTTCTAAGATATCAAGGTTGATAGCACTTGTGTCTCCAGGTGAAACCCCAGCCTTGTCTTCTGACCTCAGTCCAAATTTTGCATCTCTGGCTTCTTTGGTATCACCTGCAACTTCCCACCCATCAGCCACCCTGCTGGGGCCTCTCCCGAACTCCCTGCCTTCACCCCAGATCCCTTCCTGGCCTGCCTTTGTTTTGTCGTGAACACGCATTAGCATTCTCATCCCGTAGGCTTACACTATTTGTGTTGGTAGAGTCTACTGTCCTACCTTGTCCTATAGGATTCGAAGGAGAGACTACTTTTCTTCTCCAAGTTCTGGCAGTGGGGATTTGTGATCTCTACTTACTCAATCAGATGCTCCTGTGCAGGACTTGGAATCTTGAATGTGTCACAAGGGACCTGTAGAAATAGGACCACTCAGCCATATTGATCCAGCAGTAATGATGACGACAGCAGGAGGAGGCAGTGTCCACGACACATGTTTTTAAAATGTTTTATTATTTTTATCCTGTAATAAGATATTGTTTTTATTTCCCCAGTAGCTGTGTCCATTGTCCCCCCATGCCGAGTCTCAAAGTGCTATGTCGAGTTCAGATCGCTCCCACAACACGTCTTAGACAAGTTTTTCCTGAGAAATTTCCTTGACGACGCACACTGTCCCTCATGTCCTGGAGTAGATCTGCTTCTGTGTTTTTCCATTTTTCAAACTTTCGTTCAGTTCTTTCAATAAATACATTATCTGCTTTAACTAATCTAAAGTTGATTTCTGGAGCAGGTGCTTAAATACTCTACCTCTTATCATGTAGACAGGTGAATTAACCTTCCCCAGGGCTCTGCTATCTGGAGCCTTAGACTCTCAATGGTGCACCTAGGTGAACTTTTTTGCAAATACCAGATCAAGTGTGGTCAAGTGGAGAACATAAGTTGGAAGTGATGGCTGTTATTCTTCTTTGTTGTTGTTGTTTTTAACACCAAGAATCCAGCTCAGGGCTTTCACACTGGGCTACGTCCCCGGTACATTTTTAAAGTTCTAATTTAGAGACAAGATCTCACTAAGTCACTCAGTTTCCTGGGCCGGGCTTGAACTTTGATTCAGTTTCCTCAGTTTCCCAGAGAGCTAGGATTACAGTCCTCTGCCACCAGGCCCAACTTACAAAATTCTATGTCTGTATGGTACTATTTAAGGAAGAGTTTTAGAATCTTATGCAGCAGCAAATATTCTTTCTTGATCTGATGAATGTTTTAATCTGTAGAAGCAAACTGCATCCTGGAAATTCTGATTTTTTAGTTTTATTTCCGCCCAATGTCATCAGAACAGGGGTTGATTTGCCTCTGGTTCCTGGATCACTGTGATTGTCTCAGATGACTAGGCTTATGTAATATTCATGGGTCAGTCCAGAAGCTGGCTTCTGTGCTTCTGGGAAATTCCCCAGCATCTGAAGCTAATTCCTAAACATGACTGGACATGCTGAGAGAGACCTTAGATGATGGTATAGTGCACCATGTGGTTGTCACATGAAAGCCACATGGAAGGCAAGTCCTTCTTTGAGATCTGATATTCATATAACCAGATGGCCCCTGGGGACCCAGTTCTGACCACAGTTTCACCCGCAACATGGCAGGTGAAACACCTCCACTTCATTCTCTCGTATGAAAGTTGTTTTGCTTATTGCAGTGGTCTCTCAATGGGCACGACTGGGGATCTCTTACACAGAGTATCATGTCTAAGATCTAATCTAAGCCAAGACATCACAGCAAGCATTTCCTCCTCTATTAAACGATGGTGTGATGGGCTACAAAATTTGACCATACATTCCTTGGAGAAGACTGCTGAAAGCTACTCGTCGCTTGTGTGGAGTCACGGAAGCACAGGCGGCTCCGTGGGTTTCCCTCTGCTTCCCACTTCACGGGCTGTGCGCGTCTCCTTGGACAGGGATGGTGGCTGAGAACGTGCCGGGGTCACTGCAGGAAATCAAGAGGGATCAAGCCGGGTCTTAATTAGAGCGGCAAGGGTGTAGGGAAGTATTCCTAGCTCATTCTGAGTCATTAGAAGACAGACTTTCCAGGTGGAATAAGAACTAGAAAATCAATCTAGATGGAAAAATGTCTTGGATGTAGGAAGACTCAGTTAAACCAACCAAAGAGAAGACATTGTGAACCGGTAAGATGGTAACATGGTTGATTTTTCTGAACAGCATCTTTCTCACCAGTAGCAGACAACTTCGAATTCAAACTTATTCTGCCATGTCTTAAATATGCTGCCTTGCATGGATCTGACGGGGGCTAAGTGTGTTTACATTTAATACGGCAGTTTGAGAATCTTCACATCCTCTTCCCTGTGGAAGGGTATGACTTGCCCTGTATCTTCCTTACTGCTCACATTTAAATCTCTTTCTGCTTCTCACAGAGGATGGAAGATCTCCTCTGAGCTGCTGACTCAGAGAAATTCTCAGTTCATCTTTCGTCTACATTTTTGCTGCCTGTGTAGTGAAGACAACCTGAGATTAGCCTCACTATTGTCTGTCTTTACAGTGCCACATCTTGAAGGGTCTTTGAGTCTCTTTTTAATAGTAGGACTATGTTTTCTTTTGTTGGCCAGAAGTTTGAGTTGCAGATCTGAAGATCCTAGCCCCTTAAATCCTGCTTTCTTCAGATGTTTTGGAAGCTACACGTCAGAAAAGAGAGAGCAGACGGTGTTCCGAAGGTGAGGAGGGATTCCCCCCAAAGAAGAGTCTGTTTACATTCATGGTGGCCCAGACCTATGGAGATCTGCATAGAGACAAGGGTGAAATAAGACTGTGTTTTGGAAACTGGGGTAGGAAGGAGGCAATGAGTCAGTGTTTACTCTCCCCAGGAAAAGATATTGCTCAGTGGGGAGGCTTTGGGGCAAAGCCTGTACATGCATCTTGGGTGGGGTTGGAAAGATAGATGGGCATATGGGAATTTGGAAGAAAGGAGTGGGAGAGAGAGAGAAGTGAATGAAGTAAATGTGGGAGAACGCATTGGGGAAATAAGTACTGAAAATGGGTCTCTGAGGAAGAAAGGGCTATCAAAATATAAGAAGAATTCTCGTGTGGTGTCAGTCGTGAAGGGAGATTTGCAGACTGTGTGGGAAATCCACAGATGTTCATTTCATTTTTTTATGCTTCTAATTTCTATTTCGATTCGACATAATTGTCAGAGCTGTGCAGTTTTGGAAACTTTAGGGCTATACTTACTGTCCAAGTTTAGGGCTTGACCAACATAGCATACCTGGAAGTGGCTCTTTATTTGTCAGTTGCTGAAATAGAGGCTGAGTCACGGAAATGTTACAAACGCATCTGGTTTCTGTCTCCGGTCCTTTTATTTCCTGAGGTGTCGATGATCTGTGCTTTTTTGCTTGCACAGGCCTTAATGCACCCTGTTAATATCCCCTCATTGCTCAGGGCTGATGTCCCCAGATAGTGCTCCTTCACCGTTACTAGCCCTCTTAGTTACTTTCTTTCATTGCTAGGACACAATTCCTGACCCCACAACTTGAAGGAGGAAAGGTTTTTTTGTTGTTGTTGTTTTTCCCCCATTTTATTGATATGTATAAGTGCATATAAGTGCAAAATTTAAGGTTTACAATGAATTTAAGCATTTTGTGCACATACGTATCTTGTCAAGGTGACAAGGACTTTCCCACTCTCATTTTCTCCCTCCCCCTACCCACCCCTCCCTCCCTTCCCACCCTACCCCCTGGTTCACTTTGTTTTTCCTTTTAAGTTCCATAAGAGTTGTGATCTGGGTCTCTCATAAAAAATATGAAACGCTTCACGAATTTGCATGTCATCCTTGTGCAGGGGCCATGCTAATCTTCTCTGTATCGTTCTAATTTTAGTATATGTGCTGCTGAAGTGAGCACCTTTTTCTTGTTAACTCACAGTTTCAGAAGGTCTTGGTCCATTCATGGGGGATTTGCAATGGTAGTAGGGAATGACAGAGGCCTAGCTTACAGAGAAAAGCTGTTCACCACATGGCAAGCAAAGAGGGCCAAGCGCAGAGCAAGAGAGAGAGAGTTATATCCTTCCAGGTCATGCCCCAGAGATCCACCCCTTCCAGGTCATGTCCTAGTGATCCACTCCTTCCAACCAGGTCTCTCCTCTTAATAGCACAGGAAATCAATGGATTAATCTCACTGGTTCAACTGCCTTCCAAACATGATGCTTTGGGGGATATTCCAGATGCAAATCAAAGTGCTCTCCCAGATATCAATGGTTGTTTTTATGATTTATTTTCAGAGTTGAGATCTAGGGCATTTTATGATTTAGTAACTACATTTATGATTCTAAACATTGGTAATTCATTAGAGCTCATCTTTAAACTTTTACCCATGCTTAAATTGTATTTTATTTGTGCTTCAAGAAAAAAGAGGAAAAATTCACCTGCCTTGGAAAAAGACATAGGCCTTCTTCCCAGCTTAGTAATCAATTGTAATAACTCCTTGCTCCACCCCATGCTGGGTCCTGAGAAAGAAATAGGCCATGGTGGGGACTACCGCTATCTCAGTGGCTCTGAAGCCACTAAAACAAATAGAGAATGGATTTGATTCTGTAAGAAACTGTAGGACATTCCCTTATTTTTCTCTCGTTCCTCCTACCATAGACAAGGCTGTGAAAATCCTCCCATCTAGGAAAGCCTACGCAAGGGGGAGTCGAGACCATCCTGTGGATACTAGAGAAAATATAGATGTCTTATATTTATTTTTATCTCATACTTCTGAATTTTTATTTTTGTGTTTATGTTATACAACATATTTTAGTATAATTGTAAGTGTATATAATCTATATAGTCTCTGCCTCCCTCCCGCATCTATTATTTCACTATTTGTCTTTCTATCAGGAGGTACACTGAGCAGCTTTATAGAAAGTACAAATTCGGAAAGGTTTTTTTATTTTGGCAGTAGCTTTCAAGTGGAGCTAGGACGCTGTAGTTCTCGGACTTGTGCACTGTCACCGTAGCATCTTTTCTTCAGTGCAACCTTACACAAAATCCTGAAACAGCAAACAGATCAGGATGGGCAGCTTGCCTGCTGGAGGCCTGAGGCAGCGGTGGCCCAGCTGGGACTCCCTTTGCCCTCTGTTCTCTCCTCCGCTGCCTTTGGCCAGGATAAGCTCCTGTTCGGAAACCATGATGGAGGCTTCCGAAAGCTGCGCCTTGGCGATTAACTGGTACAATGCTTGCAAGCAGCCCCGACGACATGGCCTTGTTCTCCGATTAGATCTTACAAATATTTCCCACTAGCTGCATCCATCCCAGCTTCTGCTACACCCTCACGGCCCAGGCTAAGAGGAAAACCACAGCCTCTCAGGCCAAACTGTTGGCCTAGCTTCCTTCCTCTTCCTCTTTTCTCCCACTTCTTCTTAGAATTCACCTAACTGGGCCATCCTCTTCTTTCTCTTATGGCTTCGTTTTTGCTTAGCTTATCTCCTCATAGCGAATGGCTGGTATTCATGACTCTGTGCGTCTGTGCGTCTGTGTGCGTCTGTTGCAGATTGTAACCAGACTTCTTAGGAGGCACTTCTCTGATCTTATTTCAGATTTGCTATTAACCTCTCTATAGATGGATGTTCTGCTTAAACTAAATGCAACCCCACATCTTAGGGGCGTCTTTCCATTAGCCAATGCAATCATGTTCCCACGTAGTTGTGTTTTTCTATCTGGTCAAGAGGTGTCCTCTTCCCCAAAGATAAGGAATAATTTTAAGAGGCGAAATTGCCCTACTGAATTAGGGGCAACTGTGAAATGTGACAGGTGGAGACAAATCTCTCTGATCTTCCTTCAGGAAAGGACTCATTGGTCGGCTACTGGGAAGATAGTCAGCTGATAGCCTCACTTGATAGCAACTTTTGATTCTAAAACACACTGTTCAGGATGACCCAGCCAATGACCAAGCAAGGCCATGGCCATTTCTGTCCAGTGATGACTCCATCAGGCAGCACTGCATTGTTGGGCTAGCAGTGATTTACCATGATTGCAAGGCTCCCCTATGCCTAGTCCTGATTGCTCTCATTTTTTTCCACACATACATTTCTCCACACCAATCCTTATTGGCTTCTAGCTTTAGTACTTGCTTCCCCAGGGAGCAAGAGGTTGGAGGGGGGGGGGCGGGGGGGTGCCAAATATAGGTTTCATTATGCTTCTATTGATAGATTCCTTAAGTTTACTATTCTTATCCCATAGTCAAGAATAACCCTTGGGATCCTGAAAGTTGCTGTAAGGGGTTGCCAAATAGGCACACCCCCTGACATTGCCTGTAGCCTGAATAATCAGATGTCTAAATATGTTGAATAATATATGTGCTATTTTAAAATATATGAATAATAATCTACCAGAATTAGTGGTTTTTAATAGTGCATCTTCAGTAATCAATAACACACACACACACACACTGGAAAGTTTTTGTTTTGAAGAGGTGTCCAACCTCAGCTTTCGCTGACAGGACCTTCTCATTTTAACATATTAACTAGAATTTCCCCCAAGACAAAATAGACAACCAGGCAACAAACAACTCTGAGAAAAGTCTAATGATTCTCACATCGAACAGCTCTAATATGACAAATGCCAATGACTGAGAGGCACTGCAATGACCAATTCGAGAGAATAACGAGATGCTGGCTGCCCCTCAGCACAGTCTCAGGTACCCTAACACGTGTGCTGACTTACTAGCAACAGGAGTGGGACCAGCCTATTCCGAGAGATGAGCAGGTAATAAGCATTTGGCTTGGGTTAAACGTTCTTGTTTCTTTTGGGACAAATTGCTTCATCATAGCATATGGTCGTTATTGTTAGGGAACAGGGTGTGATTTTGGATTGCCCACTTAAGTAGAACCTTAGACGTGAAAAAGACCAGTGACCTTGTCCAACAGAAGAGGACACTGAAAGTCATTCCAGAGCAAAACAACAGCTGGTCCAAAGCCACATTGCTAGTAAGTGGCACACCTTTCTCAAGAGTAGATAGGAGCCAAATTACGGATTATGATTCGCAAAACAACAAAAGTCACTAACTTTTTGAGAATATGCCAGATGATGTTGCCATAACAACACAAATATGTGAGTGGATACCCACAGAGGACTTTTTACCATAGTACTCAAGGTCCACTGTAGCCCTGGTTACTTCTCTAGAACATTTGTCCTCCGCATGATGCCTCAGGAGCCAGGCTGCTTTAACCTCACGACAACTCCATTTCAACAAGCAACTCCACTATTTCCACAGCATAGGGAATTATATTGGGGGGTTCCTCACTGGGAGGCCCTAAGTGATACATAGACCACGGTCACGTGGGCTTGTCTAAAAGGAGAGAGTAGGACAAAAGTAAGCTCTAAACATCTCTGTTTTACCAGCCACCCAGAATGTCAAAAAAGGCCATTAGTCACTTTTAGGGCAACTTGTAAAAATTCTCCAAATCATCTCCTACTATACACATAATAGATTAGTTAGTCAGTTTTGGTTTAGTCAGGAACATTTTGAAGAAATGAGTAGCTGTGAAAGAAATACATTTTGAGATCTCTTCTCTATCAAAAAAAAAAAAACAATTCAGAGGCCTGATCGGGGGATGGTTAAGTGGGATGTGCTGGGGGGACCTCAGCTCTGGAGATCCATGATGGCTCGGGGCAGTGAGTGTCCAAAGGAAAGACCTTCCAAGGGATAGAGCATGCTGAAGAGAGTGGAGCTTGATCTTGATTGTGGTCCTTGAATTCACCACTTTGCTCCGTGCTGCCCATGAACAAAGCGCCTTTCAGGATTGTGGGTATCATTCAATTGGTGTTAAGTCTCATCGAACCTTTGATCTGTTTATCTTCAATCCGTCTTCTCTCCCCATCACCCTAGCAATGTCTTCAAAAGAACTTGCTGGCCTAGCTTGTAGGGTTGCCTGCCGCATTTTGGTTTCTGCTGTGCTCCGGAGGCAGTCAGCCAGACACAAACTGAAGAAGGAAGTCAAGCTCAGTTTTAGTGTCAACTGGTTTATTAGAGGCTTGACCTTGACGTGTTCCAGGGTACAACTTTTGTTGGCCTAGCAGATCCTGGCCAGGTAGCCTGCCAAAGCCTCAAGCTTTGTTAGTAGTTGAGGACAGATGAGTGTTTACCCAAAGACTATAAGCAATCTGGGCTGAATCAGGGCTGGAGCTGGCCACCATGTTTTATATATTTTATTTTATTTTAGTTCTACTTTTTAACTCTGAGCTAAAAATACTACTAAAGAGCCACTTCTAGTCCTAATAGGTATGAGATCTTTGGTCTCAGACTAAGGTATGGTACAACTAGGGAGTCAAGAGAGAATATTCCAAGATTTGATTGATTCAATTCAACTCAGTTTATTATAACGGACTTTTTCTACAACAATGGATTGACAGAGATGTAGCTTACTAGTCTAGTGTGTGACTTGGCAATCACATTGCTTAGATTTCAATCTTAGCTCTGCCATTTACTATCTGTGTGGTTTGGGGCAGTTGACTTCCTCTTTCTAAGGCTTAATTTCTCTAACTTTAGAGTAAGAACAATCATATTTATGTGAATAAATTTGAAGACATAGGAAATCTCAAATAAATATTAACTATTGTTTCCCTGTGCTCTGCAAAGATTCTTTGGCTGATGTCTGACAATTTCACATCTGTGACTATCACTGTTATTGTCAGTAACGATACTACAAGATTTAACATGACACTACTAGCATGTACTTTGGGACCAAGGTTGCTGGCCCTTTCTGCCTTTCTGGATTATGATATACATCAACTAAAACAAGGGATTCCTTGAAAAATAAAGGCATATTATAGGTATGAGTCTTTTTTCCATTGCCTCAGTCTATTTAGCATGTTATATCAAAATACCACAGACCAAAGCTGATTTCCCCCATAATTATTGTATTTATTTGTGATAACATAGTCATTACATTCACTTTGAGAGACTGTTGCATGTACACATCATACCATAACCATTTGTACTTGCGATATAAATTTGTTTCTCTTAGTTCTAGACTGTGGAAAGTTCAAGATCAAAGTGCCAAGAGATTCAGTGTCTGGTGAGAGCTTTGCTTTTGCATCGAGGGTGCTATCTTGCTATGTTGTCACGTGACAGAAGGAACAAGACAATTCTCTGGGGTCTCTTTTATTAGCGTACTGGCCATTTCACGAGGTCCCACCCTCATGATCTAATCACTTTCCAAAGCCCCACCTTCTCATGCTGTCACCTTGGTAATTGGGCTATGGCATATGAATTTGAGGACACAAATATAGACTCCATACTCCATAAAGTATCAGGAGTGGTGGTCCCAGAGACAATATGGTGTTATTGTCCAGTCTCTTTGCATTTATGACACGGTGACAATTTTGTTGGGGGTGTATGGAGTTAGTTCATACCATCCTATCTTTGACAGAATCTAGTGCTGTTGAGAATGTTGCTTGTTGACATCCGGTACCTCCTTCAGAGTCTGAGGCGCTTTTTTTGTCAGATAATGTCAATGTCTGAGAGGTCAATCTTGAGTATGGTGACCAGTTCAAGAACCACAGAGGAGTAAAGCCACTTCCTGTAGCCACACACAAGACTCAGGGAATGGGGCAAGCTCTGTTACCTCTTCTGTCTGAGGAGTCCTCCTGTAGCTGGACTTCTTCCCTGCCTCTGGTTAGAAAATAGCATGAAGTTTACGTTCATGAAAAAAGAGAAAGAGAAAAAAATTTGCCGAGTGTTTTTATCAAATCCAACAAGCCACAGTTCCTTTTTTTTTTTTAAAGAAAACTCCATTTTTTTCTTCATTGAAAACCAGACTTGACTACGCATGTGCATTGAAATATGCTGTGTCTGTCATTTAAGGTGGAATTCTTTGCTTCCAAGCAAAAGAAACCAGCTTTAGCTAATTTAAATAAGTAAATAAATAAATGCACGCTACCACCCAAATCAGAGCATACACACATGCATATGAGGCTGTAGAATCACACGCAAAGCCAATGGGTCTATCTTGGCTAGGATGTGAAGTCAGGACACCTTGGGACCAAAAACAAGTGGCTGTCATTAGCTAGCTACTCTTTCTGCTACGTCACTCAGCATGATCTTCTCCGATTTTCCTTGGTGCCGTGTCAACTACCTGATGGGCAGAAGGTGGGACACCTTGCCTCCCAGGTCTGTGGTTGCTGAAGGGAACAGCAGCTCCCCAGTGACCCACTGAGGCTTTGTTGGCTGAATGGGAACAGACATTGGGAGGCCAGGACAACAGATGTCTGTGTATCATCCTGTGCCTCTTGCTATAATTAGTCCCCAGAGGTCGCCGGGGTTTACATTTATCCAAATGAACTCAACGTGCTTCTGTTTTGTAGCACCTTTGATTAAAATCAAGTCCTATCAATCCTTCTCACCCACGATTATATCTCTGCTCGTCTCTGCCCATCAGGAGGAAAGCTGGTGGACCTGTCTGAAGATCTCTGGTTGCCTGACTTTCCTTTTCTTTAAAATCACCTTGCCCAAGATTTGGGAGCTTTGGGCCCCCAGGACCGTGGTTCCCCAGCCCAGCACTCAGATGGTAAGCTAAAAATAAGTGTCCCCCGGATTGTTCATGTGGGCAGTGGTGGCTGCTCTGTCACCTCCTCACAAAGACACTTGTCATTTGGGGGTTTGGAAAAGGGAAACACTTAAGTGCTGGTTCACCTGTGGGAAGAACTACAACAACGAAAACAGCACCCATCCCACACACAGACTTCCGGTCAGAGTATCGACTTTCAGGGAAAATTGGCCCTTGTGACAAAGGGGAGGCACTGGGTGTCTGCTTCTCTATTTACACTTTTGCAAGGGGGTGGAAGGGACAAGGGCTGACAATACTGCTTTTTGAAAGCTCTGGGAGACGCTTTAGGAGAGAACAACAGGATTTTTTTTAGAAAGTATTGAAAAAACAGTTGCAAAATACAGAGGTACAAAGAAGACAAACCCAGTGATATAGATTATTAATATTTTGGGGCAATATTTTGTATTTATTTATTTATCTTTCCATTCTTTTATTTTTCAGACAGGGTCTTGCACTGTAACCGAGGGCTGGTCCTGTACTCATTCATTTTCGTGGTACTAGGGATTGAGCCCAGGGCCTTCACACTGAGCTACATCCTCAGCTAGCCCCCTTTTTAAAACTTTTGATTTTAAAATAGGGTCTCCCTAAGTGGCTAAATTGCCCAGACTAGGCTCATGATCTTCCTGCCTTGGTCTTCCAGAATGTTGGGAGTATAGTCCTGTGCTACCAGGCCTGGCTAGTTCTGGCTTTTCACCCAAGAGGAAGAACTTAAGGGTCAGTTGCACTGTGCCATTGATCAAGAGGTGTTTGCCTCATCTCAAATGTTCCCTGTCTGCTCTCAATTGGAAATGAGGCCGGAGTTAAAGTTTAACGAGTGCAAAGACACATCGTAATGCATGTCACCTGCAGGGGAGCTTTATCCACTCGACATTACATCAGGCTTTCCCTGTATTTCATTTCTTTCTTACTATTATTTCAGTGGCTTTATTGTAAGCCATCTACTGGCTATTCAATAATTTAGTGAACTTGAACCAAGCCCTTGGCATTGGACATGCTGTGACGAGCATCTCTGGAGCCATCTGTCAAAGAAGAGTCCAGGCTTGAGCCCCTGAGGGCGTGAGGCCTTTGTCTCTGTGAAAAGGCAGATCTTCATGGGACACAAACCACTCACGGGCCGTGCCGCAGACCACACGCTACCTGCCATGTAGTCAGTGACCACTTTATCTTTACTCTTTTTCTTCCCTTCCTGGCTTTCAAAGCCACTTCGTATCTTGTTAGCAAGGAGACTGGAAACCGCTTTAGATTCTTGTCACTACGTCGTAGAAAAACCGAAGGTGACAAAACCATTTAGGGAAATTCATCAGATCATCCAGTTATTCCTCTTAAAATAGCCAGGCCCAGTGGTACAAACCTATAACCCCAGCCCTCTGGGAGGCAGGGGCAGGGAGGATCCCAAATTTCAGCCCAACCTGGGCAACTCAGCAACTTAGGGAGACCCTGTCTCAAAGTAAAAAATAAAAAAAGGGGCCGGAGATGTTGTTCAGTGTGAATACTCTGGGCTCAAACCACAGTATCACAAACAACACCAACAAAATGCACGTATCAGATGCTTGTGTGTGTGTGTGTGTGTGTGTGTGTGTATACGTACTTCACACTATAGTAAAATTGCTTGCACTCTGTACATTATAGGTCACATAGTATGTGACAATGATAGTTATAACACTTATTTTTAAGACAGGCAGGAAGATTCATAAATTCACATTCATTGATTTTCCTCTAAAAATATCCAGCCTCTTCCCCTTGCAGCTTCTATGGAGCTAAACGCCGACATTATTCCTCTCTTGTGCTCCACTCACCTGGTTACCGAGTGTGCACTTTTAGAGCATTTACTATAACAACAATCGAGACAATACCTAGAGCAAATATTGAGTGCCTGGTTTGTACGAGGACTCGTCTCGATTTCAATAAGGGAAGAGGATGTCTACTTCAGACTCAGTGGACTTTTTAAGGGAGGTGACAGTGCAGGAAGAGCGGGAAAGACATTTTGGTGTCACAAAGGGTCTGGAACAGGAATATCATGGTGTCTTTGCCATGGCTTGGGATTAGACAAGTAGCAACACATCTCTACAGAGAAGTTCTTGAGAAGAGAGAGACAAGGTTAACTGCAAGAAGCTTACCCAGCCAGGTGGGGTGGGACATGCCTGTGACCCCAGCGCTCTGAAAAGCTAAGGCAGGAAGATTACAGGGTACAGTTTAGCCTGGTAATTTAGAAGCTTAGCCAGAAGCCGTCTCAAATTTTAAAAAAATATGAAGAGCTAGAGATTCAATGCAGTGCAAAGGCCCTGGGGTCAATCCCTAGTACTCCTAGAAAAAGAAGCCACAGCAGCAGCTCCTGGAAATTTACATGAAGGTAGATCTTGAAGTGAGGTACAGTGGCCCAGGAGCCCAGAGGACCTAGTGAGATGGTCGAGGCCATGAAGGTACTGGCCGTGACTCAGGGGCCACAGGGGCGAGGGTCACAAGCAGATGACTCAGATGCAATCTGGAGAAAGCATAGACAGGTCTCCATAAACTGCAAAAAGGGAAAAAATGAGGAAGAAAGAAAGACCAAGTCCTGGGTGCCAATGCGAAGTGGGGTGCCCTGTTCTAAGATGAGTTACTCTGGGGGGGTAAATGGCTCAGAGGCCAGGAAATGGAGATCCGATTCTTACCTCACCATGTGTCAAATTTGATGCTGTGACCAAAAAAAAAAAAAAAAAAAAAAAAAAAAAAAAAAAAAAAAAAAAAAAAAAAGAACCTAAAACTAGGATGTTAACCTTTCCTTGACTACTTTTGTGTCGTGATCAGGGGCCCCGTGTCGTGTCCAGTCTGACCTGGGCCTGCTTGTTTCTAGGTGTGTGATTCCAGTTGCAGGGCATAGGCACGCGACGCTTCCATTTCCTCACCTCTATGACCATCAGTCACCTGCCTGACACTCTTGTCGATAAAACGCATGTAGAATTCCTGTGTGCTCTCAGGCACCTAGTAATCCTTTTCCTAAGCGTTAGTTGCAGTCCTCTGAAACAGTCTGCAGAGACAGACGCACTGAATTCTTGCTCAAGGGGTTTTATGTGTCTTTTAGTTTGGGTGGCAGGGTGCTCTATGGATAAAAAGCATGCAGAAGGCAGGGGTGCCCCTCTACAGGAGTCACCTGCTATAGGACATCTCCCGTGGATGCGTTCTGCTGCTTCACCCGAGGCTTTTGTTCTTAATGAACTACCACAGGCCTGCTAGATTAAGGAGAGTTGCTGTAATGTAATGATCAGGAGCATAGACTCTGGGTTCAGCTGCCTGGGTTTGAATCTCACCTCTGCCAGTCACGAGCTGGTTGACTTTAGGCAAGTTCTCTGACTGCTCTGTGCCTAGCTTCTTTAATCTGTGAAATCGAGGTGCTAGCAATTCTTCCCTTCTAGGATCACTGAGTTTGAACGGGGCTCATATATATAAACTCAGAAGACAAGTCTGATAAATAATTACCTCTACATAAGAATGCATTGAATATAAATAATTGAGGTGTTAGAAAACGGATGGTTATGAGGTTAGGGAAGGGCAAGGATGGAGAGGAGAGGGAAGGCTGAGGAGACTCGGCACCCCTGGGTGAGGCGGAAACCAGGACGAGATGTGCTGGGCAACTCTCAGGTGAGCTGAAGACAATTTTTCTTCTTTTCTCTTTTGTCCAGTCTGTACACAATTTTTTTTAGTATCTTCAGTCACAATAACTCAAAACTAAAAACAGCTGGGCATGGTGACACACGCCTGTAATCGCGGCACTTGGGAGGCTGGCGTCAGGAGGATTGCAATGAGTCCAAGGCCAGCCTGGGCTCCATAATGAGTTCAGGACCTGCCTGGGCTACAGAGTGAGACCCTGTCTCAAAACAAAAACAAAGATACCGAAAACAACCCAGATATCCTTCAATGAATGAGTGGTTAAGTAAACTGAGGCATGTGCATATCATGGAATACTACTGAGTGAAAAAATAAACTGTTGACACATGTAACGACTGGATAAATCAGAGAATTATGCTGAACGAAAAAGACCAACGTTGGGAGGTAAAACTATATTCTTGAGATGAGAAAACAGAAGAAATTGAAATTGAAAACAAGTCAGAGGTTATCAAGATAAGGTGGTGGGGCAAGAGGGACGTGGTATAGCTATAAAAAAAAATACAGGAATTCCTAAGGTGGAGTGTTCTGTACCTTGGCGGTACCAATGTCAACATCCTGGCTGTGTTTTTTTTTTAAACCCTAGTTTTACAATATGTACCATTAGACAAGAAATAGTATCCATTTCTTAAAATTAGATGTAAATTTAAAATGATCTACACTTGAAAGTTTAAGAAAGAGGAACAGGCAAATAGATCCTAAAACTTTCTTTGAATGCTAGCAGTATCTAAATAACACCTTTCAATCTCCCATTGTCCAACTTACTTTTTCATTGTTAGGACACAGTACTCAGCACCCACCACCTAAGGAAGGAGGAGTTATTTTATCTCAGTTTCTGAAGGTCTCTGTCCAATCGTGAGTGGCCAGCAATGGTGAAAGCCCACGGTGGATGCCCATAAAAAATAGCTGTTAGTAGCATGGCAGACAGGAAGCCATGGTATTATCATAGCTAGAGTAGAATGTGTCCTTCCAGGTCAGTCTCTGGTGTTCTTCCCCTTCCAGGTCAAAGCCTAGAGATCTGCCCCTCCCAACCAGGACTCATCTCTTAACAGCATGTGGAATCCATAGGTATCTCACAAGATTCAAACACATGAAGCTTTTGGGGGATATTCCACATCCAATCCAAAACATCCGTATTCCTTGTTCCAAAATAAATTTTATTTGTAGAAAATCTAACCAAGTGAGAAGTCAAGCAGTTACTTTTTTGAAAACCATATGGTTAATCCTTCAGTTCACTTAGGATTTATACTGTCATTCATTCAACAGACATGTCTGGAACCATTCCTGTACCAAGTGCAGTGGACACAGGGGGACAGACAGCAAATTCTCTGTACCTGAATGAAGCTTTCATTATAATACATGATGCAATCTAACTAGATAATTCCAAAGAGTAGTAAGCACTAAGGATGATGTAAAACAGGGTACTAGGAGAATACTGGGGGACAGGAGACTCTGAACAGGAGATTCAGAAAAGTCTCTCTCAATGATTTGCGTTGAGAGCCAAATGATAAATAAATCTCCAGAGCTGGGGAAATAGACATTCCTGTATCTGTTGCCTTAAACAGGTGACTACCTGTTACATGAAGAATACATTTAAAAAAAAAAAGCCAGAATGGGAAGAGGGGATCAGTTTGAAGGCTCTTCCAAGCCCAAATTGATGGTTTCTTTGGCGTGTATTTAGCAGTAGAGATGAAGGGAATCAGTCTGGCCAGGAGAAGAGCCTCAGCCACGCTCACTTTGCTATGTCTAGTACCTGTGTCTTCAGGGACTACAGACAGTAGACAACCTCTTTCTTTTCCTCAGTCTCTCCTAGCCAGTGCTGCATCTGCTCTGAGTCACTCTTTTCTATTCAGACTTGAGTGAAATGTCACACCACAAGGCAACTTTCTGAGTGGCTTTATAGGGTGAGATTACACATGCTGAAAGTGTAGATTTAGAATTCTTGATTCGTGAGAGTAAGCACTGAGAAAGACGAAATGAGAGCCAGCCATGTATGTATGTATTTTTCTCCTTCTCCTATCAACTACTCTAAGGTGGTGTTGAATCTGGAGTGCCCCCCACCCAAACCTCATGTATTTGGATATAGTAGGGTATGTGGGGAGCCCTGTGTGTTTGAGAGGTAGGGCCTGGCTAGAAGGGGCGGATGCTTGGGTTTGACCTGGAGGGACTGTGTCAACTTGTTCAGTTTGGGGGACACCCAGAGAAGGCCTTTCAAGAGTGTGCTCTTGACTTGTGGGCCAGGAAGTGAGGGAGGGACACTCATTGTTGGTATGGGCTGCCCAACTGGCAGCTTGGACTCACTAAAGGAAGGACGAAAAAACATTGTTGTAGTTTCTTTCTGGGAAAGCTCTATCCTTGGCCTAAATCTCTAGACACCAGCTCACTCCCTTCACCTGGCTTTTTGTCTGCCATGAAGAGCCTTTTCCTGGCTAGACCTCTGCTATGTGCGTCTACTATTCCCAGTCACTCATGAATGGACTGTGTGGGGTCTTATGAAACTGTGAGCTAAAATAAATCTTTCCTTTCTCAAATTGTGGATGTCTCTTATTCTGTCCTAGCAATGAGTAAGTAACTAAGACAGAAATTGGTATGAGGAGGAAAGTTACTGCTCATTAAAGACATGCAGAAAAGCACATGTATTGCAGTATCATTCATAAGAGATTCAGATAGAAACAACCTAAATGTCCTTGAAGAGAAAAAAATTACATTGTTTTCATGGAATATTATACATATTGGAAATAAGTTAACCACCACGGCTGCACAGAACATTGATGAATTTTTCAAAAATAATAGGGAAGAAGTCAGTGACAACAGAACACAGAGTGGTCTGACTCTCGTGCCCAGCTCAAAACCAAGTAAAGTCACTCCATGATGTTCCAATTTGAGTTAGTGGTCCCTTAAAGAAGGACAGAGGAAGCAGAAGAGGCGCATGAGGAGTGCTCCGGGCATTACTAGTATTGGATTAGCTGATATGTACATGGGTGATTCTACTTCGCAATAATTCATCAATGGGTTAATATTTGCACATCTTTTTCTATGTGCACTCCACTTTAAAGAGAAAAAAAAAGGTTTAAAGAAGTAAAATGGGAAGGGATGGTCCTTATTTCAGTAAGTGATAAAATATTTACTCTTTTGGGCTTCTAACACTGTTTACCCATCCAAACTCCCCATAGCACCCGGACTTTTTGTTCTTACCATATGAGTCAAATTGGAACAAAAAAATAGAGTTCAACAAAAATTTGAACTTTGATGTTTATCTTGAAAGACTATTAAAAGTTTTTACTTTCAAATTAAACCATCCATCCTCATCCTCCCTCCTTTTATTGCTGTGGAAACTACAGGACAGGTCCAGGGACAACAGTGACGCTGAGATTTGAAGGGTCGAGGTGTTCTGAAATTCAGTCATTCATTTGACAAATATTTATTAAACACGCATTGCGTCTCAGCTGTTGTTCTAAGCGCTGCAGAGAGAACAGTGAGCAAAAAAGAATGTACCCCTCTTTTCATGGAAAAGACATTCTGGTAGAAACTAAACATGCACATGTAAATAGTTTTAAAGTTCCAGCATATATTAATATGTTGACATATTAAAAAACTTTTCTGGCTGAGAGGAGACTGTCTGTCCTAGAGCTAACCAAATAAACATCTTTCTCTAAGTTGTGAGTATCCGGTGTTGTGTCCCAAAGACGGGAAAGTTGATAGAATCAGGGCCAATGAACAAGTTAGTGCTGTGGAAAATCTTCGTGCTGGCCTGTGGGACTGTGAACGCCACAGGTAAGTTTTTGCTGCTGTAAAGAGGGTGTGAGAGGCACTCGGGTAAGAGACCTGAGGGGAAAGAGGCCATCGTAGGAATCTGTGAGAGAATGACAGGAGGACAGTGTGACGAGAGGAAGGGAGAGCCAAGATGAGAGCTCCGGAAGGGGGGCCGCAGAGGGGTGGCCCAGGGAGTCACGAGAGCCTGGATGGCCATTGCGAAGGTCAAGCTTTTCCTCTGAGTATTATTTTAGGCACTGGGATGTTTTGAATGGAGTGACTTGACCTGACACAAATTTTAAGAGGTATGTTAGGTGCACGGTGAGAATCCACAGAAGGCAAGTACGAGCAGAAATAATGAGACCAATTAGAAAGTCAGTATGGTGACACGGGCGAGGGACAATGGTGCCTTGAGCCAGATCACTTGCAGTGTAGAAGACAAGAACTGTGTGTGTGACTTACGGCACACCCAGCGGGATGTACTGTTTGGAAGATGGCTCGTGAGACTCTAGGCGGAGGCGACGCATTTGGCTGGAGCCATTGGAAGAACTGAGATTGTCAACTGAGACGTGGGTAGAGTGGGTGGGTGGGAGGCTCAGATGTCCTGCTTGTGCATGTTAGGGAGAGATGCCTGGTAGATATCTGAACCGAGGCGAAGAGGCAGTGGAGATAATGAGACCAGAGTTCAGAAGAGTAGTCAGGACTGAAGATAGGAATTTGGGTGTTGCTGCTTACAGCTGTGAGACAGGATGAGATCACCTTGGGAGAGGATATAGACAGAAAAGGGAAGCCATCCAAGGAAGGGCCCTCTGAGATCAGCCCCGCCCTAAATCCCACTTCTGCTACAGGAAGGGGATACCCTCATCAGGGAAGAATCAACCCCAGGTAAACTGTGTGCCAGAAGGTTGATTTGTTACAGGTGGGAAGATAAACAAAGCCGCACCGTGTCCTGGAAACTGGATCTCAATGGAGGCCAACCCTTCTGTTGGGAAAAGAAGCAAACGTCTTCAGTCAGCGTCCCCTCCTCTGCAGTCCCCAGCTCAGCTGGGATTTGAACTAGTGACTGGAGAGGGCCCAAGGCCCTCAGTCTCCTCCCTTGGTGTTCTTTTTACTGGGCATTTTTTACACGTCAGGACGGAGGTTGACCACTGGGGAAAGGTGGCACTCAAGTCAGCGAAGGCCTGGAGAGGCGCTGTCCCACACGTTTTATTCATTAGCTGATGATCTCTCATAACGTTTTCCATCGTCCTTATAATGACTCACCAAACGAGCAGGATCCCGGCTAGACAGTTAATAAAAAATCACGGAGGATTTTATGGTGTGAGCACAAGAAAGAAACGGAATGGCAGGTTGGGGCCAGGGGAAGCTGCGATGGGAATCTTTTTCATATTTCGTGTATATCTCCGTGGCTAGATTACAAGGGGACATGAAGCAGACTGGGGAAAGAAACCCGAGGAAGCTCCCCGGTGTTGTCCCTTTCTCAGCTTTTCTATCATCACTTAGGCTTCCCCGGGCTTATTTCTGCCTCTGAAAGCGCCGCAGAAGAGAACAGTAGAGAAGCACTCAGAGCAGAGATAGGATTTGCTGTTCTCCCGGCCCCCCGGCCCACTTCGCACAGGCTCCGTCGTTATCCCACCCGACGTGGCTTTGTTTACAATGCCGCTCGCGCGCCCGGTGTCCTCTATTCCCTTCTGCTCTCAGTTGTACCCCTATTTTTATTTTCTTTTCCCTCTGGTACATGAGGAGGCACAACTACTTCACAGCGTTCTGAGCCTCACTTGGCACCAAAGGCCTCTCGCTCTCGTCTCCCAGGTACTGGAAACTCTGCTTTGTGTTTCCTCCTGGGAGAGAAAGTAGTTCAAGGATCTTCTGGCTGGAAGCCAGGACAGCGTGTGGAGCAGCCAGTGCCCGCTTGTTCCAGGATGGTGGGTCTCCAAGTCACCGCTGGGAGCCTAGTATACAGTAATAAAAAGTAGAAATCTTGAGTTGCCTGTAGAGTTAGAGAGAAAAAAACTTCCAATCGAATTCCTAAAGCTCTGAAATGAATTAGAATTCATTCTCTTTCTTGCAACTGGTGAGATGTTACTATATTTGTGATAACCGAATTCCACACGCAATTGGTGATAGGAATCAGTGGGAGCTGGGCATTTCCTGGGCTCCTGCCCATGGTGTTTCCTTTTAGATACAAGAGGACTCTACAGTGGGGCCCTTGGGGCAAGTATTAAAAGCCACCTGTGTGATCAACAAAAATTTGGTGAAGACATTGGTAGTCTTAGGTGCCTTTTCTGCTCTAATGATCTGCCTCATCCCTTTAAGATAGGGGACTTACTCAGTCAAGCTTTCATTCATACACTTAAGTTTTTAGCACCTTTTAATTGAATGACTACTGTTTCCCAGCTGTGTACTTCAGATAAAATGGTGAATCAGGAAGATGAATTTTACAGTGGTGGGAAAGGCCAAGAAACAGACACACAGATCTTCCACCTCGTGACACATTGTAGTTAAGTGCTGTGAGATATTTGTGGGATGTTCGCCCGGAGGGTGAGGTATGACAAACTGCAGGCTAAACATAGAAATAAAAGCAAGTTGCGTTTTTAATGGTTCACATTTGTACATAGCTTAAAAAAATTTTTTTAGACAGTCACAGTGGGATTTTAAAATGGGATTGCTTGTTTCTGAACAAGGCCATCGACAATCCCCCATGACCTCACGAAGGCCAATCACATTCTCCAAAAATGCCTTTTAAATGATGTCCCTTTGTCTCTATGAGGGAATAAGTCAGAGAAATACCCCAACTGCCCAGCAATAGGCATGGCGGATTATCTTACCCGATGGCTGTTCTTTCTTGGCCTTGCTCTCTATTTTATGATCTTGTGTTTTAACTAACACAGTGTTCCCCAACTTTGTTGAAGGCAGGGCCAGTTGAGTGGAAGATCATTCTCCTAAGGACAGGGTGGGGTGGTAGCTTTGACACATAGGCAGGAGCAGCCACAGAGGAAGGGGGAGCAAACTCTGCTTCCTGTCCATCAGCAGTGAGATTAGAATTTAATAGGACCGCGCTGTTAGGAAGTGGTGCTTCGCTTGCAACTTACCTCCTGCTTGCTGGGGGTCAAGGACCCCTGGTCTAGGAAGGTCTTTGTGACACTGTCCCTAAGAAAGTGGTCAAAAGCTCACTGTTTAGCACTTATTTGGGAAATGTGAATTATGCCTCCCCCTGAAGAGAGATGATGTCGGGAGAGCCACAGAAAAAATGTGGGTTGATGCTGGCTCTTCTTCCGCCTCTTTCCTGCACTAAGGGAATGAAATCTACACCACAGTCCTACAATTTGCCGTAATAGAACCTTAGGCCACCTATCTTCCATGGCAAAGAAACATGTAGCTGTTTTCCCACTCTGGTAACTTGCAGCTAAGAAGTTAACTAGACATATTATATGGTAGTCCATAAACTGTGATTACCTCCCTTCATCTGACCTCACATGATCAGAGTCTTAAGTGTGACCAAGTCCTCTTCAACACACCATCTAAACCTTACGTAGAGATCAAAAGCAAGCGTATTATATCCTTTCTAGGGTGCTGACAAACTGATTTTGTGATAAAGCAGGGAGGGAAAATTCAATCAAAGCTTTCCTCTGTTAGTGTGAGAAGAAAATACCTTTTCCCTCTTCCTGTCCTGGTCCTGGTCCTTAAAATGTCTTCACCAACTCAAAGCACAACTCTTCTCCTGTTTGCTTATAGATCCTCACTGGCAGCATTCCCTGCTGTCAGTGATTGGGCCATGACCCTGACTTACTGTTCTCAAGCTGCTTCTGTTTGGATCCTACCTCCCTCTGGTCGTACGCCCTCAGTTTGCAGCCCTCCTCTGGCTCTTCCAGATTAACTTTTCTTCTGTGACTCACCTTCTCTTGCTTTAGTTCTCGGTGAAAGCTCTATACACCGAACTTGACTCAGCCTGCCCGACTCAAATTCCATCAGCACAGAGGATGACCTTTCCTCTAAAGACTTTCTCTTTCCTCTAAGTCACTTGGTTAATGTGGACTCATATGGAGAGTGTTTCCATGACAAAACACATCAGGATAAGTGTGAGGGGAATGCCAGTGGTGAGGTGGTGTTTGTAAAGTTAGGCCTGGTCTTAAGATGTTTTCTCTTACTATAACTGGATGTCTGAAAATTGGAATCTTACGAAGAAAATAAGCCTGTTTATTAGGGTTCCAGGTTGAAGGACATTGAGTAAGAGCCGCCTTGTTGGTAGGATCTGCACAGAGGTCCAAAGTGGCACATCTAATTGTTAGGTAGGAGAATAGGTTAGGAGAGATAGGCACAGCTAAGACAGGAAGTTCCAGTGGCCATGGGAGCAGAAGTGGAATCAAGGTAAAATCAAGATCCCAGTCAAAGCTCAGGCCCCTCCAGGAATTGTAAAGGAGAAAAAGCTAAGACAGACAGCTTATCGTCTCCCTTCTAGATTCTTCTAGATGCCCTCAGGTAATTAATGGGCTTACATCATTCTATCACCCCTGCCACAGGAGGACTGCTTGAAACCACCTGAGCAAAAGCTTTGTAAAGGGATCCAGTCTGTCACCTATGGGATCCTCACTCTAAATTCATGAATCTTAACCTCTCTTGGAGAGAGCTTTGCATTCTCAATAAACTACTTCTCCCTTTAAATCTTCTGTGTGAACGATGACCGGTTATTGTTAACCATATTGAGAGTTCCTAACTCTGGACATCAGGCAACACCAGCAGTATTATTTTGGAGGCTAGTCATTCAGGATTTGTAACATAAAGCTAGCTCACTTCTACAGAAATACTTCTCCCACAGAAATTCATGAATCTACTAATTTTTTGACCAAACAGCTTCTTGTTATTGAAAGACCATAACCAGACAGCAAGCTGGCGATAAAAGATACAAAAAAGTGGGACCCTCCCCCAAACTCTGAACATCCTGCACGCAGCAAGAAAGCAGAAGATGGAAATTCAGAAAGGAAAATAAACTCTAGAATGATCATTCTAGCCCTGCTCTAAACCTAGGATTCTGCGTCAAGGCCAAGAGACTAGGGGACGAAGGAGAGTCACTCTTCTCCGCCAGGACCTGTGCCCAAATGCACCTCCCTGCCTGCCTCAGGCCTCCGGCAGCTTCCCCCAAGGCGTCCGTTCACCTCCGAGAGTTTTCCTATCTCAAACATGATTAACATGTGACTTTGGACATTAAGTCGGGGAAACACGATCAACCCACAGCAGATCCTGCACTGGGCTTTAGTCTGTCTGTCTGTCTGTCCATCTGTCTGTCTGTCTGTCTGTCTGTCTCTCTCTCTCTCTGAATCACACATTCTAGCTACTGTCCATGCACAAGACGAGGGTAAAGCATATTGCACAATTCATATTTAAATCTGTCTGACCCAATGTTTAACCAGTGCACAAACCTATCTCTAGGAGTGAAAACTGGATAGAAGAATCTGGAGCAAACGAGGAAGGACCCCACTGAGCCCTGTCGGTGGCATCGCCCGCTGCCACATCACTCGGGAGGGCGAGCGTTCCACGGTGGACAAGCTTGGCGTCTCGACACAAATGACCCCTTGTATTTCCTACTCATCTAGCATCTCACCTAGAAATTGCCACTGGATCACACTCATATCTGTAGAGATAAGCCTAGGTTGGAATACCCACTGTCATGTTTAAAATCTTCTCAGGAAATGATTATGTAGTTGTTAAGAGACCTCCTCCAAAGAAAGGTTTTCATGAGGGAGAAAAAAATGAATATTAAGCAGAGAAGTGACTCTTGCTTTCAAAATAGAAGCTACTGTGTAATTTCTTTAAACCTGAGACAAAAATACTACCTCCCAGAACAAGTTATTTCCACACTAAATTGTGACAACTCCTCAAAACCAAAAGAGTAAGTTTTTGTTTCCAAGAAGATATACCTATCAGATGTACATTTTCCTGCATTTTAGAACAAATATAGAACAAACTCAAGAAGACTCTAAAGGGAACAGAAGAAGATAGATTGTCTGGGGACTTTGAGACTCATGGCACAAAACAGAGGTGAGTTCCTTGGATATTTTAAACTTGGAAATGAAGAAATTGGCTGCCCAGAGATGCCAGTGGGCACAGGCAAACACAAACTTTAGCAAAAGTTTGCTCTCTCTAGCTAAGGAAATGAGAAATGAGTAACTTAGCAACATAGAGAACTTTTAGCCTATAACTTTCTCTAATCCAGCCAAACATCAAAGAAAAAAGTTGTGATCCCACCTTTATGCCTAAAGGACAGTCTAGAGTTTTACCCTAATCAGGTTATAACCAAGTTCTGCGATGCTACCCTTACCACCATCATTTCTCTAGGGTAGTGTCAGAAAATGTTCAATAGGAAACCAGAATTTTATTCCCAAGAGGTGGTAACAAGTACTCCTACAATGGTATCAGTGGAGACCACATAGGAGCCTGAACTTCTGCCCCAACCAGTCAGAGAAGAGGGATCACAGCTTCCCTACCAAAGTGATATGGGGCCAGGAGAGGCCTAGGAGAGGGTCACGACCTTCCCCACCCACATCTGTGGAGGCCACATGTGAATCAGTTAGGAGGTATTTCTACACCTTTCAGCCAGGGAGGTAGCAGTGGAAGCTACTGAGATGCCCAAACGCCTACCTTGCCAGCAGTGATGAGGGACCTCTGCAGGCACTAACTTATGAAGATATTACAGATGATCCAATATTTGTATCATGAATGCAGCAGGTGAAATGTGGATTTTAAAAGTAGTGGAAGAAAAAATGGTGGAAAATGCCTTAAATTTGGCAAAAGACAATAAATTCAAGAATTTGAACGAATCAAATTCACAAATGAACAAATGTATCCCTACCCATGTGCATCGCTGTCACTCTTTTAAACCTTGACACAGAATCTTGGAACAATGAAAGAGAAAGAACTACAATGTAATTCAAACGACATGTATTATTTACCAGAAATAACAAAGTCAATGATGCAATAACATTTTTTTCAAGTGCTGATGGAAAAGAATTGTCATTCCAGCATCCTATGCAACAAAAGTATCCCTTGGGAATAAAGCGAAGTAAACATTCTCAATGAAAGGAAACAAAAGAACCAGCAGCAGCAGGACTACCCTAATAAATGAATAAATGAAGGTCTTTAAACAGAAGATAATGAAAGAAAGAATTTTGGAATAGCAAAGAGAAAGAAAGAACATGGTAAGAAATATGGGCAATTATAGTAGACTTTGACTTCTTGAGTTTTTAAAATTCTGGTTGATGACTGAAGCAAGACATTTTGACATCACTTGACATGGTGCTAAAATATTTAAGATGATCATTAAAAGGTAGAATGGTAAAGGATGTAAAAGGCAAAGTAGCTTTGCTTCTTTCGAATTGGTAAAAGACTAACATCATTTTCCTGTGATAATTATGTATTATAATGTGATACTCAGAGCAACCACTAAGATACTGTCTGAAAAGATTTGCTCAAAAACACAATACAAAGTAAAATGAGATTCTGAATTTTTAAAGTAACCACAGGGAGGCACTAAGAGGAAAATAAAGTGAAAAAGAAACAGAAAATAAAAATACACAATGATGGATTTTAAACTTGAATATATTGACACTTATATTAAATATAAATGGTTTAAATATATCAACCAAAAGAGAGAAATTGAGTGGATTAAAAACACGATCCAACTTTCCACTGTTCACAAAAACTTACTTCTTAAATGTAATTATATAAGAAAACTGAAAACAATACAGAAAAAAAAAAACCCACATACATCCAAACGTTAATCAAGAAAGAGAAGAGGAGTGAATAAATTAGTATCATGCAAAGTCAACTTTAGAGCAAAGAGAATAACTGGAGATGGAAAGGCTCGTTACATAATGTGTCCATTGTCGGGATTATGTCAACTTGAGGGAATTAGGACCCACACCTCCATTATGATTAGGATTTGTCAACCACCCCAGATTGGTGATCAAGAACTGGTCTGGATTAGAGTGTGAGTGATTTATGGGCTCGCCAATGGGAGAAGAGCACCCACCCAGATGTGGGAGGGCCAATTGGAACTCCAAGGGTATAAAAGGAAGGAAGAGGGAAGATTGTTACAGCTTCTTCCTCTGGTAATGCACTCACCTTCGCAATTGTCTACGGACATCGATTTGCTACACATTGCAGATTGTCAGCACAGATTCGCTCCAGGTTCTGGTCTTCACCCGAGATCTGCAGCAGACTCTCACCTCACCGGCTGTCCTGCAGTCCTGGACGGGAGATCTACTTCATGGCTGAGCAGCCATCTTGGACCAACTCTATCTTTGGATTAGTAAACCTTTCTAATAGACATTTCTGTGATAAAGTCTGTAAAATTTGTCTTTTGAAAGAATCCAAACTAATACACATAATGATAAAAGATTCAATGTGCAAAGAAAGGAGCATTTCTTAATGTGCATGTATCATATAAAGAACTTGAAAAAATATGAAGCAAAATTGATAGATCTGAAGAGAGAGAGAAACCAAGCCACATAAGGGTGAAGCCATGCAAATGTAAATTCAACAGCTCAGGTGTAATTAAGCAATTTCTTTTAAAAAAAAAAAAGGTAAAACAAACCCACAACCCTAACAACTATCTACTAGAAATAGATAACTATCTCTATAAATATTAAAGGTGTTGAATTAGTAATTAAAATAAAAACTACTGGCATAAACAAATGTCTGTGTACTGGTGATAGTATCAGT
Source organism: Ctenodactylus gundi (assembly GCA_004027205.1). Classification (NCBI taxonomy): domain Eukaryota; kingdom Metazoa; phylum Chordata; class Mammalia; order Rodentia; family Ctenodactylidae; genus Ctenodactylus; species Ctenodactylus gundi. The sequence goes on along the minus strand of PVKB01000921.1, from coordinate 390,465 downwards.
GAAGAATTTTATCAAATATGCAAAAAAAGAAATAATGCCAACTTTACACAATTTCTTCCAGAAAATAGAAAGAGTTCAGTTCCTTAAGTTAGTATTACTGTGATACTAAAACTAGATGAAGACAGAGCAAAAAAAGGTACCAACCAATGGCTTCATGTATACAAATACCAAAAAAAAATTCTTAGGATTCAAACACACACACACACACACACACACACACACACACACACACACACACACGTACACATGCACACATGCACACATGCACACACCTATTTTGAGAGAGGGTCTCACTCTGTAGACGAGGCTGGTCCTGAATTCACTGTGTACCTCAGGCTAGCCTGGAACGCAGGACAATCTTCCAGCATCAGCCTCCTGGGTTCTGGGATGGTAGGTACTCATCAGCACGCCCAGCTAATTTTATTTTATGTGGTGCTGGAAAATCAGGGACTTGCATGAATAAAATTGTCTTTATTTGCTGATGACATGAATGAATGTGTAGCAAGGATCTTCCAAAGCAATTTAGATCTAATAGATGAACTCAACAAGGTCACAGAAGATAAGCATTAAAACGTCAATTTTCTCTTTTTTTCTTTGTTTTGCTTTGAGATAGGGTCTTGCTCTGTAGCCCATGCTGGCCTTGGACTCAGGACAATCAACCTGCCTCAGCCTCCCGAGTGCTGGGATTACAGACATACGCCGCAGTGCTCCGCTTATGTGCCGCTGGGGAATCGAACGGAGGGCCTTGCACTTGCAAGGCAAGCACTTGAACTGCTGTGCCATTCCTCCCGCTCCCTAAAAAGTCAATTTTATCTTTACATATTCACAACAGATGTGCAGATTTTGAAGTTAAAGTATAATTATTACGTATAATCATTCAAAAATCAAATATTTTAGTAAACCTGAGAAAACATTTGCAGGACTTATATACTGAGAATTATGAAATGTTGATGAAGGAAAACAAGAAAGACAAATAAACCGTCCACTCCTGGATCAGAAAATTCTACTTAGCAAAGATCAGTTCTCACCAAATCGACACATAGGACGTGTCAAAATCCCTGCAAGACATACAGTACAATATAGACAACATATTTTTGTTCTAAAATTATATAAAAGGCAAAGGAATTCAAATAATATTTTAAATGAAGAGAATGAGGCTGGAGTTATTCTGTTCTTAACTCCATTAGTCACTAGGGAAATCCAGACTAAATAGTAACGAAATCTTCCCCCCCACACACTAGAATGATTAAAATTTTAAAACACGAATCATCTTACTGGTGAAATTATTGAAGAACTGAAACTCCAGAAATGACTGGTGGGAGGGTGAAGTAGTGCAAACTCTTGGGAAAACAGTTCAGCTGTGTCTTAAAAAGTTAAACACACACCTAATATATGACTGAGTTATTCTGTTCCTCGGTATATCTCGGTATGTACTTAAGATAAATGAAAAATAAGACCATGTGAAGTCCTACTTATCAATATTCACAGCAGCTTGATTTTTAATAGCCCCAAATTAGAAGCTGTTCAAACTTCCACCAGCTTGTGAGTGGATTAAAAATATCATTGTGTATACTAAATGTGCAGAAATTTTATTCACCAATAAAAAGGAATAAATAGTATTGGTGCACGTTTCAACAAAAGGATATGAAAATAATTTTGATAAATAAAAGAGGTCATATAAGAACATGCATAGTTGTCATGTATATGAGAGAGTGCACATGATTCTTATATAAAATTCTAGGAAATGAAAATGATTCTATAGTGATAGGAAGCAGGTACGTGGTTGCTTCAGAGGGGAGAGGGAAGGGATGAATGGGAGGGTACCAAGGGGCTGGGGAAGCTTCCGGGAGGACAGAGATGTCACAGTCTTGGTAGTAGCAACACTGCCGTGTGCTTATGCATGTGTCAAAATTTATCAGATTGTACACTTTAAACTGGTGCGATCCATTATCTGACAATTATACCAGAAACAGACAAAACTGTATGTTAATCAAGTTTGGGCCATTGACACAATGGTTAGAGAATCATTGACCTCAATTACTATTTATTGAGAATCTATCTAATGCCATCAGCTATAATCAACAACAAAATGGCAGGCATGTGATGGTGGTGGGGTGCAAGCCTGAAATCTCAGCCCCATGGGAGCCTGAGTCAGGACATTCACAAGTTCAAGCCAAGTCCAGGGAAATTAGCAACTTAGTGAGACTCTGTGTCAAAAAGAAGAAAAAATTAAAAGTGCTAGGGATGTAGCTCAGTGCAGTGAATTCAATCCTTGGTACTGAGAGACAGAGAGAGAGAGAGAGAGAGAGCACAGACCTGAAGATCTGATAGTTACAGGTTTCTTTCAAAGCCATTAGAATTAAATTATAGTAATTCACTGGTTTCAGGGAGTTCATACAATCCAAAAACTATTCTTCCAATGTAAGTGCAGAGAGCTTCAATTTAAAGTTACAATAATTATTAAAAGTCAATTAAAAATCAAAATAAATGAAAACCAAAAATTTTAATGAGGGAAGAAAAGGTCAAATTAAAGAGTGAGTTCTCCTCATTTAAATTATGATTTAGCTTGGAGAACCTTCAATTGCACTTTTAAGAGAAATATTTATCCTGTAAAATAAAAAGATGTACAGAACAAAGTTGACCCAGAGCAGCAGCCAGTGTCAATGTACATTATTTTAAAAGGTTTTTATGAATCTCCTTCCAAAATGCGTGTCTTTTTCTAATTTAAAGTTTTAGTTTTGAACAGTAGTTAGGTTCCCACGTCCTGTCCTTGCAAGTGGCTATATTCACACACGCGGCTTAAGAAATCTGCTTTACATTTTCACTCCATGACAAATTCTTTCTGAAGTCACATGAAAAAAAATACAATTCATAATGGTGGTTCTTCTTCATGCTAAAGCACTTCGTCTGCAGCTCTGAGGCCACATGTTAGCTGCCTCCTTGGTTCTGCAACGTTTAAAAATTCTCCAAGCTGGAAGAGGTGTCTCTAAATCTATAGCTATTATAAGACAAACTGTTCCCAGCACTGGTGGGTGGTCCTTTTAGCTTATGTGTTGGAAATCCCATCAGGCATGATGGGCACATGCAAAGAGCTCAGATTGCAGTCTAAAAGGAGACAGAATGGAGCCAAATGACGGCTAAGTCTCAGTTTTGTGGAAGAAAAGGGAACAGAGCCCAGCTACACTGTAGAAGGAAAACTAGAAATTGGCTTAGGTCACTGAGCTCTTCCTCAGGCCATGTTGGTCCCTGACCTCAGAGGCAGGCAGAGGGAAGAGAAGGCAGCTGCAAAGAGCCCAAACCAAGATCAAGGTGCCAAGCCTGCCCTCTGAAGGGAGAGTAAAGAAACCGTGAGGATCACAGCAAAAAAAAAGAAGGGTTGCTGCCAACATTGGCCAACATTGACATCCAACTGGAACCTTTCGGTGGGTAGAGCAAAAATACAAGCTCACCTAGAACAGGAAGCTTCAAGCCGTGGCCTTCAGACCACGCATCTTGTGACTTTTATTATTTTTTTTTTGAGATTGGGTCTCCCTCTATAGCCTAGGCTGGTCCTGATCTCACTATGTTGCCAGCCCCAGGCTGGCCTTGGCCTCATGGCAGTCCTCCCGCCTCAGCCTCCCAAGTGCTGGGATTACAGGCGTGCGCCACCACGCCCAGCTTCTGTGGTGCTGGGGAATGGCATGGAACTCAGGGCCTTGCACTTGTTAGGCTTTAACTGCTGTGCCATTCTTCCAGCCCTTTGTGGCCCGTTTTTGTAAATAAAGCTTTTTTGGAAACATAAGTCTGGTTATACCTCACAAAGATAGAATTGAAGATCTGTGAGAGATATTGTGGGGTTTGCAAAACCACAGATACATTTCATCTGGCCCTATATAGAAAAATTACAGTGACCTCTGTTCTAGAAGATAGTAAGCCTTGAAATCAGCCTATAAGTTTCAGGTGATATGTTTGGATTAGGGGCAAATGCTGGGCATGGACTGAAGGGAACATGTGAAGAGAGAAACCTTAAGATTGAAGATTCAGGCAGGATGTGAAGACCACATGGGGCTAGTCTATAGTTCAAGGCCGTAGGTGCAAGGCAACACATCAGTTCTATCGACAGGACAAATGTCACAAAGATTAAGGTGTGAAGAAAACTGAGCAGGCTTAAGGGATCCAAACTCCCTCACCTTGATGTGGAAGACACTGAGACAAAGACGGTAAGTCTAATTTCAGTGATCTCGCGGGTATGAATCAATGATCAATTTTCAGAGCTCATTGCTGAGCAGATCTTGAAGGCAGAGAACTATCAAGTCCAAAAGAATTGGATCTTTCTGCCAGATAATGGAGGATAGAGATGTTCACTTTGTTTCCTATCCAGTGGATAACCTCACCAACCAAGCATGGTGAGACTGAAACTGAAACGTCTCTTAGGCAAGGTTACCAGATTTAGCAAATAGAAATATAAAATATCAAGTTAAATTTGAGTTTAAGGAAAGAAAAAAACTTACTACACGTGAAATATTGCTTTGGATGTGATCATCCTAAAACATACTCATTGTCTGAAATTCAGATTTTGCTGGAAAGTCTGGCACCATCACTCACAGGACACCGGGCAAGTTTGTAACAAGTTATGATTAAGTTAATTGATGTTTAAATTCTTGGGGCAGAAAAAAATGTTTAGACCTCTAATCCTCTTTGCTTCTTTCTTCCTCTGAATTCCATCTCTCTCACCTAATTTAACCCATCCCTACTACTTCTATTCCAAGAGAGAGGACAGATCATACCTAGCACATTTCCCAGAATGACAATGTGGCTTTAGTTACTATTAAACCAACGAAGGAATAGAAACAGAAAAAAAAAAAAAAGGAAGTCAACGTTCTCAACGTGACTCACAGGAAGGAAATCTGGCGAACAGTCAGTTGGACGATTGGCTTCTGACTCACAGGAGCCCAAGAAGGCTGGAGGTTTCTAGCGCGCACCACCGTTAGGGATGTGAACGTTAGTTTGCTATCAACAAACCGGCACGTTTCCCTGGCAGTGCACAGAATGCAATCTTGATTATGTCTTCGGTGTAGAATAAACGTTGGAAGCTCGCTGGTTCCAATTATTGAATCAAAATAGGCATTTTGGGACTTTTGCAGAGAGTTTATAGAAGATAGGAAGCGTATGTGTGTGTGTGTGTGGTTGTGAAGTTTTGTGCCTGTGCTTATTCTGAGAGAATGTTCTTTGGAAATGCCAAAGAGAAGTCAAATCTGTGTCATTGGCTCTCTACTGTGGTTGCAGCTGTATGCTTCACCTGCGGCAAGAGGAAGGATGTGGGGTAGAGCTATGCTCAGCAATGACTTTAGGAACATGGTTGGTGTGCAAAGACCTAGAAAAAATATTAAATTCATGCTCCTTTCCTTATTTCACTGTCAGTCGCTCTCCAGCAGCCTCTCCACCCTTGTGGCACTATTAAGGTCTCCTCCCACGTCCCTCCAAGGAGCAACCTGCTGTGCAGTGGTGACGGGTGCCATTAGCGATGGCCTCCAGCTGTGCTCGAGACTGAACTCAGGCCCTTCTTCACACTGAGCTGTATCTCCAGCCCCTTTTTGTTTTCTTATTGTGAGACAAAGTCTCACTAAGTTGTTACGTTGCCCACGATGGGCTCAAACTCGGTGATCATCTTGCCTCAGCTTCCCAGAATGCTAGGATGGCAGGCATGCGCCACCATGCCAGCCCTGTTAATACCTTAGCATTGCTTCAACTTTAAGCTGGCGACTACCCGCTTCCAGGCAGCCCCAGGAAATGACTGAGTACAAAAGGAGCTAGCGCCTAGCTTTTTCTTCACAACATGAAGCCTCTCCAAAAAGCAATCTTTTTTCTAGAATTTCCCATTGGGAAAGGGGTGGCCAAAACCTCTTCAGATTCGTATTGGGGTCTGAGGCTCCACCTGATTAATCCTGCGATTCCCCATATACCAGAATGAATGTGCCCACCCCCTGCCCCCCTCGTTCTATGTTGAGATCTTAACTTCTGGATTAAGGGAACTGGAATCTTTGGAAGGTGGGGCCTTTGGGATATAATTAGGCCAGAAGATAGAACTCAGGGTTCGTGGCTTTGCAAAAGAGACCCCAGGGAACTCTCTTGCTCGTTCCATTATGTGAAAATACAATGGAAAGCTGAAGACCACAATCAGAAGCCAGAAGAAAGACACACTCACATCCTGATTTTGAATTTCGTCCCTCTGGAACTGTAGGAAATAAACTTCTATTGTTTAAGCTGTCCAGTCTAGGGCTTTTTGTTATAGTGTCTCAAGCTATGGAAGACACCCAACAAGCATCTTACAGTCTTAATTCTGCCTCAAAATCCCCTTTCTTGAGGGCATATCTGACACAATCATCTTAGTTCCAGGGAATTGGACAGGCACGTGTCAATAGATCTAGGAAAAGGGTATTTAAGGGAGAAAGATCTTATCAGAAAGAAGGCGAAGGTAAGGGCAAACTCACTCCTCTGCTCTAAGAAGAACAGAGGTGAAACGAGATATGGAGGAGGGTAACATTTCAATATTAGGTTTTGCTTCTCCTCCTCTCCCAGGGCCAAATCTTTTCAGGGAAGGAACGACAGAAACTTTTAGAAATGAATTAGGAAGGTAGAGACATAGCCTGGAGGAGGCCGAGAGCCTCCCATGTGTCCTGGAGCCATGTCTAACGTGGCATTGGTGAGATAGTGCGCATTATCAGAAGGGCCTTCGTAGGCAGCAATGTGACACAGCCTCATGCCTCTGCGGGTCCTGGTGAAGATCCAAGAGGGTCAGGGGGAGCCACTGGAAAGGCCTGAGGGTGGGGAGTAAAACCACTGACCAAGAAGTTTGATTTCTAGGGGCAATAACAGCGTCACTATTTCATGGCTGTGGACGTCATAGCATGCCAACGAACAAGGGATGTTAGCGTAAGGTCTAACTTGAGCTAGTCAACCATCACATCCCTCCAGTCACATCCCAGTGACCTACTCCTTCCAAGTCAATCCGCAGGATGTGCTCCTTCAGAGCAGCCCCCTGCTCCCCCCTGTCCGCCATAGCATAGGAAATCAACAAATTAACTCCCATGAGGCTTTTGGGGGCCATTCCAGACCCAAGTTACGGCACATTCTCATAGCCACATGGTAATGACATTCCTGCCAACCCACAGGTGCATGTGCTGAGCTCAGAAGGCCACAGGGTCTACCAGAGAAGACGGAGACAAGCTGTAACTCTAGTAGACTCCACCACATTTGAATAAAACATTTTCATTTGCAATGTTAGTCCAAGCAATGAACTAAAGAGTTAATGAGGATCAAGTTGAGAACTTTCAGGTCATATCTAAATAGTAGCTTCTTACCCAAAACAAACCAAAACAAAACAAAAAAAACCTTCCAAGGACTGAATATATTATAGCCTTTTAGGATGGGAAACTTTTGGCTTTCCCTAGACCACATTTTCCAAGGAGAGGGAATGGAACAAAACAATTTCTGGTGGTGTGCAGGCACCATTACTTACCGCTGAATCACACCCACACTGTCCCATGTTTCCAGTTTCTCTCAGTCTTCCTTATCAGGCCAGAAAGTTTTGGTAGTCTTTGTGTGTTTTTAACTTTATAATGCTTTTTAATTTCCCCTCTGTAACAGTGAGAACAAATTTCAGACCCAGTCTCTCAGAGTACCCCACCCCAATCTATTCCACAAGGAACAAACAAAACCTTAGTCAAGAGAAGTCCAATCATGTCACTCTGCCACTTAAGATCCTCCAACGGCTCCTTATCTAACTTGGAAGAAAACCCAGGCCCATCAGTGGCTCCCAGGGACCCCTAATCTGACACTCCACTTTCCAGCCTCGCTCCTTTCACACCCTTCATCAAGATGTCAGCCGCAGTAGCCTCCTGATGGGTTCCAGAATGTTCTTTTTCCACATACAGCAGCAGCTGAGGTCATCTGTTAAGACTTCACCCCGAGGTCACTTGGGCAGCTAGGGACCCCCTTGGCCTTCCATGCTTGGATTGCAAATCCCCAACAACTCCCACCCTTCCGTGCTGTTTTACATATGTCTACATGATGTAGGATACGGATTTGTCATTCTGTTGCAATTTCTTTTACGCAAATGCGTAATTTTTGTTGCTTACTTCTCTCACTGGAAAGTAGGCACTGCTTCAGGAACTCAGGAACTTCCCTCTATGCTGTTCACTAATGTATCCGCAGCACGTGAAACAGGGCCTGGTATGTAGTGGATGTTCACACTTACTGATTGAACGAATAAAGTTCTGGGATACACATTACACCCTCTTGTGTATTCTATTGTTTCTTTTCTTTTTTTGAGACAAGATCTCACTCTGTAGTCCAGACTGGTCCTGAACTCACTATTGGAGCCAAGGCTGGCCTCAAACTCAGGAACCCTCCTGCCTTAGCCTCACGAGAACTGGGGTTACAGGCTTGACCCACCATGCCCGGCTTGGGTGGTGCTGGGAACTTGAATGTAAGGCCTTGCACTTGTGAGGCAAGCACTCTAGTAACTGTTTTGTTCCTCCAGCCCTTGTTATTTTCAATACCACACCTTCAGTCCCTCTTTGCTACTATTTTTATTTATTTGTTTGTTTTTTTATATTTATTTCTGTGGTCCTGGGGAATGGACCTACCCTGGTTTGTTTTATTTATTTATTTATTTATTTATTTATTTATTTATTTTGAGACAGAGTCTTACTACACTACCAAGTTGCCAGGCTAGAACTGGCCATCCTACTGTCTCAGCCTGGCAGCGTGCTAGGATTGCACGTGTGTGCCACTACAACACTTGGGATCCTTTTTAGTTCTTTTCCTAGTAGAGCAAACAGGAGCAAATTAAACAACAACGAAATACACGCACAACTCTGCCAGTTGCAATGCACACCCCCTCTTCTCAAATTTATAAAAATTCCTAGGATAGCTGGATAGATAGATGAGGTTCTCATCCCGCCCCACTTCCAGATGGGCAGTTTTTAGGGTGTGGAGCCACCAGGGAGGAGAATGTGGGGAATTCTTGACCTGGTTGGCCTCGCCTCTGTTCCTCTCCTGTCCCAGTTCTCTCACATCCCGCCACACATCCTCACATTCCTGCCCGGTGAGCTCTACTCCTCTGCAGCCACCGGCTTTGGGCTTTGGGCCTGGTAGGGAGAACCGCCAGAAGCCGGGGCCGCAGCCCTCTCAGAGAGCCGCCCCACACGGCTGCGCTGGGCTGCTGCTTCCCAGGGCCGGACAGCTGAGCCGCTGGTAGTTCCCAGGCCCCGTCTGCAACTCTGGACTGAGCCAAGGATGCGAGGAAGGGCGCAGGCCCCGCCCCGGCCACGGGCTGGCTCTGGCTGTTTCCTTCTGTCACCAGGGCACCAGCTCTGGTTACCAAGGAGAGGGAAGGAACACTGAAGAGGCCGCTTCCGGTTTGTGGGTGGCAGCAGGCCACCACCGGAATCCCTGGCCCCGCCCCTTCCCCCACACCCCAAAAGAAGCCTCTCAAGATGCTGGAGGAAGAAGGGCTGGCTGCCTTTGAAATTCAGACCAGAGCTTGCCCAACTCTGCACACTGGTCCTCGGGGCCTCTTCCTCTGTCTGTCTGTCTCTCTGTCTGTCTATCATCTATCTATCTATCATCTCTTGAGACTAGGTCTTGCCGCATCACTAAATTGCCTAGGGCGGCCTCGAACTTGGGCTCCTACCGCCCCAGCCTCCTGGAGTTCGGAGATTGTAGGCTTGAGCTACTTGCCGGCCTCTGATAGAAGATTCTTGCTACGGGGTCGGCCTGCTTTTCTGCTTTTAAGAGGGTGCTGTGTCATGCAGAAAATTCCTCTGCGCACGTGTGTGTGTGTGTGTGTGTGTGTGTGCGCGCGCGCGCGCGCATGCGCGCGCCCGCTTGCCCGCATTGTATAGCCTCCTCTTCCCCAAATCTGCTTTGATTTGACTGTAAGACTCTGAGATGGGCTTCTGATCGCCCAGAGGCCATGGCAGCCTGAGGGCAGAGGAGCTGGGAGAGTGGTCCCGAGGCGTGGACCCCTCCACTGAGCTCCCCTGCCTTCAGTGGAGCAAAGAGCTTCCTTGGCCTGGAAGCATCCACACCAAACCTCGAGAAGGGACCATCGGGTAACCAGTAACTCCAGTGGTGAGCGGGCCCGTTTCCACATGCCAGTGGCCAAGGAAGACCACGATCTGACAAGCCTTTGGGAGCGCCCGGTAATTACATAATAGCGCTCTGCCATGCACACCCACTGCTTTCATCTTTAGCTTGTCGAGTCCGTTCCCACTCGCTTTCCACACCAGTTGCTTTTCATTTGTCCCTCACACGCAGACTTTCTTCCTCCCATTTGACAGATGAGAAAGACAGAGGCTCGGGGAGCTGGAGTAACTTTCTGCTGCTCAAAAACGAGCAGCAGAAGCATTACGAATTCAAGTCTGATGAACCTAAAGGTAGGGCCTTTCTTAGCCCCTCCGGCTAGATTAGTTCCTCAAACAGCAAGAGTCTGAGGCCTGAAGCTGCAGTGCTTTTACTGATGTGGCTGAAAGCTGCAACTCAAAGCCAGACAGGGAAGAGGAGACCAGAGTGAAGAGGAACCACATTGCGCCAGAGGACCTCACCACAGCTCACGCACGCAGAATGTTTACATGCGTTCTTTACTCGGTCTCCATAGCAACTGGCAGAGTTGCAAAAATGCTTCCTCAGTATTTGTAAGAGGACGAGAGGAAGAGAGCCCGCCAAGGTCCCCTTCCACCCACCGGGCAGGACTATTTTCACCCACTGGCTTGGTGACTTCTCCCAACAGCCATTTGCTGGAAGGTTTCAAACAGCAGGGAGCCAATGAACCCATCCACCAAATATTTGAACCGGTTTGAATGGGAAGGCCTCATCTCCTGCTCCCTCTCCTGGGCAAGTATTCACAGTCAGGAAGGATTTTGTTAGGAAGAAGTCTCCATCGGAAGAAACTGAGAGGTGGTGGCTCCAGTTTTGAACTGCAACATTTAAGGCGTGTCTCCATTTTTTCGTATAATTTCCAAGTGTGCATCATGACCTAATTCTCCCAGAAGAGTCTAAATTGCTTTATGATGCCTATGGATCAGTGATGTGAGCTGCGGTTTGGAGCCAGCAAACAACATTATTCTCAGGAACCTCCCTCTCCAATACCAGTCCCCATTTTCCCATTGAAGTTACCCCTTCTACCCCAGACCCTCAGTGGCTTCTAGGAGCTTTTGGGTCAGAAACAAAGTCTCCATTGTCACAAAATGAGCATCATGGTTCAACTTTGTCTGTGTGAGGCTGATCATTTTATCTCTCAGCATCTCGATCTGTAACATACGTGTTTCGTGGGGTGGCTGTTAACATACCGTGTGTCAAAAGTGTCGTTCTAAGTGCTTTGGGAGAAGCAAGACTGAAAGCATTCCTGATTGTTCCCTCCACCAAGATCTTACAATCTAAGGACCAAGCTCCTCTGCAGCACCCGGCCAGGCACTGTGCACTCAACATGTGAACAATGCGGATGACAAAGCCCACATGAAAACCAGTCTCATACGCAAAGCCCCACGGGACTGGACTCGTGTGCCCGCAATCAGTGCGACTGCTCAGAGAGCCTCTTAGAAGGTCTTGCATGGCTTTTAAAGTACTGCCGTTGGTGTTTTGCATTTTAAAATAAGTCATTTTGTCTCTTGTAAGTGAAGTCTCATAACTCCTTCCCTTTCTTTTGGAGATTTTGGTCTCACAGGCCACGCTCTCTCTCCTTCTCACCTCTGTTTGTGTGACTCCTGCCACTCTCCACCAGGGGTGGCTACCAAGTCAGCTTGGCTAGCATGGAGACAACACCATATTGCCCTCACCTGCTGGCCCCTGTTGCAGCCGGGCAGAGGGTTTGGGGACTGGGGAGAGTTGTGTTGGGTACGTACCTGTAACACATCAGGAAGATGGTGGCAGGGCTTCTCCTTCCCCGGCTGGTGCCTTTGGAGGGCAACTAGGTGGGGCCATCTATACTGCCAGTGGGTCTCACGTGTTTCAGTCCTAACAGCAGCGCTCTTCAGTTGAAGACCAGGTGGTGGGAAAGAGAACATCACTTCCCCCACCTCAGCTGAGCTGGATTTTCATCTCGTACTTGGGTCCCACAATTAAGTAGCCGACTCCTCGCTGGACCAGCAATATTCCTGGGACTCCTTCCTTTTTAATCTAAGGAAGCAGCTCAGTGAAGCTTAGGAAAGCTCATTCTGATTTTCTTATCAATTCAGTTTTTAAAGATTGTATTTTATTCTTTGGAATCCATTTCAACCATAAAAATACTCAAAACAATTCTTCTGATTAGGGAAATAATCTGATATGTATATTTAACATAATTATGATCTTTGAACTTATTAGGTGTACCAGTATATCAATGTGTTGCACAGCTAAGTTTTTTTGTTTATTATGGAAAATCAAGCCCAGTGAAAATTATGCATCCTCAGTGTGCCTCCTGGGAGATTTTCCTGCGACGGCTGATTTAATAGAGGCCCTGTTCTCTAAACTCAGGTAGGCATTTTACTGGGTAAAACATGTCATTTCTATGATAATTTCTTTTCAGCACTCTTCTAATTTTGGAAAGGGAGAATTACAAATGATGAGGCATGAGGTTCCCCCCAAATGTATATTTTTAACAATTTAACACCTTGTAAATTTTACTCTGTTTTCGCTCACCAGCTACACAACTACAAAGGAGATTGGCCTGAGGCAACACACGTTCACTGGGCAACGGCCTTTATATAAGCCAAACTCCAATCCCCGGGCAATTAGGAAAACTCATAAATTAGACAGACCCTGCTTTTAAGTCAGAAATAAGACCCTTTGAGGAGGAAGACGGGTAAAGCTCTAGCTGCTGAAGGAGTGGCCAAGAGCTCATGGGTGGCTGGCAGGGCTTACTCAGTGTCTAATTCCCACGAGTACCGTATTTTCAGCACAAGCCAGCTTGGCCCATGTTGACTGTGGACATGGCTTGATTATTTGCAGTCCTCTGAGAGTGGCTGTCCACAGCCTGACACATAGGCAGCCTTCTTCTGTCTTCTCCCTCTGAAAGTTGGTTTTGGGAAAGCACTGTTTTTTGAGTCAACAGGAAGATCATCTTGGTGGAAGACCTTGAAAATATTGAACACTGTGGATTGCTTACTGCACATGAGACACTTACGCTAGATTTCAGGCATAAAGTTCCTGTTCTGTAGGCATTGCACTAAATTAGAACAGATAGACGTGGAAGCCAGTGAGTAAAGTGTGAACGGAACTTGGTCACAGGGGAGTGATACTAAGCGTTACTTAAAGATCAGCTCTGATCCACTTGTCTCAAGTCCTACCTATGTCTTTTCTGGTCTCCTTTCCTTAATTGTAAAGTGGATTTCTGGCTGGGGGTGGGGGGAGAAATTGTCTATCTAGTATTCTCTTTGTTTTAAAAGTTTGCTGACTCTTTGAACCTCTTAGATATAATCTGTACCCCATAGGCAGCATTCTCTTGGACCTATGCATTAGTTTTCTAGGGATGCTAGAATAAAGAACCACAGACTGAGCAACCTAAACAACAGAAACCTGTTACCTCACAGTTCTGAAAGCTAAAAACTGGAGACCACAATGTCAAGATATTGGTTCCTGATGGGGGCTGTGCAGAACGTGTTCTGTCGTCCTTAGCTTCCAGCATGATGGCACTTTTTGATATTTTTTGGCTTGTAGAATGTCGCCTTCTTATTCATGTGGTGCTTGCATTGTGTGTATGTGTCTGAATTTCTCCCTTTTTAAAAAAATATGAATACCAATCTATTGGATTGGGGGGAGGGTCTACTTTGCCTCTGTGTAATTCCATCCTTACTAACATAATCTTAACTAATTACATTTGCAAAAATTTTATTTTCAACAAGGTCACACTCTGAGATATTTGTAATAGGACTTCACAATATGAATTTGGGAGAGAGACAATTCTACCTGTAACAATCTACTTTTCTTACTCCTTGGTCCATTCTATTTCAATTGCCAGTTCTGATCAATTGGAGGCATTACTTAAAGGGTTGTGTACAGACAGACAGGTTATGAAATGTGATCAGGATTAATGGGGAAGATGATTGGAACTGTTTTTGTCTGTTTGTTTTTGGCTTTAGTACAAAATACGAAGCATGGAGTTCTGTCATGTGTCCGCCCACCTGAACAGCAGGAAGCTTAAAAATCCCACTGCTTGGGGAACCTGGAAAAGCAGGCCTGTAATCCCCCCACTTGGGGAGACTGAGGCAGGAGGACCACAAGTTGGAGGCTGGTCTGGGCAACTAGCAACTCAACAAGACCCTGCCTCCAGAATAAAAATTGAGCTGGGAATATAGCTCAATGGGAAGGCCCTGGGGTCAATCCCCACTACCAAAACAAAAACAAACCCACCACCAAAACCCCCCAAAATTTCCACTGCTTTTCCTCGAAGGAGGGATCGCACCAAAAAGTGAAGAATCTACACATTAGCTATTGTTTTGTTTTTAGATCTCTTCAACTGAGGTGGTCCTTTTGGCGACGGCCAGTTTTCAATCTTGCAATAGACAATAATCCTTTCAGAGCCACCAAGCCCAAACCAGAGAAAGATCAAATCTCTAGTGAACATAGCTCTTCCATGATTGGCATTTCAAGGGAATTAACCTTGAGGGAGACATACTCATGCGGTTTTTCTGAGTGTTTTACCTATTGAATTGGAGGTTGAGAACATGCTTCGGCTGACACATTGCAGCTGGAACCAGATAGGAAATGAGCTTGTGAAAGCAAATTCTCTGTCCCATTCTTGACACTTATAGCTCCAAAACCACCAGATGATGACAGCTGCTGTGGAAATCTAAGTGAGTCGAAGGGTGTCTAGCTTGAAGTAGCCAAGTGTGGTACAGAGCTGACCAACTGGGAATAATGAGAAGCCAGCTGTCTGTGTCTGGTGGATATAAAGAAGTACTTAAGAGGGGACGTGACTGGGGAAATTAGAGGCATGGGCTACCCTGGAAGTCCTTCATTCTCTTCCATCTGCTGAGACTTCACAAAAGCCTGGTAGTCTGACCCAGGCCAAAGCCTACCCACTAGCAGAGGAGATTCAGCTCAGGGCTTTAATCTCAAGACATTATTTATACAGAACATAATTGACACTGACTTAAAACTTATCCCTGTATATGTTTGTATGGGTCAGACCCAAGCTCTGTTTTATAATTTCAAAATATTAAAGCTACCTTCTCTTCCGTGGTGCAGTAGGTCGATTGCCTTAATGGCCCCAGATTTCGTTCCTTCCTAAATTCACTCCTTTGGCAGCGCCCTGCAAATTGATTATTGGTTTAGTCACATAAATTACTTTGATTCCAGCAAAGCTTCAAAAGCACTTGCCCTGCATGACCCTTGCTTTTGCATTGAGACTATGCCCAGGCTAGTCTGCAGAAGGTACGTCAGAGGTGCACGGAAGAAAGCCAGGTTATCTAGCCAAGGCCATCCTAGACCAGTTGTCCACAGTCTCCAAACAAATGTACCACAAACACGTGAGTAAATCCAGTTGACGTCATCCAAGCTTAACCCAGATAAACAGAACCACCCAGCTGACCAGTAAAATTAAGAGGAATAGGAATGTTGTTTTAACTCACTAAATTTTGAGACTTTATTTATGTAACATTAAAATACAAATCTCTCCTTTTGCAGGGATCAATAAAGAGGTTATAGACTGAGCTGAAGTGGAATGAACTGTTGGTACTCAGTCACCACTGGGAGACTTTGAGGAAATGGGGAGCGGGTCCATGAGTAAGCTATTTATACATGATGCCTCTAGGGAGAGAACTCATCTCAAGAGAAAAGCAGATCAGTAAAGAAGGTTGACCTGGAAACAGACATAGTCATCAGAGGCTAGGAAAATCCACCACAGTTATCTGTCATTCTAAAGGGCCTTCTGGATAGGCTCAACAGGTTGTCTGACCCTCACTCCGTTCAAAGTCCAAGGAAGGCTGAGTTACAAAGGATTATTTCACCAACAACTCTCAAGATATGGTAGTACAAGCCCCCCAAATTTAGGGTCAGTGTGAAGATTTGGAAAGCTAATATAGCATGAGCAGATATCTGTGAACAAAGCAAACATTCGGTGCTCAGGAGATTTCAGCACTTTATCTAGTAGCCACATGGTGGGGGAGGAGGAAGGTGTTATGCAAAGAGGACTCCGTCACATCAACCTGAATCACTAGGCCGGTTTAGCATTTCATTCATGCATATATTTAGCAGACATTGAGGGGTGTCCTGGTTGCATAGATTATTAATGTTGAGAGGAGACAAATGGGTTAAGGAAGGGTCCCTGTGTTTAAGGACCCCACAGACTGGTTCACATAATAATTAAGTCTATCTTGTCTACTGTGAATGATTGGTAATGACCGCAGAGAGCGAGTTAGGAATATCTGAGAGGCTGTGTTCTGATCCAGATGAATCCTGTGATTGGCCAGCTGTGTCTACTTGGGCAACATATTTGTAATCCTGGTGTTCCAGGTTTCTGCCCTGGATCCATAAATAGCATTTAGTCAGAAACCCATGCACTGAGCCACCTGCATGTGCTACATGAAAAATCCCTCTCCTCCTTCCTCCTCTGAGGCTGAGTGATAAAAGACAAACAGACCTGAGGAAGTGATCTTGTGGTTCTGACTTGGCACTCTTCCTTCTGACCAACAAAAGAACATGATATTTACTTTGTGTTTATTTCTGCTCCTCCCCTGTAAGTTGGAAAGATAATCCTCCAAGTTGGGGTGTTGGATGGGGTGTGGAAGGCAACTTCATATGCCGTGAGGAAAAAAAAAAAAAACAATACCTTCCTCCAGCAGAGTGATAAAGGTTTTGGGAGTGTGAGTAACCATGACCCAGCCTTGAAAGTAATCACTGAAATGATGCCAGCCCACACTGATGGGCTATCACATGGGCAACAAAACAAAGAAACAGAAATCCCAACCCATCAGGCTTTTTCTATTTATCTATTAGAATTGCAATTAATCTTTGACAGTCATAGGAGCCCACAGGAACCGGAAAGTGGTGGACAGAAGTCTCAAATGTGTTTAATAAACATTGTGGGAGACCCTGAAGTTGCCTTGCTGATGTGGTATACTCATGTGACTCTGGGAGACAATCCTATCAAAGTTGGACAGATATGCAAAGCGTGGCACATGTGCACAGTGGAACGCTACTCAGACACAAGAAGAATGCCCACCAGTCATTGGCAGGAAAGTGGTCAGAACGGGGAGTGAGACAGGCTAGGCAGAGCGACAAAAGCCACGTGTTCCCCTTCACACGTTGAAGCTATCAATAATAAAAAGTCATCCTGAATGCAGAATAGTGATTACTAAAAATGGGAAAAGGAGAGAAGAGAGGGTGGATGAAGGGAGGCTAGATGATAGGTACCAACACATCATCAGAGACAAGGAACAAGCTCGAGTGTTCCACAGCATGTGGGATGCTTGTAGCTCACAATGTCTCTTACATATTCTGTGAAGATTTGGAAGAGATAGGCTTTATGGCTCCAAATGTAAAGATACAGAGAGGAAATACTAATTACCCTAATTTGATCAATCTATCTGCATATATTGACATACTACACTGAACTGCACTAATATGTACAGTTAATATGTGTTAATAACAAATACAAATATTTAGTATTTATTGCACTACACTGTTCCGGGAAACTGATTTGTTTTGTGAGTCAATTAGAACTCAAAGAGCTTCAGTATTTAATTGTATATGTCATTTATAGCTTGCAAGGTTCATTCCGTGTGGGCACGTGAGGCCGCAGTGGAACGACGTTGCTGGTGTGCCAGGGAGCGGGTTCTCCGCACCACAACCACCAGCACCTAGATCTTGAACTTTTTAAGACTCCAGAAACTGTGAGAAGTAAGTTTCTGTTGTTGATAGGTCACCCAGACCATCATATTCTGTTACTTCTCCTTCACGGAAGCCTCTCTCCCCTTCTCTTTGTTCAGCCCTGTCCAGCTGTCTGTGAACAGCCCACCTGGCAGAGCACGTTGTTTCAAATGAAAACGCTGCTTTCTCAAGACTCCTATTGGCATGTGCCACTCCAGATGAGACCCAGTGTGTATGTGTGAGACCAGGGTGATTGTGACATTGCATAATAACAGAGACAGACAATGGAAAACTGGGGTTGTTTCTCACAGCACCCTAGGAGCAAAACTTTTTCAGGCCAAGGACAGTCTGCACTACTGGTGTGGCCAGGCCAGCACCTGCTGCCAAAGGAGGAAAGATGGTAACGCCAGAAGTCACAGGGCATAAGCAGAGCCACTTGACAGCCTGCTGTGGACAGGGTGGGGGGCAGGTTTTAAAGAGAATTTGTGATGCTAGGGAGACAGGACACAAGTGCTCTGGTGCTTGCTTTAAGACTTTCAGTGTCCTCTACTCTTTAGGAAAGCAAGACCAGAAGACAGCAATCTGCCTTATTGCGTGACAAGGTGAGACCATGACAAAGATGGCTTGGCTTCGACACCTGTCTCTGCAGCCTGCCACTTACATGCTCTTAGGCAAGGCTGACGGTCTCTTGGTACTGCCACCAACCCCACAACTGTAAAAATGGGCCCAGGTACAAGTGTGATGTGAATATTGCATGAAGTATGTCATTGCCTTCTTATCTCAGGTTGTTATATACACAGATATTTTGTTTTATTTGATTTCTTCTTTGCCAAGTTTCTTTTTCCTTTGTGGTACATGTTTATTTTTCCTTTATTTTCTCTTTCTCATCCCTATAATTTAGGCTAAGGATTTTCAAATGTTCCCCCCTAAATGCCTCTGACAACCAAAATAAACCTAAAGTGCCCAAGACAAGTGTAAAATTTCACGAACATCTCATGTTTATGTCTAAGATTCATGTAAATCTTGGATTCAATTTTATAATATATTTATGAGAATCAGTTACAGTTCTTGGTGAAAACAACTGGAGCCCATTCTAGCTGGTCGGGAGAAACAAGAACGTTAAGGGCAAACTGTGGATTTTCTAAGAGATCCAGAGCATGGAACATACCAGAACCATGACGAATTTCCCTTCACCAGTCAATGCTTGGTGGGGTTGGTCTTGGACACGCACACCCTAGGAACAGCTGTTTGCTCTTACCCCACTGGATACAGAAGCAGAGGTTCTGCCACCATGCTGCCTAATTGAGATCCTCAAGGCCCCCTCTCCAATATCAATATCAATGTAACGTTTAGCCAAATTAAGTGTGGTATGATTGTGCCTGCGTGGCACAACCTGTAAGTGGGCACCAGCTTGTATCCAAGCTACCAGGGAAGGTGGCCAAGTAAAGCCCAGCTTCTCTTTCTCAAAGGCAGAACTCTCGAAAAGGAACAGCTTCCCAACAGAGAAAAGACTCTCAACATACACTAATTGGCCACAAATGGGGATCGACTATATTCACCTTAATATTAGACTTTTAGTCTCCAATCAATGCACAAGTAAAATGAGTATTTCAGAAATCTGCATCTTGTGTTCCTAAGCTTTGCTTTTCATAGTCTGCATTGACTCAGGGCTACATGTCTTCCAGTTTGAAAAGGCAGGTCTTACGGGCTCCGGAGACGTTGTCTATCTTCATGAAGTGACCTGTGGGTAGAGAGATGAGCTATCCCCAGAAGGACAGTAGAGTTTCCACCTCCATGAGTTCAAGCATGTTCAAAACATCTCAAACATTCTCAGGTAAGTAGCTGTCATATTAGACTGATGGACGTGATACCCCTCAAATGATTTGGAGTCACCAGTCTTATTGGGAAGGCCATGCATGTTCTAAAGTTTCAGCTGATGTTTTCTCTGCCTTTTTTTATCCCTTTCCCTGTGAGGTCTTAGAACCCATGTAGTAAAAGTTATTTTTATTTATTTTACACACCTTGTGTCCATTTTTTTTTCCTAGAAAAGCATTAACCTCCCGCTATATCATAGTAAATAATTCCTGGTAGAAATGGAACTCACTGGGAGAGAGCCCTGAAAGGCCAGCATTCTTCTCTTGAAACTCTGAGTTTCCATATTAATATGACCAGAAGTTTCATTCTCTCCATTAGCAGAAAACCCCAAGGCTATAATTGAATCTTTGAGAGAAACAACACATGATTCAAATTTCCCTGTGGCCGAAGGTGGTGCGATTGTTAACCATGGGGGTTAGCATCCTCCCTGCCATAGCCAGGATGACATTCTCCTAAAGGTATGGCACATTCTCCTGTCATTGTTTGAAACGGATTCTCTCTGGCTAACTCTCTCCAGGGAGTGGATTCTAAAACCACTGGCCAGAGTTCAAGTACATACATGAGAAATGAGAGAGCTTTTTCCAGTTGGTTCTTAGAAATGAAGCCTAAGTTATAATCCAAAAACTCCATCGCAGTTTTGTCTTCTAAAAATAGGAAGATAGCTTTGCTAGGCAAGAGGCAGAGTTTTGGGCCCTACTCCAAGAATGAGAAGGTTCCCTGGCTGGCGGGGCAGTGCATTTCTAACTGTTGAGGCCCTACTTCTTTGCTTAGGAAGACACTCCATCTTGATATCTGATTTCCAGTGCCTCTTGTCGTCCATCCCAGCTGTATTCCATGGGAAAGGTGTGACCATTCCATCCTTCGCCGTCTTGCCAGACCAGTGTGCTGGGTTACCAAAGCTTGCTTTGGCACAGACTTGGAGTCATTAATACTATTTGTACTAGCTCCAAGAATTAGTCAGTGTTTTGGAAGAGGCAGATACCTAAGGTGGTGCTGGATGTACTGGTGATGGTGAGGAGTATGGATTCATTATTGTCATACGCAGTTGCAATTTGGGGTGCGACTTGTGTTTTCCAAGAGCACAATGGGCGGACTGGCGATGATGGGGTGCAAGTGCAGGGTGGGATATCTGCATTCCCATCTGCCGTCCTGTACTTCAGGTCCTCTCAGAGCCTCTCAAAGTTTCACTCTAGGGTTTCTGAGCACTCTTAGGAATGTGTCAAATATGCTCATAAACAAGCTCTTGTCATTTACATTTTGTACCTTAAGTTTTCCTCTTGTCCTATCTTCTTCATTGAGATCTTAGGTCCATAATTCTTGGGCTGGCAACCAGTGGAAGAATGCTCGTGCCTAAGGCCTTCTTTGGACTCCGGCCACTGCTCGGCTTCGTGGTACCTGGACATTTTGATTGCCAAGGTTTTTCTCAGTTCCTCTAGAACTCTCAGATGGAGTTGAATGCAATGTTGATGTAGTCTTGACATTGCGCTACTGGATTCAGCCATCCTGTCCCTCACATACAACACATGCTTTGTTTTCAGGCCAAACTTCATTGCTGAAATTTTCTCAGCAAAGGGTTCCAGTTCCAGTTCTGCTGCCAACTTTCCGAATGATTTCGAGCAAAGTAGTTAACCTCTTTTGGGTTCATATGTACTTATCTGTAGAACATAAGCTACATGGTTTCTCTAATCCCTCCTATACCCAGACTTGACCCTTGGGAAGGAAGAACAATGCTTTAACAATTAACATTCAAGAATAAATTAGGTACTTCTGTAACAAGCTCTGGCAAGGAGGTCTGTAAATCAGAAGTTATTTTCTTTCCTCTTTCTGAAAAAGCATGGGCCTTTCTGAGCACCAGTGTTCTTAAAACCCTCCAGTGACTTTCCATTACCCTTTGGAAAAAATTCCAAACTTAGCGGCATCCTATCCTGGTGATATCACCTCATACTTCTGTCATAGTTGGTGAATATGCTCCGGATGCCCTGGCCTTCTTTCTGTCGCTGGATCTTAGTGGGCTTCTCTACCTCCGGACTTTTGTTAGTGCTCTTTGTTCTACTAGGAATGTGATCAACCTTTTCTCACTGCTCAGGTACCCAGTGTGACTTGCTTGGTAATCCCCACTTTCTCCTAGCTTCTTCTGGTCTAGGAATTGGAATATTACAGTCAGTCCATGGGTCAAATATGCTGTTTATGGGTACTTTAGTGCTACAGCAGCTGAGTTGAGTGTCATGCATGAGTAGTAGCAACACTGACCATACAGCCCACAAAGGTGGGAATTTGGTTTTTGCAGCAAAGGTTTACCGACTTCTGTCCATCCCCCATTTACCCACACCACAAATCAGTGTCTGAATTGTCCAGTCAATCTGCTTCCTTGTTTTGCACTTTTTCCCTAACTAAAATTTAAGTACCTGCAAGTTTAGGACCCCCTCTCTCTCGATCTGTGTGATTTTGTTAGCTTGACATAGGACCCAAAAAAGGGAAAATAAATGTGTTTAGGTCTATTTTGTTTTGCTCTATAGAGACCACAGTGAAATTGGGTATACCTAAAATAAATCCCACCACTTCTAAGGTTTTTACAACATTCTTTTTTTCATGATATATTTTTGAAGAAATAATAGATTTCTTTCCTATTAAAATACATGGCTATCCCATTCACAAATTTGTAATCTTCAAGCAAAAATCATGATCCGTAAGTATTTTGACACACTCCTGACTATTCATTTTTCTATTCATACTAAGATTGGGAAACATCGCGTCTAATCCAATTTCTCTCTTAACAAACGAGGAAACTGAAGCCCCAGTGGAAGCAGTAATAGAAATGGAGTTTCCTTCCCTCTCTATAGATCGATTCCATTCTTACCTTCACGAAAGAATGTGCCACTCCAATGAGATTAGGAATGTAGCAAATGGTCTCCATCTACTCCTCAACTTAACTGTCACTCTTCACCTGCTCTGTGACCCCACAAGCTGGCAGCTACTTCACACATCACTTGTCTCTTTTGCCCTCTGACTCTGGTTGGGCTTTGCCAATAGCATACAAGGTGGGAGACGGAAGTGTGGGATGCAGGTGAGAACAAGATGTTACCTCTGCAGCCCCTCCCTGCCAGACCTCAGGTTGGTGCTCCTCAACCAAGGCAGACTGACATTCAGCAAGAGTCCACTAGGTTCTGGAAACCTCCCCAACTCCTCACCTCTTTAAACCTAGGAATGTCAGTATCTTTCCTAACTGACAATCCGAGAACATTCCAGCATTCCAATCTCACCTTTGTAAGTTTAGACTCTTCCAACTTGTTTTTATCAAAGTACTGCTTTATTTCCTCCCAGGAAACTGATAATAAATAGTACCAGAAGCAGTTCAAAGAAAAAGTGGCCCAAAATAATAATCTGGGCTTGGGTCACTCAGCCCATATGTAGACATCCTCTAAGTTGGGGACAGTCCTAATTATTGTGGTTTGTAGTGGCCAGTTGTGGCGTAGAGTGAAATGGAATGTGTACGTGTGTATTGTTTTACATTCAGTGGCCATGGGTCCTTGTCAGTCCCTCCAGTGACATTGATGATGAAGACTGCTGTGATCTGGCCACCCCACCCACACATTTGTAATCTTCATGAAAATCCGTGCTCTATATTTCTTTAGGTTCCTTAGGTCTTTAGTGTGCCACAGAGAAGAGGACAAAACCCTTGAATAGCCACCTGAGAACATAGAAAAACTGGAAAGCTATCTTAGATCTAAAAGGCACACGTAATGTGTATGAATGAGGCTCTGACTCCCAGGGACTCAAAGCCATACCTATGACTTCATGGGGAGTTTTCAAGGGCTGATTAAAAAAGAAAAAGAAAAAAAACAATGACAGACCAGCTTATAGATGGGTCTACAAGTTATCTTGGAACCAAACAGGAAATCTGGCTACGGGTTAAAGATTTGATCTTCCTTAGAGTTTTCCCTCAAGGTGCTAAGGGTACCTTCTCCAAGTAAGTAGTGCTTTTGGAAACTAGGACTCACTGAGAAAGGAATTGGAAGACTGATAACAAGAAGGCCTGGGTGGGGTTGGGGTGGACCTCTGGGAATAAACACGGAGTGTGAAGATAGTTGTGTCCTATACATAACCTCTGAGGACATTTACTGTAGATGAGACTCCTTATGATTAGATGAATAAAATCCTCTCTCTGACGGATATCAGTTCGTTTTTCAGATGACCCTGTGTTTTGCTCAATGTGTAAAGTGGTTGTGGCAGCAAGAATAGATGGCATGAACCCAATATAAGGATGTCTCCTTACCAAGACTGATCTGGCTACTGCCATTGCTAGGAACACTGCCGAAAAAGGTAATACGTAAGACTCTACTGTGACATCACTCCCCAAGAGACCAGCTAACCACCTGGTAGCACAAGTGTTATATTGGATTCCTTCTGTTTGGGAGGAGGCAAAGTTTTGTCTGCATAGGAAAAAGATATCTATTTCATTAATAGAATATACTTCTATTTACAATGTTTCAATCAGCTTTACTTTGTAGGCCACATAGAGAGATTTTTCTATTATATTAATTCCTCTAAAGTTGGCTTTAAGTTGCCATAGCAACACCAGAAGCATCGCACAAGGTTCAAGACCACAGTTTTCTACTGTTTCCAGAGAACCTCTCATCCAGGAAGAGCTGGCTGAATGTACTGTTTTTCTGTTGCTGTATAACAAATAACTCAAGCTCAGCATTTCAACACAACAAACCTATGCCCATTTCTGTGGGTCAGAAACTTGGGCCAGGCTTAGCTGAGTACCTCTAATTTAGGGTTTCCCCTCACACTGTAAGCAAGATATGGGCCAGTGTTGTAGGCATCTCAGGACTTGACAGAGAGGAGGAATTACTCCCACAGACATGGCTGTTGGCAGGTCTTGGGTTCCTGCTGGCTATTGACTGGAAGTTTCTTTCTTTCTTTCTTTCTTTTTTTTTTTTTTGCCATGTGGGCCTCCCCAGAGATGAACTCACAGCTGAGCAGCTGGATTTCATCAGAGCAAACAAACAAAAGGGTGAGAGCAAGCAAGACAGAAGCCCAAGGATTTGCAAATCTAATCTCAGAAGTCCTGTCCCACTGTTTTGCTACAGCCCGTTTATTAAAAGTAAGTCAGTAGGTCTGGCTCACACTCGAGGAGAAGACACACCTAGCCAAGGAACCCCAGGGCAGGGAGCACTGGGGCCCTTTTAGAAGCTGTCTGCCATCCTAGAAGTAACGGTAAGAACATCTGCTGAAGCCCCTGCCCGCTAGACGATGTTGTGTGGAGTTAGGGGTTTGTCCCACGGTTTGTGGTAGACATCTAGGTAGCCAACCAAAGGTGCCAAAGCCACCCTCCAGAAACACACAGGAAAGGTGGATAGGCAATTTTGGGACATCGGTCTAAGGTCTCCTAGCTATAAATCCAGCATCTGGAACATTAGAGATGCGGGTAAAACTGACCTGTTTCACATTTGCAGGAAAAGATACTGGTAAAATATCGTCTCATTTCCTGGTGTCCTTGAGTTCAGTGAGGTTGGAGGTCCTAGTGCCCAGGGATAGAATGCTTCCTCCGGGGTTCTAATACATTATAAGCTGATCTGCTGCTGGCCATTATGGACGCCTTGTAATGACGGTACACAGACAAAAGATGTCCTGCGTGAGTACAAGAGAGTGGGAGTGCTACTGTACAGTAAAGCAAGAGGCCAAATTCCACAAGTTGGGGGTTTCCAAACACGAAAGACTAGGAGAGTCCCTAATTCTCTTTGCCTTGTAGTCCTGATCACTGGGAAACCGTGGAGTCCAAACAAAGTGTGTGTGTGTGTGGCTATGAAGGTTTCTGTCACAACAGCAAAGGACCTCATCCAACCAAGGTGCTCTCAGGGACACAGGAAGCACGGAATTGGGTGGTGGAAGAAGGAAACTGTAGTTATCACCTTAAGCCTAATGATTAGGTAGAGAAGTAGGGGCTGCAGAAGCTATAATTTACGTTAATTATTTCTTTGCTTGTTTTCTCCCACTGCCTTCCAAGAAGAGTACAGGTGGTGACTAAAGTTATATTTCAAGAGACAGCACAACTGAATTCACCGCCTGACACGAGACCACAGTCGAGGAACTTCACGGAGACCGAGATGAGTCTTGTTCTTTTCTTTCTCCATCTATTCTCTGCACCTCGGACGATGGGAGACTGATCTTTAGAGGCCCCATCAGGTGGGCTTTCTTGCCTCTGGCTTCCAAGGAAAATGGGCACAGCATAAGATGGCAGATGATTCCCCCTCCATGTCCAGCTGCCAATTGGTAATGATCATTTCTCTGCCTAAGGCGGTTTCTATGAGATTAAGTGTAGGTTCCTTTGAAAGCAGCGTCTAAGAAAAGAACTGGAGTCTTTGTAGCTCGCTTGGGAATGGACTCTAGGAAACAGACGGAAAAAAGAAAAAACAAAAGAAATCGTAATCTGGTAATTACCATGGACAATAAGGGTGCAATCCCTCAGAGGACGAGCAGCACACGCTGTATGAGGATTTCCCTCGAGGCTGAGGAATTTGGGGCATTTATCTATGGACTCCTTTCCACGAACCACCAATGTTGTTTCTGGAGACACCGCTGGATGAATTTCTCCTCTGTAGCTGTTCTGGCTAAGTCGCCTTCCGCAGCCCAAGAAGCAATATTGAGAAATACCTTGAATAGGCTTTTTTTTTGCCTCAGTGTAGGACCCAGACAACCACAGGGGATGTGGCACCACATGGGGTGAAGGTCAGGTGAACTGAGGGTGTGCATACTGATCTGAAAACCCAGGAGACATCACCAGCCTCTTTTCATGCTCTTAGAGGTACGGAATTCAGGAGGTGCTTCTCCCTTTTGTCCCCTTGGCCCTGGTCATAACAACTTCCTGTCCTCATTAGACTTACTCTTCCTCGCTCCCTTTCACCAGGGAAGTCTACACCTCTGTAAATAGCCCCACCTTTGACTCTCTTCAGTCAGCCCTTTAATCTGTTTCATGCCAAAAAGTCTAACAGGGAAAAAAAAAAAAAGGAACAAGTTTTGGAAATGATCGTAGAAGTGATGCAGTGAGCTACAATCCAGGTGACCAGCCTAGACAAGTCCTAGTGTTTCTACTGTCACTAGCCATCCAGATTAGTTCCTTATTGAAGTGTTCAGAGCCATATAATTAATTTTTTGGGCTCCCCAGGTTCCCGAGACTTTGGAGAAACACTTTCCATGCCAAAGAAACAAAGATGTTCTTTCATCAATCAAATTCATTCGACAAAAATTTCATATGGTTTGAAGAGTAGAATTGTTTAAAGAAATTTAAAAATCATCTAAAATTAGCACAGTGGACATTTGTCGTTATACTTGACCATTCAGCTATAAAACCCACTGCTATTTTGTGGAGAATTTCCTACTTTGTGACTCTTAGTGGAAGGGAAGTCCACTTCCCATGTTCCTTTGCAAAAGGTCATGCCCACATGACGTAGGCTCTACCAGTGAGACAGACTCATGCCAGATATTGGTCAGTAGGAGCCCTACTGTGTGCGCGCGTGCACACACACACACACGCACACACACACACACAACTGGAATCCCTGTAGCAAAATGATGGCAGCAAGGATTCTCCTATATAGTTCCCCAAAGCCATAGTGTCAAAACTAAAGCAGCAATATCTCATGCCCAGCTTTGGAGGTAAGAGCAGTTAAAATGCCCAATTGGCAGTAGGAGGCATCTGGTCAGGACTAGTCAGGGCATGATTGTAGGAGTTGGTGGTGGCTGTCTAAATTCTAATTCTAGTTCACTGTCCTTGCAGAGTGTTGTGAACTAATGGAATCAATGTCTTTTAATAAAGCCTTCTTTTCTACCTTTTATACTTTAATGACCAAAATTTGTTTCTCTGTTTTATAAATAAATGGCATTTAACGAGCAAGACACGTTCAGCGATAGTGCTTTACAGCTTTATAGCATTTAGTGAAAAGAATCAGTGGATTTAGAAGTGGAATTAATTAAGAGTAAAATAAAGAAGTAGTAATGCTAAGTAGCATGTTCTCAGTTCCACTAAATTTAAAAATCTGTGCTGCACTGTGAATCATTTATATCAAATGTATATATATATATATATATGTATATGTGTCTGTGTATGTACATGCATCATAAATCCAAAGTTGTGGGTTACCATGGTCTGAGTGAAGAGATACTATAGGCATGGAATATGTTTCAGTCGAGCTGTGTCTTTCTTTTGAGAAAATAGAGATGCTTCAGGCATCTCAGAGGCACAAAAGTGACGATGGTTGGAGTGCCAGACTCACTGACTTCCGTCCATCAAGACTTCATGTGTCTCCATGAGATGTCAAATGCAGTTCTCTTACTTTCTGTATAATGTATCGTGTGCGCATACCTGTGTGTGCGTGGGTGAAGGAAGGAGTATTGTGTGCCGTCTTCCCTTCCATTTACTGAGTTCTGTTCTTAGCATTGAAAGCGTCTGTTATTCTCTCCCTTTTCTAGAAATTTCTCTTAACTGAAAGCAAAATAGGGAAAAATGGCATGGTGCTCTGTCCATTCAAGATGTTTAATGAATGTTTGCTTCTAAATGTCATTTCAAATCCTAGTGTTGCATTCTTCCTTGACCATTGTCTCTCTTTCTATTTCTCCGGAGAATTTTGGTTAGATTGCACAACTAAGCAAAGTCAATTTGAGTCTATTGAAAAGCAATGGAGAAGTACTTTAGCAAGTATGAGGGCCTGCATGTCTTTGTTTTTCATTCAAATATATATTCAATTATCGAGCGAACAGTTTAGCACCAGCCATGACTGTCTCGACATGTGATTGTAACAATGAGTAAGAGTCTCATCTGGGAACTTAGAAATAAAACTTCCCAGGCTGTACCCTAGATACACAACTTTGAGAATCCCTGCTCTAGTGACTCTTAACTCTGGGTACTCTGATATCAGCTGGGAAATTCTTTTTTAAAAAAGGAAAGATGGCATTCTACTAAAAACCAATTGAATCAGGGCCTCTGGGCTTAAGGTATCCTAGTCTGGGTTCAACCCCTAGTACACAAAATTAAGTAAAGTACTCTAAATTCTATTGTGCAGCCATGGTGGGCAGCCACAAATCTAAATGCACTTGATAAAGTCATGAATATCATTGGCTCTAAGGTAAAAAAACTGACAGCATTTTACAATACAGATACTAAAACAGCCTTTTGGGTATGTAAAGGGTAATCTGCTAATAATGCTAGGTGCTTTAACAGATAAATTTTCAGAGCACTAGTTTAGTACCATAAAATGAATTCTCGCTCCTATAACAGCCTAGAGCAGGTCTATAGGTCTCTGCTTCTTGCAACTGGTCAGGAGGCAACAGTTCCCTTTGTCTTGTGTCGCTATCTTCCCCTAAGTATTAGTGACTTTCTTATTCAGTGGATGTATGAAAAGACAGTAAAGATCTCAGACTCCGTGGCCCCAGCCAGCATAACGGGAGGCTGAGTAGAGACCCGAGGTGAGCCCGGAAGAAGAAAGTGAGTAAGCTTCGGCAGGCATCCCCGAAGGACCATTTGCGACTTTGGCTAAATGACAGTCAACAAATACCCTAAACAAATCAGCAATTCAAAGTTTGCTGGAAACGTACAGTCTTGGGGTTGTCAATTGTAAAATTTAAACCTCCCATGTTTTCGCAGAAGGAAGGCACATGAAGAAGTTACAGTTACGCTTGATGTATAAGAAGCGTGGATGATTGGGGAAAGAGTAGAGGCAGGTTTCTGAGGAGAAAGTCATGAGACAAGGAGGAGAAGGCTGTTAGAGTCATTCAGAAGTCATAGTGGAATTAATTTTTGAAGTCTAAAAATGACTGAGATGTTAAAGATAGAAAAATAACCCAAAGAATATGTTGTCATTTACATATTTATGCATAAACAATCAAGTAGCTCGTATGGGTGGGATGTGTCATTTCCCAACACAGTTGACATCAGAATCTCCTGGGGATTTGTGTGAATTTCCTTGTGGATTGTGTAAGGACAAGTTGAGAAACAATGGACCATAGGTGGCTCTGTGGAAAACTGAGTGTTGTTTACAAACTCATGTATATGACTTTAGATATTTTAAATAAACCTTTTTTTTGTGGTACTGAAGATTGAATGCAGGATCTACCTTCACATTAAACTACATCCCTAGCCCACTTTTAAAAAGTTTATTTATTTTGAGGCAGTGTCTCACTAAGTCACTAAATTGCCCAGGCTGGCTTCAAACTTGAGATCTTCCTGCCTCATTCTCTCCGAGTGCTGGGATGGCAGGTGCACATCACCACCCTGGCTAGATAAGCCTTTTCAATAGTTGATTTGTTTTCATGGAGCAGCATAAATATCAGAGTGGGCCAGGTGATAGTTCCCAAGTGATGATTCCTGGGTCAAAATGAGTTAGATACATCTGCCAGAATTAGAACTCAAAGTCGACCTTGCATTCTCTGATTTAAGAAAAGGGCACAGAGCAGCAAGTAGTTGCCAGAAACTGTGATTTCCAGAGAATGTAACAGGAGTAAACACAGAGTGTGTAGTTGCCTACGGTCTGGGCTTGGTGGGAACCATGCATATGAACTGGCCCTCACAATGCAAGTGACACGGTCTTTAAATCGAGATGTAGGAAGCGCCTCAGGTAATGCTGAGCTTGTTCTTGGAGGAAAGAGTATGATAATTTATAATTGTGTTTGTCCACAAATAACAGGTGTCATCTCCCCAATCTAACCTTTCTGCTACATATAGACAACAACTTTAACAGTTAGAAACTTTGTATTTCATAAAGTAGGTGGTCCGTGTTTGTATGGCAGCTCAAAGATGCCATCAGAGACTGCTCAATCACAGCTTGTGGCTCTTGTCCTATGGCTACAAATTACCTCCTTAAGTTTTGGGATTCAATTCTACATCCTAAGCAAGAAAAGGAGGGAGAATAAATGGAAAAACACTAGAAGGACTTGACAGAGCTTTTCTACAAATTTCCCATCTTTTTGGCCACAGCTGTGCCTCAAGGCTGATCTTGATGTAAGAGTGATGAGAAAGGTAGCTTTAGACTCTAAGCTTTGCCAAAACAGAATCGATTAATGTTTATTAATCAAAAAGAAGGAAGAATGGCTACTGAGGAGACAATTTTGACTCTCACCTGGGGTCCAATAGACAAAGGGAGTGTTGTAGGTTAGATCTACAACACTAAAATAAACATTTCTCCTCTAAAGTTGTGAGTATGGAAATGTCACCTGGAAGACTCATGTTTGGAAAGTGACTCAGTTACAGGAGTTAATCCCCTAATTTCCTTTGCTGTTATGAGGTGGGGCCTGGTCAGAAAGGATGGTTCACTGGGTCTTGGCCCAGAAGGGGCAGGTCACTGAGACATGAACTAGAAGGTTATACACTAGCCTGCCTTTCCTCTCACACTCTGCTTTCTGCCCACCACGGGATGGACACCTTTTCTCCGCCTAGACCCCTGTCAAGCCCTTTCGCTATCACTGGCTGCCCGTGCATGAAGTGAGATCTCCTAAAACTGTGAGCTAAAATAAATATTTCTCCCCTAGAGTTGTGAGTACCGGGTATTGTATCCCTGTGACCACAAAAAGTAACTAAGACGAGTGATCACCAAATTCCTCAGCTGTGCAGTCTTGCCTGGTAGGTAGTGCCTTTCATAGCTCCGGACCAAGTCACAACCTGGCATTGTAGGTGATCGCAAGGCTGAAGAAGGTAAAACGGATCCACAGAAGCCTGGACATGGTTTCCTCTCACTCCCACCATTTCAGACCGAACCACTTTCAAACATGTGAGGGGTGTGTGCTAGAGGTCAACATAGGGCCATGGACCAGACCAAAGACATGAGTGAAAAAGTCACATTGAGTGAAAAATTCATGTTTCATGGTAGTGATAGCACCAACATTCCCAGTTAAAACAATATAATGTTGTTCACATCATGTTGGTTCTTCCAAGGCTTCTGTTGAAAAAAAAAAAAAGTATGTGATCCCGTCATACAAATAAGGAAATGAAAGGGAGAGGATGAAACTTTTACAATTCACACTGCTGGTCAAGGAAAAAGACTAAATCATTATTATTTTTTTGAGATGGGTTCTTGCTAAGTTTCCCAGGCTGGCTTTAGACTTGCAATTCTGCTCTTTCAGTCTCCTGCACCATTTTGCTCATAAGACCACAGACACAGAAATCTTCAATAAATTGCCTAAGACAACAACTGATATTTGATAGAAGAATCTCAACCTCTAAGCTTAAACTCTTAACCAAATGGAATGCATATTATTTCTTGAGTGCAGCTCCCCACCCTCTCAGGCACACTGGAGTCCACAACAGAGTCACGGAATCCTCACATGGATCAATCAGACAAGAAGGCAAGACAGAGATTGTTTTAATACTTAACACTTACTTATCATCCAAGTGCAAGTGGAGAAGCGAGAGAATGCCAGTGTGAGAGGTGGGAAGGAGTGGAGAGCGCTAGGCTGGACGGGGCCCGAGGAAGGACCGCCAAGGATAAAGTGTGTCACACCTAGCCTGGGGAAACGCCTTCAAATGATGGGAAAGTGCAGATAGCACGGAGAGAAATGGTACAACAATCCATTTCAGACTTTCTCCAAGATATCTGAAGGGCACCAGCTGGGCTTAGCTGCTTAATTCAGGACTGCTCAGAGAAGAAACTACTAGAAGCCTCTGGCTGCTGTTGAACTTGAGGCCTCATGGAGCTGAGAGCAGCTGACACTCAACAGCTAAGGAATGTAGTAGCCTGCTCATCAGTCATCTTACCAAGACAGAACAGGGAACAGTGGCTGGGAAGAGACCCAAAGCCAAGGTGGGAAGTTGGCTACAGCTTTCTGACCACATGGGAGAGAGATGACTCCTGTTGATCAGTCAGGGTTGAGTGAGAGCAGGTCTTGAGGAGATGCCGCTTGGCTTTGGGAATCAGGTGAGTTTCTTTTTCCCTCTTACTTTTAAAAAATTTGAAAAAGCATAAACAGTCTAAATAAAGCACACTGCCACCCCACAGATCTTCTCCCTATTCAGATGCTCATGCACTGAAATCCTATCATTGATCAGATATTCGAAACTTTATCCCTTCATCTCTTTTCTTCTTCTTCTACTTCTTCTTCTTCTTCCTCCTCCTCCTCCTCCTTTCTCTCTCTCTCTTTCTCTCTCTCTCCTTTTTTGGCTTTCTTCTGTCAAGATGAGTTTATATAGATAGAGAACTTGACAGGTCCCTAAGCTGGGCTTGGAGGTGCATGACTGTAACCCAGCTCTCTGAGAGATCGAGACAGGATGTTTGCACATTTGAATAGATGTAGGCAACTTAGTGACACTCTGTTTCAAATAAAAGAAAGAAGTTTGCAGGTTCAACTCAGTATGAAGACCTATAGTTTAATCCCCAGACAAGGAAAAAAATTCAAAACAAACCACAAAACTTGACAGATTCCTAAAAAGTATTTGTATTCCTCAAAATTAAAACCCTCAAAATTAAAAATAAAACTTTCACATGTTTTAGCAATT
The DNA here is from genome assembly GCA_004027205.1 of Ctenodactylus gundi. Taxonomy (NCBI): domain Eukaryota; kingdom Metazoa; phylum Chordata; class Mammalia; order Rodentia; family Ctenodactylidae; genus Ctenodactylus; species Ctenodactylus gundi. The sequence continues at coordinate 357,278 of PVKB01000921.1, read as the reverse complement.
CTAGGGATGGATATATATCCAAAAGATAATGAATCTGTAGGATGAAGAGACGTGGGTACTTCCGTGTTCGTTGCAAAGACATTCACAACAGCCACGCTATGGATTCGAGTTTAGTGCTCATCAACGGAGAAACACATACACAAAACATTACACATATATACAATGGGGTGTTACCCTATCTTGAAAAAAAGTAACTCCTGTCATTTGCAACAACATGAATAAACCTGAAAAATATTATAATAAGTGAGACAAACCAATAAAATCAGACACAGAAAGACAATACTGCGTGATCTTCCTTAAAAATGAAATCTAAAAAAGGTGAACTCATCTAATAAATATGACATAGATTCAACAATTTCTAACTAGGGTATTTTGGATGTTGACAACAAAATTGGGATTGCATAAACTGAGCCCAGCAGACTAATTCAAAATGTGCATTTTTCCTATTGCAAAAACAGCAAAAAGCTGAACTCACTGTTTTGGTTTGGATCTGGAATGTCCCCCAAGAGCCTCATGTATTATTATGAGGTGCGGCCTGATTGGAGTGGGTGCAACACTGGGCCTTAATCTGAAAGGGGCAGAGCATGGGGCGTGACCTGCATGAACATATGCTAGTTCTTTGCCCACTTGGCTTCCTATCTGCCGTACCATAAAGAGTTTTCCTTCTGGGCCTCTGCCAAGTGCCTCCATCCTTGCCAGCTTTCCATGAACGAACTGAGACCTTCTGAAACTGTGAGCTAAAATAAATCTTTCCTTCCTCAAGTTGTAGATGTCGGTATTCTGTCCCAGCAATGGATAAATAATTAAGACTCACAGAGACAGAAAGTAAATTGTCATTTACCAGAGAATTGAGGGGGTAAGGGCGAAGTTTGAAACGTCAGTCAAAGAATCAACAATTAATGGGAATAAGCTCAGGAGATCTAGTTTATAACATGGTGCCTATTGTTAATAATAATATATCAGATGCTGGAAAATTGTTATGAAACTAGATTTCAAGAGCTCTCACCACAGGCACACATAATTATGTGAGGTGATGCATATGCTAAATATCTTAATTTAGATGTTGCATAAAGTAAATATTGAAATATTATGTTGTATTCCATAAATATGTATAACTTTTACTTGTCAATTTAAAAAAATATTAAAATTCATCTTGGGGGGGGGTGGGTGATTCTGGGGATTGAAATTATGTCCTTCACTCTAGGCCACATCACCAGGCTTCTTATTTTTTATTTTGAGACAGAGTCTTCCTAAATTGCTAAGATTCTCAGGTTGGATTTGAACTTGTGATCCTCCGGCCTCAGCCTCCCAGACTGCTCGGTTTATAGGCCTGTACCACCAGGCCTGGCTTCTAAATCTTTATCTCAGTTGAATTTCCCAGTGGGTCTGCAAAGTCTGTAGGGCTCTGTAGGGTATTGTTTAAGCACTCACGTGATGGAGTCTGAATCTGAATCTGACCGCTGACTAGGGAACTGAACAACACCTTCATCCTCAGCTTTCTTTACCCACAAATGATGAATGTTAATCTGAAAAAAACTGCTGGGGTTAAGTAGGTTACTATTGTAAGTGATTAGAACAATGTATAGCCTACAAGTGCTTTGTGAACTTGAGCTGCTACCATTAGCCCACTGCGGAAGTGAGGGAGACTGAGGCTTGGAGAGGTGAAGGGATTATTTTACAGGTTGGTGGTGGAATGAAGAGAAGCTTTGTACTTTGATCTTCTAAATTCAAGCCTGATGATCATAAGGGCAGAGATTTTCTTCCTCACCCACGATCCTATAACAGTGCTACTGCTTGTCAAGAACCTCTTTTTTTTCGATAAGACGAAACAGTACCTGCTGGAGAGGACTTTTGGAGAAGGTGATAAGGCCCTAGCAAAAGAGAAAGTTGTATGTGTTAACATTCTACTAAGTACTTAATCATTCAGATCAGGGGTCAGCAAATATTTTCTCTAAAGGAACAGATGGTACGTAGTTTAATCTTTGTGGACTGTCTGGTCTCCATGGTAACCACTCAACTCCACTGTTCCACCACTTAGGCAGCTGTACATAATATATTACTAACAACTAAGCATAGCTGAAATTTGAGTTCGATGAAATATTTACTTTCTTCTGAGTTTCTTCAACCAATTAAACATATAAAAGCCATGGGGGCTGGAGGAATGGCACAGCAGATAAAGTGCTTGCCTTGCAAATGTAAGCCCCAAGTTCGATTCTCCAGTACCACATAAAGTTGGGCATGGTGGTACATGCCTGTAATCCCAGTACTCAGGACGCTGAGACAGGAGGATTGCCTTGAGTCCAAGGCTAGCCTGACCTATTCAGTCAGTTCAAGATCAGCTTGGGCTACAGAGCAAGACCCTGCCTCAAAAATAAATAAATAAATAAAGTAAAAATCAGAACTTGGAATGTGGCTCAGTGGTAGGTCATTTGTCTAACATACACGAGACTCTGGGTTTGACCCTAGGACTGTAAATATATAATATTTTATCATATGCATAACAAAATGATGCTTAGCTTGAACGGAGCAATTCAATCCTACTAGCCAGCACTGCTAAGGATCCTGTTATGAGGCATGAAGAAACCCAGGCTCAGGGGTTTCCTTAGAGGGTCACAAGCAGAGATCAGGGAGAGGCAGCGGTTCTTCAGCCTATTTGCTCCCCTTGGACCTGGTCGCTTGAGTTCCTTTTGCCATTTAGGACAGCTTTGTGGGACAGGAGAAGCTTCTGCTTCAGTGTGTGATGATGGCCTTTCCCACTAGTAGCCTTTTGGAGAAGCAGCATCAATCAACTAGCATGTAAGACATATTGCTCCAGGAAACAACAGATCCCAGCTAGAGCACAGGCAGGAGCCATAGTCGTGACCTGTTTTCTGTGGTGTGGGGCAACTGTTTCATTTAAGCAAAATTTCTTTTTCTTTTTTTTGTTTCGTGGCACTGATGGTTAAGACTCATCATTCCCCAGTGTGTTTGTTTCTGTAACAAATGAATATAACAGATGCCTTTGAAAAGACAAAGATTTATTTTGGCTCACAGCTTTGGAGGAGTCGCTCCATGATCAAGCAGACCTATTGATTTTAGACTACTGGGGTGTAAGGAGTTCAGAACAGCATGGTGACAGTATGTGGTAGAGTAATATCATTTGCCTCGTGTCTGAGACACAAACAAAGAGGAAGAAGAGACTGAGTACTCACTCTTCCCAGTGACCAATAGACCTCTTAGTAAGTCCCACCTCTTTAAATTTTCCACCAATTTTCCATAGCAACTTGCTTGGAATCAAGCCCAATTGATTATTTATTATGTAGTACTAGGAATAAAGCCCAGGGCCTTCATACTGAACTATATCCTCAGTCCATTTTTAAAAAAAAATTTTAAATTTGAAACCTGTTTTTTTTTTTTAAGTAGCTAAGTTTCCTGGGCTGGGCTTGAACTTGAAATCCTCCTGCTTCAGTCTCCCAGAGTGCTCCAGGCTGGCATCACTGTGTCTGATTTCAAGTCTTTAACAGATGGGCCTTTGGTGGCCTTTTAAGACCAAAATTACAGCATCCAGCCTGTAGTCAAGAAGAAAGTTTGCCATCTTAAACGAGTCACTAGGAGCCTTTGGGAGGTTTCTACAGGACAGGTAGCCCTCAGGGGCTCTGCCAGGAAGATGGCTGGTCTCCAAGATCTTGGAAGCATATTGGGCAAGAGGCAGCAAAATACGACTGAGATGTGAATGTCTGAAAGATGAGGCCTCCTGGAGGGTGTGTCCAGCCCTGGGACATTTCTCAAGAAGGTCACCTGGACTTTCCTTCTTTCTTGCATCCCACATCTCAGACCTCAGGCTGGAGTCTGCTTCCACGGCAGAGCCGCTCTCAGCCGAGCTGGTGGTGAGACCGGAGTCTGACATCCAGCCCTCTTCCTGGTGCCCGCTGGTGACCCCGGAGTGCCAGGAGCTGAAGCAGCAGTGCGGCCTTCAGCCCTCAGGTCTGAGCTTGTCTGGCTTTGCCGGAAAGAAAACGCCCACCTTGTGCAACGGATGTGTCTGTCCTGGGAGGCGCAGCAACCCAGCCAGCCGGACAGAGCCGCAGAACCCGGGACTTGTGTACTCGCTTGGCGTTCTTTTAAAATTGTTGTTTCTAAATTAATCAAAGTAGAAAGTGTAGACAATATGAATAAAGCAGAAGAGGGAATGTGGGATGCTGAGGAAGGAAGAATGCAAGTTTGAGTCCAGACTGGACAACCCAGCAACTTAATGAGACTCTGTCGCAAAATAAAAAAATGAAGATGGTCTGGGGACATAACTTAGTGTGAAGGCCCTGGGTTCTTTTCTCAGAACCCCATGGCTTCAGCTGTCAAAAAAAATACTTAAAGGAATTTCTTTCATTCTCTCTCTCTCTTTCTTTCTTTCTTTCTTTCTTTCTTTCTTTCTTTTCTTTTCTTTCTCTTTCTTCTCTCTTTCCGGTCCATTTCAATGCACGTGTGTGCTTCCTATCCAAAGGGGATTGTAACATAGATTCCGTGTGGAGAATCTGTTTCTTTTTTCATTTGTCGCTGCAAGGCAAGCATCTTTCCAAGCCAAAGTACTCTGTTCTTTGTGGTCATTTTTGCCTTCCATCCGTTTCTGGTAGGTCTTCTTTCCCAGGAGAGGGCAGCTGGGTACTGGAGTCACAGGCCCCCCCATGGATTGGAGCCAGAGCCCTTATTTTTTTAAGAAAGAGAGCTAGGGCAGGCTCTGGTTTTGCACAGTGGAAAAGCCCCAGGCGCGCTGTTCGGGACAAGGTGTTGCTGCCCCAGCCCTGTCTGACTCACGGTGCCATCTTAAGCTAGTTATTTCACGCCTCTGGGCCTCAGTTTCTTTACCTATAAAACGGGATGCCTGGATTGAAGGCGTTGCTGCCTCTAACGTTCCATGACTAAGCACTTGTAGAGTCACTGGCCGATTCCAGAAGCCTTTGGGAGCCGTGGCTGCCAAAGGAAAGTTGCTTACTGCCAGTAAGTTGGCTTCCGCCTCAGGAAGGCAGAGAGGCTGGCCTGGAAATCTGAAGACCCTTCCGAGTAGCCAGTGTCCTGTGCTAGCTCGGGTGCCCAGGGCCTCACAGGTCTTTGGGCTGTCTCTAGCCTCCTGTTCCCTATTCCCGAGGAGGAGGGGGCAGCTCCCCAGTGCCCACTGAGCTCACAGCCCCTAGGTTGCAGTCATAGTATTAGTAGCCTGACTGAGTGGCTACCAACTGCCGGTTACATTCTGGGGTGTGAACCACGTGCCTGAGCAGGTCTCCGTCAGAGCTGGGGAGCTGGAGACGGGGTTTCCCAGAGATCTGGGAAGGGTATGGAGGAAGGTTTCTTGGGTGGGCAGGCCTTCCTTTGTTACTTCCTTTTTTTCCCTCGTGGCAGAAACAACTCACTCGTGTCCATGTGGCTTCAAGAGTCCTGACTTGAAAGTTGGAGGCAGCAGCTATGGGGAGGTTTCAAGGGGCAGGAGTGCCATGAAGGCTGAGCAACACCATTCCTCCCTCCGAGCCAGGCTGCGTGTGCCCCGTATTCTCTTGCAGAAGTAATCATCACAACCAGGCCTGTATTGCCACCACGTGACAAGTCTGTACTGGGAAATGAGCTGGTGTTTCACTTGCTGCTTCTCGGTCACTAGGGACTCCACAGAATCAGATCCTTTTGTGTTAGTTCCATTCTGTAGTGAGGAAATTGAAGCTCAGAGAAGTTAAACCATCTGCCCAAGTCTCTTCAACTCATAGGCTACTGGGCTATGACCCAGTATCAGCACTCTCTGCTGTTAGTCTTGGTCTCTTAAGCACCTCACCTTCCATGTCCTTGAGGCATCCTGCTTCATTTAGTTAGGAATTGAAGGTCTCCCTCCGCAGACTCTTGATGCACAGAGAGCCCCACCAGCATCAGAATCCTCTCAGTTCCAGGCATCTAAGTGCCAAGTTCTGTATTCAGCAATGCAGCATCCTACTTTGCTCCCAAGTGCTAGAAATTTAGTACTTCACTGATGACGCAGCACATGTAGATCCAGGATGAGTTTATTTTTTTCTTTACATTCTGGAAAGGGTGAGTGTTTCTGAGCCATGCTTTCTGCAATTTGAGCCCCAGCTCCACCCCTGGCTGGCTGTGTGACTCTAGGAAAGAAGTGTCTTATGTTCTCAACCCTCAGATTTCTCGTCTGTTGAGCAGATGACAATATTCATTTGATAGAATTTGCTCGTAAACACTAAGAAGATACAAAAGTACTGTCGTAAAGTACGTGTTTTAATAAATGTTAGCTATTGTTTTAAGATCTAAAAACCTGGGGCCCTGAGTCAGACAGCCTGAGTTTTATTCTACCTGATCTACTGGTGCTTAACCAGCAGTGTGGTGTGGGAGCACTTTTACCACACTGTGTCCCAGTTAGGAACAGGTTTATTGTAAGGAGTACATTGACTTGCGCTCAAGAAAAAAATATACACTAAGCATGTACTATGTGCACCTAATTTACATAATTTAGCATAGTAATTGCTCAATATGTGTTAATGAGGATGTGGTGATAACATCCCGTTGTGGTTTTGATTCAGATTTCTCTGACGATCAGTGATGTTGAGCACCTTTACATTTGCTTTTTTGGACCTAATCTAATGTTCGTTTGCATGTTTTCATTCTACCTGGAGGTCAAAAAAGGTCCTTACTCATACTCTAGTGATGGGCTACTTTCACTTACAGGGCACCAGGGCTCTCCCCTTCAGCTTTGCAAACCTCTCTGCACATCTGGAACCTGGGCATGTACCTTGGCCGTGGTAGGGAGGAGAAAGCCTATGTGCAGGGCAGGCATCAGGTGCAAAGCTTACGCAGCACCGTGTAGTTTAGACATGTTATCTCGCTCGCTCATCACAGCAGCTCTGCAAGCTGCCCAAGGCGCATGAGGAAATTGAGGTTCCGAGATGAAAAGACACAGAGAGAAGGAGATTGGCTCTTTGAAATGATAACACCAAGACAGTTGCTTAGCAACACACAGCTGCCTGCCCACCCACCCAATGTCCATCCCGTTTTTCTCCTGTCAGGGCCACAGATTTGCTGACCTGGCTGCCCTTTCTACTTGTAACTCCGTGAATAAGTAGGTCTCAGGCAGTCTTGATGGTCCCATCCCTTGCTTGGAAATTAGGGTGGCAGTGGCTTACTCAGTGTGTTGGGGGGGGGGGGGGTGGATTTGTAGCAAACTGTTTGTTTTGAAGCAGTGATCGCTGCATATGGTGGTGCACACCTGTATTCCTACAACTAGGGAGGCTGAGACAGGAGGATAGTGAGTTCCAGGCTAGCCTGAGATACATAGCAAGACATTGTCTAAAAAAATAAAATAAAAAAAAGAGTAAAAAGAGCTAGCATGGCTTCCTTTTTATCTAGGTCATGTGGTTTCTAGATGGAATGCATAGAGCTGTAGCATATATCTTAAGACCCCAAGGGGAACCAGTTTTCAGATGCAGTCAGATGGCAGATAACAGAAAGATAAAATGTGTGTTCAAAAATCACTGAGTTGTTGAGCGTAACCCCCTTGTTTTCTCCCTGCTGGTGGTGGTATGAAATGGTAAATTTACTGATCTCTTGGAATTCTTTTTGGCAATTGAAAGAGTCCCATGAAATGAAAAGTTGAACTATAAATTGATGCAAAAACCATGTGAAAATGTGATTCCATAGCATAAATGTCGGACTCTTCTTCCCTCCATCCTGAGAGCATCCTGGAGCAGGATGAGGCATTTCTGTGAGGAAGACTAAGGGAGAAGGGGAGATGGAGTGTGTTTAAACATGGCTCTGAGAAACTTCCCTGGGGTTAAGTAGTAAGGATGAACTTTTTAATCTTCATTTTTTGCCATATCACTGTGGAGACAAATATTGGGCATAAGAAGAAATCTATCACATCCTGGCCTGATGTTTTCATGTTGAAGAATGTCTGCTAAAACGGTTTCTGCACCTCTGACCGTCCTCACCCTGTTGATCACGTGAGAGGAGGAGAGACTCTCATTTCCACCAGGGAGTCTGGAGACATCCCAAATGTTCTTTGCCACCTCTCCTTGAGATGCATCTGCCTGTTGAGAGTCCATTCTGAACTGAAATATACTTTGTGGAGAAACTGGATATGGGTTGGCATTTTTGTTTGTTTGTTTGTTTGACCAGGGAGGGGTGCTGTAAGTTCATTTCAGAGGACAATATTAGAAAGTCCCTGTGGGGACTACAGTTTTTTTTTTTCACGTGCTCCTAGCAATAAACCTGATTTTGATCTTTATCTACCCACATGTATTTGATTCTGAACTTAGAAAGGGAAGTGGACCCCTAAACCTTAACCCAAACTAGGAAATAAAAATTGATATGTTAATAAACATGTTAAAGCACTCATAACTATATGAGATTAAAATCTCACATCCTATCTACTTAGTCTACTGCTCTTACGTAACTTGATTTCCTATATCTTGGTTGTGTAGGGGACAGTCAGATGAGTGGTAGGATCTGGAGTGTTAGTCTGATTTTAAGAGATCCAGAGCTCTAGAGATACCTTTTAAGAACTTTTAAAAAGATGAGTTGAGGACAAAGTTTTGACTAAAGTCTCTGGCCTTGTTAGTCAGCCTCCCCATCTTGTAACAAATCTTTATGTAATTAGCTTTTTAAGAGAAAAAGTTTATTTGGCTCACCGTTTTGGAGGTTGTAGCTCATGATTGATCGACATCTTTGCTTTGGGCTTGTGGCAGCTCACTGTGTCATGGCGGAAACACGTGGGAGAGGAGATTGGCTCATCCCATCACCAAGTATGATAGAGAGAGATCAGAGCTCAAAACCTCTCTTTGAGGACACCCCAAAAGGATCTGAAACCTCCCCCTAGTCATCACCCTACACTTTCCATTATTTTTTTCAGTGCTGGGGACCAAAGCCATTGGCAAATGCTGCACTACTGAGCAACTTCCCAGCCCTTACAACCACTACCTCTCTACAGCACCAAGATGAAGACTATTTGGCCTTTAACATATGTACCTTTGAGGGACACTCAGTCTACAAACTATAGCCTTCATTTGGGGCATGCAAGGGATACGAGTTGGATAAGAGAATCTAAAACAGTTAGACCTGATGGGTGATTGCAATCCAGGCTGCATTTGCCTCTAGAAAACATTTTGGGCTTCAGCCACATGGTGTTCAGAAAATTAGTGGATCAGCAGGAAGTATACCTGCAGTAGTATGAGTATTAACTAAAATATTTAGAATAAATATTTTATTCACTACAACCCTATGAATTAAATATTGTATTTACCTTGTTTTACGTTTGAGGCTTACAGAGAATAGTTTAGCTAATGTCACAGAGGCAAGAAATCTCAAGTCTGGGTTTTAATGAGCCACTGGAACCCTAATCTTAATGCTGACTGTATATTGCAACTTAACTGTTTATAATCATTCCTGTTCCTGCTCAGTTTTCTGAGAAAATAATTCAATAAGATCACATGAATACGAATTCCCATTAGAGTGATTTATATGATTATGACCCAAGGACATGACCTAAATGTACGTCAACAGGAAATGATTTTAATAAATTACGTTATATCTTGTCAGTGAAATGCTAGATGCAACTTAAAAGTAATAATTCACTGAAAATAAAGAATATGAATTAAAATCAGCAATAAACACAACAAAATACAACACTAGTGTGTACATCTTGTAGGCATACTACAAAAAAAAAATCTTCCCATATGAAAGGGCCAAACACTAAAAAGAAAAATTGAAAAACAAAAGTTCTAACTTGTAAAAGTCAATGAGATCATAAATGAATCCTTATTTTTTTATTCTATCAGTTTCAGCATTGCAGACTCATTGTCTTGTCAAGAATTGCAGAATGGATTTGGTAGGAGCACTGTAGGCAAAATCGTGTGCGTGTGTGTGTGTGTGTGTGTGTGTGTGTGTGTACCACTTAGTTCACTGATGGAAAAAGGGTCACTGGACAGATATGTGTGGGTTTGTTGGGGGTAGTTGTCTTGGTTGCATCGTGACTCAGCCTCATGTGGCCTGCAGAGATTCATCTGACCTTCAAGGAAGCTGAGTCAGGTGAATTTCTTATTCCCTCCTGATGCCAGCTCTACGTCCAACTTGAAGCGGTGAATGGAGCCCTGGGCACAGGTTCCGGCAAGCATCCCACAGAGAAGGCAGCCTTGGCTCTGACTCTTCACAACTTGAGCCCTGAAGATCCACACAGCAGTGAGGTGTTCTGGAGCTTGCCCAAGATGCTGGTGACATCACAGCGGCGGGGGCCGTGAAGCATGTGGGGCGGGTTGGAGGAGAGGTAAGGACGTGCACACCCTAAACTTACCCAGAGAAAGCGAGATGCAAATGAGTGGGGGTCAGAAAGAGAGAAGAACACGCTGTGGTGCGAGATAGTAAGACCTTCTCAGAGGGAGAGGGCAGAAGAAGGCAGCACGCGAGCCTGGTTTCTCCTGGCCTTTGTCCACAGAGGCCCTAGTCATAGAAGAAAGGATAGGACTTTGGCGTGAGGATTCCTCTGTTGGCTCCACTACTTGCTGACTGTGTGAGTGTACACGGCTACTTAACCTCTCTGATCTTAAGAGTCTTCAAGTGGTTGCAGCCATCCCTTTCGCCCAGAACTATGTGAGACATCCTGAGACAGCTCTTGCCCTGTGCCTGTTTGACAACATCAATGATCTACTCCTTGTCCCTTATTGATGGGCATTTGGGTGGGATTGTTTGAAGTCACCCACCGTATACAGCAGCCTCAGACCTCACCCCGGACAACAAACTGGCTCTCTGTGCCCACTCAATGACATACCTTTCTGTCATTCTCCTTCCCTCTCCAGAAAAGGTCCAGGAAAAGTCTCCATGGCTTTCCCTAGACAGCGTGAAGGAGGGTGCCCCAATAGCTGCACCTCAGAGCAGCCGATTCTGTTCCACGTTTCTAGGTTGCATGTGATGAGAGTGGAAACACAAAGAAAGTCTGCGTGAAGCCCCCGGGAGCTGATGCCGTGGGTGGGGGAAGAGAAAGGGACAAACGCGGGCGGAGGAGGCGGCAGGCAGCAGCCAGAACCACGGTGTGAAAGAGGCAGTGAACTTAAACCGAAAGCGTGGGCGACACAGCAAGTGGCTGGTGGGAGACAACAGGGTGGAGAGACAGCAACGCAGGGGAAATGAACAGAGGGGGAGAAACTGGTGACTGGGAAGACGGGGAAGGAGAAAGGGAGAAAAATAGAAAAGAAATGGGGAGAGTAGAAGGTGGTAAAGAAGAACAATGCCTAATAAACTGGTAAATGCCTCTGCACCCTGCAGGCATCCTTCAATACCTAGCGCAGGCATGTTAGCCACGCAACACGGCGGGACAGGCTCTGATCCCGGATGTAGAACAGATTCTCTATGAGGCGAGGCAACAGAAATGCCATTACTGGTCCATGTGTTTGTGGAGACAGGTGACCCCTGTTTGTGTGTCCCCTATTACACAATGCCAGGCTAGAATAAGGTTCCCCCTCCATGGCCAGGGGCAAGCAGTGACACAGACAGCGAGAACTGTCCTCGGCATTAGCCTCATCTGGACTGGAAAGGGGACTGTAGCTGCTTCTAGCTTGGCTACCAGAGTCTAAAGCCAAATTTGTCTGTTTCCCCCAAGATTTTCCCGACTGCTTAGAGTTTTCACCCCTCACCCTCACCCCTGGGCCAAACCTGCTGTGTGGGAAGGCTTCCATGGGTTCCAAGGCAATGGGGTCTGATGAGGCTCTCAGAGTTCAGAGGGGAGATTCTTGGGCATCAGCCAGATGACGGGGCCGGTGGGCCTTCTCTAAAGCACACCGTAAGAGGTCCTACGTCTTAGGCTGCGCCTCCCCCTTTAGCTTCACTTTCAGAGGACACCTGGCACCTATCACGACACCCAACTGGGAGCTCCAGGTCATGCCCAGCAGGTACTCTTTACTTATCAAAGGACTGAGGTAAAGATGGACGGCCTTTCCTATCCAGTTGTGCTACAGGCAGAACCAGATCAGGCCCACCTGTCCTGTAGTAGAGAGGACCCTAGGAACCAGATGTTTTGCAGGAGATAACATCAGAGCCAGAGAATGTGAGAGTGACTCTGTGTGTGTGTGTGTGTGTGTGTGTGTGTGTGTGCGCACATCTATGCATCCAAATACATTCATTATGTTAAAAGCATCTTTTCCCTCGTTTTATTGATAAGTTTATATGCAATACATAATGTTTATATTGATCATGACAAAATCACAAATCCTTCCCCTCTCCCTTTTTGACCCTCTCGATAGCTCCTATTATTCCCTCAATTAGTTCTATAAAATGATCTTGATCTGGGTTTCTAACATGAGAGAAACTATTCCATATTTAATCTTCTGCCTTTGACTCACTTCACTGAGCATGATGGTCTCAAGTTGCATCTTTAAATTTATCTTAATATTTTTAAAAATAAGATTGTTTGACTCAAGAGTTGTATATATGTTTTATACTAAAGTTACCAATAGTGTAATAATAATAATATTGTGGTTATATTGTTTTAAAGAGCCCTTATCTTTTAGAGAGATATTCCAAAATTTGTATAGATAAAATTATATAATGTCTGGGATTTGTTTCAGGATCATGTAGCATGGGAGGAGGACGTGGAAGGCACAGAGACGTAGAATGGGCTGCGAGGTCCGTTCTAGGCTGGGAAGCTCAGCTGAAGAGTGATGATTTGAGTGGTGACAGGCATTCTATAGAACCAAATGAGTGTGCTAGCGGGAGTTGGGAGGGGGGGGGGATGAGGAGCCTGTGGGAGGGCCAACAATGGGAAGGGGTTGTAATGGTGATGTGATATATATGTGCACAAAATACTCAAGTTCATTGTAAACATTACATATATGGGTAAAAGAAACATCGGAGAAGAATTAAAAGTGATTGATGAAAGAGAAAGAAAAAGAAGGATCATCCTGGGTCCTTGGCCAAAATGAGCAGTTGGGTCAGGATGGCATCATCAGGATCTGAGGATGAGGACCAGAGAAGTGCAGAGGAAGAGGGAGAGGAAGCAGAATTCTAGAAAAACCTGACGAAGCGTGAGCCAAAGGGAAGGAGAAGAAAAAGCCAGTGCATTTCTAAGAATTCAAGGGAAATTGAAGGGGAAACAATCAAGGTTATACACCAAGGGTCCACTTCCAGAAAGAGTCCTGAATCCTTGAGCCCAAACTTAGGTAACTACGAGAAGCTGCTTTTCCTTGTAATAAGAAAGTCCTTGTCTTCAAAGAATGGGGTGCAAGTTTGTAGTTATGGGAGATGGAGTGTGAATGACCATAGGGAAATTCATTATAATTTTTCTCTACCTGTGAATACAGTTTTAATTGCATTCATAATAACTAAATGTGTTTTGACCTTTCAAAAAAGATTTTCATTCATGTGCCATATACATGTATTATTCTATTAAACCTTCATTTATTTGGGGAGAAAGTCACCAATGGTTTTAATCTCATCTCTTTTAGCTTTCTTGCCTTCTTTATTTCTTTTTTCTTCCTTTCCCTCCCTCCCTCCCTCCCTCCCACCCTCCCTCCCTCTCTCCTTCCCTCCCTCCCTCCCTTCCTTCCTTCCTTCCTTCTGTTTTCTTAAGTGCTAGGAATTGAGCTCCTGGACCTGCATTAGCTAGGCAGGTGCTGTGCCACTAAGCTACATTCCCAGCCCTGTCCTTTTTCTATGTATAACTATGTACAGAGAAAGAGAAGTTGTACTCTTCCTGGGACGTGTAAAAATGTAATAAAAATAAGAACGTATTTATTTGGTCAATATTAATGTTTGCACATTCTATTTGAGGAATTTCAAATTTTTATTTCACACTAAAATCAAGGTATTTTTCAGAAGATAAGGTGTGTCAGGTTAAATAATTTTGGAAAGAGCACCACACTCTGCATAGCGTCCTGTTGGAAACTATGTTGATGTATTAGCACTGTATTATATGCTACTGGGGCCCAGGGTCCAGGTAGCTTACTCACCACTCCTCTAGAGTCTAGCACAGTGCCTGGAGTCAGCCAACACTCAGCCAATGTTTAATAGGTGAAAAAATAAGAAACATCTCTTAGGAAATCTATGTTTAATCTGGTGTGTCCCAATAATATTTCTGTGTGGAAGATTTCACTGAGGAGCATCTTCATATTGACATACCTTGAAATTAGCATTTTGGTAAAGAGGTCTCAAAACATTTTATAAATAGCATTAAAATAGTCTCACAATGACCTTGTGACTTGGCAAAGGTAAGTGCCTGTTTATAGTTCAGGACTATAAGGGTGTTTCTTCACCTGCAAACTGCGTTCAAGGTCTAATGTTGCTGATCTGGGAACCAAATTCAGCCTGACCCTCATTTTCTTTCTTCTTTCTTTAAACCTTCTTTCAACATCTTAAGTTGGCCTTGGTTGTCGTTCAGGGAAAGGCTGAAGGAGAGTAGGCTGGAATACTTGGAAGGTGTAGGTCTGCTCTGCGAGGGGGGTCAGCCAGGCGTCCTCCTTTTCACCAATTTACGTGGCAGGGTAGGTGGAGCTGGTCTAGGGAGTAAGCGAAGGAACAGCTACAAAGGCCAGTGTCTTCAGCAATCACACATCAAGAGAAGAAATAGGTGAAAGACTCCGGCGAGAACCGTGGAACGAATAGAGACGTGAAACAAGGACAACAGCTTCCTAAATTTCACAAGCTCCTCTTTCCTCTGAACTCACAGCTGCACTACATTTCCCAGCTTTCTTTGCGGTTAGATACGCTGATGTCATTGGGTTCTAGCCAAAAGCATGTAAGGAGTGATGATCCTATTACCAGACGTGTCCCCTAGAAACCTCACAACGAATCCACCTCCATGCCCCCTTTTCTTCCAAAAACTAAGTGAAAATGACTGCAGCATGCTTGTAAGTCATGTGTTGAAGTAAAAGCCATTATCACCCATATTCTCCATTCCTCCCCATTATCTCATCTATCAGGAAATCATACCGCATATCGGGTGGCTCCAGAATAAATTCCTATGTGTTTAAGCCATTCCATGTTGTTGTATCAATTTATTAATAGCAGTTGGGCTGAGTGGCACAGACGTATGATTCCAACATTCTTGGAAGCAGAGGCAGAAGGACTCCAAGTTTCAGCCTAGCCTAAGCAACTTAGTGACTTAGCAAGACGCTGTTTCAAAATCAAAAATAAAAATGAGCTGGGCATTTAACTCAGTGTGAAGGCCCTGGGTTCAATCCCCAGTGCTGAAATAATTAATTAATTATTAGTATCTAGAACTAAACTAAAAATACAGAAAGATAAAGCCACCCAAGATGGAATAAAAGATGTACTGTAAAGCCAAGAAGACAGACTTTAAGGGAAAGATGAGTCAATAATAGCAGTAGCTATTATTTTTTGGATTCTTCTATATTTCAAGCATTATGGTAAGTTAAATAGATACATTACTATAGGGTAGGCTTTAATTTTTATACTAATTATGTAAGGCATCAAATGATGAATGTAAGCTCAAGGAGGTTGAGCAATCTGCCTATGGTCAGATAGCAAATAAATAACATTCTTCACGATAATGCATTAGATACTACATCCTAAATGATAAGTTTTTGGGGTTGGGCCAGAGAAGAGGGAGTGTTTAATGGGCCTGGAGAGGGAGGATTGAGCTAGAAGATGAAGGAAGATTGACAAATGCTTCAGGCTTCTCCTTTTCTGGAGAACCTTTCTGAACTTGGCAGTCAGTTACCGCTGGGGGGTCTCCATAATTTAACGCTTCTTACTTGGTGAGTTGCGAACTGCCTTGAGCCCTACTGGACTTTCTAACAGATTCTATTGACTATTTATTCACATTACTTTCTTCCATACCTTTACATTAAAGGAAGGCTCAACTTTTCAGTCCCCTTACAACTAGGTGGGTCATGGGACTGGTTCCAGCCAGTGTTTTGGGAACCCAGATGATATGTATTATTTCCAAGCTAAAGCATTGAATCACTTCTCTGAGGTCCTCTTCTGTTTCCCTTGTGCAACCTTGTGTTAAAAAGCAGGTCCTGTAAAGTCAAAACAGTCTGAGTCATTGAGATACTACACAGAAGGTCATTTTCCAGGAGAGTGTCCTAGAACCACAGTGCTAAGTAACATGGAAAAAAATCATCTGAGTAGGTATGTTAACCCACTATAATTTTGTTGATGCTGTTACTGAAGCTTAACCCAGACTATCATCACCAATACAAATGAATCTTCCATCATGATTGGAGATGTCAAATATTGATCACTATTGTTTTCCTTTCTGTTTTATCTTTCTGTGGAGTTTGGAATCAAACCCACACGTTAGACACATGCTCTACCATTGAACTACATCCCCAGCCCTAGCATTAGAATTTCACCCAGCAGATATGATGCATGTTATTAATCTGTCAACAAGTTTTTACCCATTGAACCATGTAAGGCCTCAGAATCTGTATCGCAGTGACCTAGGAAGTCAGTACTAATTTTTAGGGGAAATCCACTGAAGTCATTCCACTGCAGTCAGCAGAAGATTCACATTTCTTCTGATGGCCTAAAGAACTGGGTCTTACCCTTCTTTTCAGTGTCACTTTCTGCTAATTGCTTTCCTGTTCACTCTGCTCTAGCTGCACTCGCCTTTTCTGTTCCTCAGAAACACCACAAATTCTCATCTCAAGCCTTTACACGTAGTATCTTTTTTTTTCCTTATCTCATATTGGTGCAAATTGAGGTCAAATGTCAGCCTTTTCAGATGCATTTTTTTCTGACACTATATTAAAGTTTCCCTGCACTCTCAGCCTTCCTCGGTGATGATAAAAATATGGTATTTAGAGTATTTAGCGTAGTCCCTAAAACATAGCAGTGCTGACTAAGTACTTGGTGAGCTAATGAGGGCAACTGAGCTGCCAATCCTGAGCTAGATCTTAATCTCTTTGAGAAGAGAATGCAGGCTCTGCTCGTCTTTTTATCAGTGCTTTGTCCAAGGTAGTACATGCAGAAGATACCTGTCCACTTCCTGCCTAAAGGTTACAAGACTTCTTCTTCCCATCTCAATGGCTTCATGTCTGAGCACCTGCTCTCTCTCGCCTTCCCACTCCTTGGAAAAATACCTGTCTCTTTCCCTCTCTTTCTCCCTCCCACTTCCTCTCTTAGTTAAGTTCAGTTCAACAAGTCTCTTTCTCACCCACACAGCACTGTCTAGAGTACCAGTCTTCTGGGGTTGGTAAACAGCATCGAGCAATAATGGGGTTGGCCTGGCCTTACCTCCGCATTCTGTGCCCATGCCTTTTCTGCAAACGCTGACACTCAGCCCAGTCAGGACTTGGCTGGAGCCTTCTGCCTGTACGTTGGAGCCCAGCGGTTTTCCCCTGTGGGTGTTTTGCAGAGAAGAAGCTGTTACCACCTGCCAGCTGCAAGGTTGTGCCTTTGAAATAGATTGGGTGGCATGTTCGGGCAGAAAGGGCTCTCTGGGGAAGGCGCAGCTCAGACTGCCACTCACCTGGAGTGCCACCATGGGCAAGCCATCGGGGAGTTAACTGTATTCTCTGGGTAGAACTGGTGACACTGAGAGGGGCTGTCCGAGAGGCCAACTGGAAGACAAGAATGTTGACCTCTGTGACTAGTGTACGGAATCCATGCAAACAGATTTGCCTTGTGCATTTATTGAAACTATCAGATTGTCTTCTGAGCAGTTTTAGACTCTTAGGGAAAAATATTTCAGATCCATAAACCCTGGTATATTATACTCCAAATCCTCAAAGAGGCCATTAGATTACTATGATTTAATAGGCCTGCTAAAGTGAATTTAAATTTTTGACAATTTGAAATGATGAACATCAATAACTTCATTCCAAAATTAAAATTTAGTAGACTTGTTTTCTCCAAAGATGCTTCAGCTTTAATCATTTTTAACCCAGGTATAAGATTTCCTATCTCACTAAAATCAATCTCCAGCCTAGAGTGGAATTCTACCCTGCATAGTTTCTTTAGAGAGATGTTTCTACTGTTCATGTGCATCTCTTATGGTGAATTGGGCAAAATCTGTTATTTTGTCTTCTTTCCATAACTGTGCATCATTGGAAGTATAAAGATATGTGCTAAAAAAAGGAAAAGACCAGATGTTGACAATCAAACCTGAATTCAAGATAGATCAAAGGCATGTCTGTGACCTGTTTTAGTCTCTGGTGACCATTTTGCAGAATGGAGTGATGCCTTCTCAGGTTCATTGAGTCTTTGCTGTTGTTGTTGCAAAGAACAGAAACCATCTTAAAGCTCAGATAAGCAGAATGAAGGGGATTAAATATAAAGACACCAGGGTGGCTCCCAACAGCCACGGAACACGCAGTGTGTCAGAACTAAAGATGAACTTTCTGCTTTTCTTTGAATGTCTGCCTTCTTCATCTTTTTTTTCCTGCTTCTTTACCCATATGAATGAATGAAAGCATATGGCTACCTCATATCTTTTAGGTATATGCTATATGTATTCAGCCACACCTCAACTCCAAGATCAGTAACAACCTTGACTGATCTGGTAGTAGCAGGTGCCTATCATGGGGTTCAATCAGTCATAGGCATGGGAGGGAGGAGGCAAATAGCAAAAGTATGGATGCCAGGAGCTCTCTCTCTCTCTCTCTCTCTCTCTTTGAGACAGGGTCTTCTTGCTCTGTAGCCCAGGATGATCCTGAAATCACTGGTGTAGCCCAGGCTGGCTTTGAACTCGGGACAATTCATCTGCCTCAGCCTCCCGAGTGCTGGGATTACAGGTGGGCACCACCATGCCCAGCTTTATGTGATGCTGGAGAATTGAACTCAGGGCCTTGAGCTTGCAAGGCAAGCACTCTAACCACTGTGCCATTCCACCAGCCCTGATAGGAATGTCTTTTAAGATCAGAGCGACAACCCTAGCAATTCAAAAAGTGTCTTATGACTATAGTCACTGAATAAACTCTCTGGTGCTATCAAGAGAGACGCATTCGTTTCCAGTCAGTACAGACAGTAATCTTGTGATGATTTTACAGGGAACTAAAGGCGAGTGGTCTGTGAAACTCAGGTTATCAACTGGGTAATCGTTTTCTGAGTTTATGCACTGAATGTAACCTTATTCTAAGATTCTAATGTTTGGGAGAGTTATGGGAACCAACATACTCCATCCTCTGTCTTAGCAAACCTCATTCCACCCACTATCACCCCAAATAAGCTCCCAGGGGACATTTTCTTTCTTAAAAGGAGCTGAATAGAATGAAATTCTGCAAAGACTAATTTTACCTTTATTGATTTAGCATTTTTGCTAGATCAAAAATTAAGAAGGGCTAAAATGTCTATCCAGGAAAGATTTGCTAAGTAAACTGAAGATATAGCTTTAGACCCGTTACCTAATCCACTAAAGCCTTAGTTTTCTTGTCTATTGCATGAGAATTAATTTTTCATAGGATTGTTGTCACCTCCAAATAATATTAGATTTGACACATCATAAGTGATGGCTGTTTGCTACAATGTTTAAGATAGTGGTAATTGTGGGAACAGTAGCAATACCGGTGACGGTGGTGGTAATGAAGCTGGTGAGGGTGACGGTGGCAGTGACAATTGTGCCAACGGTGGTCAGGATGGTGGTAATGGCGACGAGGTAGAGTGGTGGTGAATTGATTTTAACGGAACCAAGAAATGTTCACACTTGGCATCAACAAAGAGTAGTCACATGATGAATAAATTAGCAGATCAGACGAATTTCAATCACCTTCAAGCATATCAACCCAAAGGTGTAATCAGTCACTACTTACATACTAACCATGATGTGACTGACATAAATCATGCTACTGAATTTTTAAGAAAATGACTTCATAAGAAGTGAGAAGGAAATAAGAATTTTAAATGTATATGTATATCAAAGAAACACAATTACATTTATTTAAAATATAAGCTCTTTTGTCTTCTTTTCAATGAACTTGCTACATAAAGATGCTAATAGTGTGAATTTCATTCTTAAATACAGGAGTCACCAAAACTTCATCCTTAGGTGTGCACATTTCTGAATCGCTACTATTCAACTGTGGAATTTTTTCCTTTTAATATACTAGTAAATTCCAATGATCTGTGTAAAATCTACTTTGTGACTGACACAGACATTTCTAGAATCCAGAAGCATCTGTCCCCTTGGAATTTCCAGGATGCAAGCATCACCTCCAGGGATTTTATTGACCATAATTTGAAAAACTTATCAACCCAAAAGGCTCATCTCCATCGCATTTGGTTTGCTGGAGCCTGGTCAGTCAAGGTCACTTAGGCACTGTGAATATTGCTTCCCAGTTACCAGGCTATTCAGACTTCACTAATGACTATTTTATAAGAGTTCTTCACTTCACCACGCTCATTTGCTTGTGTAGAAGTTGCCCTGTGAATATGAACGAAGAAAGGGTATAAAAGTTCAAGTTTAACTGGAATGACACTTTTTTCCCATTGATAAATGGCTTCTTCTCTGGGAAGCAGGCCTGTGAAAGATTGAACATTGTCTTTTCAAAAGAGTCTGGGATCTGTTTGCTGCGTTTCTACCTACAAGTTTCATAATCCAGCCCCTGGTCTCCCAGCCGTGCTCTTCATACCCTTAGTCACCTTTGGCTCAGATTTGACTTTGCTTGAAAAGAAAAAGATTTATTATCACTACTCAGGAACCATCAGGTCCCACTATTAAGCAAAAAGCCCTGATCTGCCAGAAGGAGCAATGCACTGGCTCTACCGCAGCCCTCCTAAGCCAGTTGCCAGAGAAATGGCACCGTGGCTCCCATTTATTTAGAAATTGTCAAGTTGTCTAAGTGCATCCACCTATTAGCTCATTTGACTCCTGAAACACCCTCATCTGCTGTGATGGGAGGGAAAAAAGTAATCGTCATTCATACATTTATGTAATGTTTGTTTATGGCACACAGCAGATATGCCAGACGCCGAGTGTGTACCGATGCCCAGCACAGACATGGCCCTATTTTCAGGTAGCTTGGAGTGTGGCAGGTTGCTGATCCCACCAGGAAGCAGGTACTCCAGAGTCCTGATGCCTTCTTTCATGTAGTAACCATAAATTATGAGAAAAAAATGTTATTATCTTATTCTCATTTTGTGGCTGGGATAACTGAAACTCCCAGAGGTTAAGTCATCCAGTGAATGAGGAGAGTGGATGCTTGAACTTGGGTTTCCGTGGTCCAGGGCTGCTGATTGAATTCTGGCCTCTTTCCCAGCAGCGTGATTTCATGCTATCCCAGATCAATCTGAGATCTTCTTTCCAGTATCCCACATCCCATGGCTTAGGAAGGCGGCTGGTGCCATACATAACAGACACGGAATGCCTAAAATTAATCGCTCAAAGGAGCTTAACCCTGACATAGAGGTTCCAAGGAGAGGACAGGCAAACCTTGGTGTGAACAGTGGTGTGGGTGGGGTAGATTTGGAGTGGAGCTCGAAGAGGTGATCCCGGAATTCTCAAGGACTGGCTCTGACTCAGTAAGTCACCAGGTCAGCTCTTTGAAATGAGTCATTTGTGGCAGGGGGGGCAAGCAGCTTCAGTCCCTGGCTAAACTATCGAGAAGCAGGTAGGCAAAATACTCCCCTCTGGGGGAATCATCCTAATAATAATCGCTAGATTTGCATGCCCCTCTACAGTTTGCAAGGCATTTTCTGACCCATATTACTCATTGGCATTTTTTTTTTTTTACTGGATTCACTGCAAAAGGGCTAAACATATCTCATTTGCTGGTTTTTATATATTTGTAAGAGTAAAATCTTTTGTCAAAATAAAAATCTTTCACAGTAATGAACTATCGAAAACTGACACAAATAGAATTTCTGAGGTGGACTGGGGATGAGGTTGGGACCAGCACACTACCAAGCCATCGCTCTGATCTCTACATCTGTTTCCGGAGAGTCTCCAAGGAACCACTGTCTTGGAAATGTTGTACCTGGTGCCCTTGCACTTTACTGTCCTCTTTCAAGAAAAACCGAAACCTTCGGACGTCACACAGGGTGTTCCAGGCCATTCCTCACCCACTGTTCATGTCCGTGAAACTCACCAGGTCTGGCTACCCCCTGACGCTCTACATGGGAGATGGCTTGCTCCCACTGGTTCAGGAAAGGGTCCTTCTAGTCACCAACAGCAACAGGGACAGCTCTTCCCTATCGCTGGCAATGGTCTGCAGGTGAGGGCCAGGAGGCCTTCATTTCCACGGGAGTGGGTGCAAATGTAATTATCAGCCCCCTGAGGAGTGGGGAACAAGGATGTGGGTAAGAAGCTGTGGGCGGGAATGAGAGGAGGAACCAGTGTTTGGATGGATGCATGGATGGATGCACCAAAGGACGTCTGGTTGGATGAGGCAATGAACAGGAAGATGGCAAGAGGAGAGGGGATAGGGGACTAGCAGGAGGGACCAGCTTGTGAGCCTACGGAGGGTGTGGGGAAAACATCTGTAGACAGGTGGGTGGGTTGGAGGGTACTTGGGAAGAAAAATGAGCGCGTGGGTGGGCATGGGTGGGTGGGGGCCACCCTGCAAGAGGAGCAAGCCCAGGGTCCTTGGCGGACAAGACCGGCCCCGTGGCTGCGCTTTTCCAGAGCAGGAGCAAAATCCTCCCGAGTGGATTTCATGTTCCCTTTGAGGAGCAAAAGCATTAGCGCTTCCCAGGCTCCCCACCCCTCGCTCCAGGCCGCCGTGGCCTGGAAAGCCCCGTCAGCGAGGGCAGGACGCCCCTCCCGCCTCGGTCCCTGCTCCTCTCCCGCGCTCCCGGGAAACCCAGTCGTTCCGCTCATGGAGAAACTCATCGGAGTGGGGGGGGAGGGGACCAGAAGCCGAGTCTCACGACCCAGTCGTCCTCGGTCCGGACCCGTCCCCCCTCCGCCTCCCCTGGCCGCCCAGTGCCACCGGCGCGGAGAACGGGGCGGGGCGGGGCCGCGCCGAGGAGGCCCCCGCGTCTCTAACCCGCCGCCGGCCGCTTAGTCACGGCCCCTCGCCTGGGTGTGTCCTTCGCTCGCTCCCTCCCTCTTAGGTCACCCTTTCAGCCCTGGGATAAAAACTGCCGCCGATTTCCGAGGTGCCCTCAGTGCCCAGCGGCCCCAGCCCCCTCCTGCGACCCCGCCCGCGCCCCCCGCTCCCTGCGGTTCCGCTCGCTGGCTCGCTCGGTTCTCCCCATGGACAAGTTCTGGTGGCGCGCAGCCTGGGGGCTCTGCCTGGTGCAGCTGAACCTGGCGCAGATCGGTGAGTGCCCGCCGCGGTCGGGACGGCGGAGAGGGGGCCTCGGACCCCGCGGCTGAGGGGCCCCGACGGAGATCGGGGTTCGGGGAAGCGGGCCGGCACAGCAGCGCTCGGCCGCTGGAGGGAGCGTGCGGGGAAGCGGCGCTCTGCCGAAAGTTTGCTGGGCGGGCTGCGGGCGCGCAGTCTGGGTTAGGTCGCCGGAGCCGGGCGCGTGGCACAGAGTGACGGTGATCGGGTCGGCGCTGAAGCGGCGCCTGGAGTCGCAGGCTTGCGCCCAGGGGCTCTCCGATCCGCACTGGCTGCGGCCGGCCGGGCAGAGACCGGCAGAGCAGGGGCGGAGGCGCGACGGGGTTGGCACTGGGACCGGGGTGGGGACAATCCGCCAGTGGCCACACAGCCGCCGCCTGGGAACCCTTAGCGATGGGCGTTCTCCAGAGAGGAACCCGGGAAGGCGGCAGAGCGGGGCTTGCCGGATTTCCAGGGGTCTGACCGCCCGCTCCAGTCGCGGCTGCCCACCTCGGGCTTGTGGGAACCCGAGCCAGCTCTGTGGTGGTCTGCTGGGTGTCTGTGAGGTTCCAGTCTGGGCCAGGGAGGACTCACAGGAGCAGCCAAGTCCCTACGGCTCCGCGTCTGTCCCTCCGTCTGCGGAAATCCAGACAGTAATGTGGCCTGTATCCCCTGCCCGGCAGCCCCTGAGTGGAAGGGGCGCCCGGAGACCAGAGTAACATCAGGCACCAGGGCGCCAAGCCCCAGGGCAGGGAAGGGGCTGCACGTGAGCAGAGCTCAACTCCGGTGGTCCCTTCCTTTGTCCGTATTTGAGCAGATAATGACACGGCCTATTTGCTTATCGCCAGCAAAATTAATCTTTCTTTTAAAGAGTGCCAGCAGGGTCATTAAGGCAGCTCTCAGCCTACAGCTAATTCTACCCAGCGAGTATTTATTAAGCCCCGTTCTGGGGAGGGTGTATCCCATAAAAGTCGAAAGACACAGGTCAACCTGGGTACTTTAGAACGAAGATAGGTGAAGATTGAGAGCTTTGATTTCTGAAACAGATGTAACGCAAATAAGCCCAGAAGCACTCGCTGCCATGCTGGCTGGCACTCTTTGCGGTGCTGAGTTCTGCGTTAAATCTTGGCCAAACTCTTATCCCATTTTATATTTACAAAAGCCCAGAGAGGAGCGTTCTGTTATTAGGCTTGTTTCACAGGAAAGAAACGGAAGCCCAGAGAGGTTAAGTGTCTTCTTGGTGTTCATGCTGCCGGATGCGAACTAAGGTTCACTGAGGTCCAAACCCTAGTCCAGTCAGAATGTACTTAAATACGTGGGCTAGGCGACTGCTGGTAAGAATTTCAGGGAGGGGGGATTCTGGTAGAAGCTTCCAGAAGGGACTGGAGCCTATAAGGCAGAAGCACCTAGGAAAGGAGAGAAGAGGGAAATGCAGGTGGAGATAACCCTGCACCTGGTTTCAGAAGAGATAGGCGGCGGGTCTCCAGGAAAGTTTGTTGGGCTGTTACCCACCATCCTGTCTTCTGTTTTGTTCCTGAGGATTTGAACTCCCAACTCTTCCCCATCTGTCTCCCTGATCTTCTAAAGGGATTCATTCCCAAATTCTGAGACTCTCCTAATCCTTGGGGACCAGTGATCCCCCTCCTGCCTTGGAAAGGGTCACTTTGAGCAGTGCCACTTGGAGAAAGCACAGGGAATTGCCAGTAGCAAGGACTGCCTGGCCCTGGCTTGCACGTGCTTATAAAGTCGTCTGGAAGGAACCGAGATTTGGAAAAGAGACATGATTTAACAAAGCCCTTGTGGCTGGGTGGGCAGCAGAGGAAGGAGAACAAGGAGGACGTGGAAAGGCACTGTTCTTGCCCCGTGCTGGTAGTGGTGGGCTCTGAGGGCGCCTTCCTTGTGTCAGGAATGAATAAGGACCATGGCCAAAGGTGGTTGGGGTGTGCTGGGTTCAAAAACTCAGAGTTGGAAAACAGGATCTTGAGTGATTGTCCTGTGTGGGAGCAGGGAGGGGGCTGCCTTGGGGAGAGACCTTAGACAGAGGGGAGCAAGGGTGAGTCCTCCCATTCTTCTGTGGTGAGAGGCCATTGCTAAGGAATTGCACCCCTGATGTCAAGGAGGAAAGGTGGGCCTGTGAGCTCTGGGGCTTGGGGATGGCCGGCACATTTCTCCTGCCTCTGAATTACAGATGCCTCCCTGGCTGGGAGTTAGAGCTTTGGCTGTGTTTTCCCAAGTGAAGAAACAGGAAGCAAAACTGCATCACCCCTGAGGTTAGCATCGGTTAGTTCTGATCACCCCTGGCTATATTCGAGTGCAAGTGGCAGAGGCTGGAAACCCGGGGAAAATGTTGTTTTCTTCCAAATTACCCCACGCAGGACAGACTGGACAGCGTGAAATTCCTAGTTTATGACAGATCCTTTTTCATTCATTCAAGAAATATTTTCTGATTCATTGCCACAGACTCTGAGGTGGGGACTCTTAGGAGCACGTAGAAAAACCCCTCCAGTTTTTCCCAAGAGGAAGCAGACCAGGAACAGAGCGTTGCTTTAGAGCCGTTTCCACATTGGTCTCTTAACTGCCTTTGGAGCACAGGGGGTGGGGGGCGGGGTCCAGCCCACCCTCCGGTGGAGGAGAGCATGGCTCTTGAAAGCACCTTAAATACGGTCTCATCCCTTCGTTACAACTTTCTACCTGACTGTAAAATATCCCCACTTTGAGTTTCTCATGAGAATGAGAGTGTGTCTTACCCTAAAGCAAAGTGGATACTTGAGAAGGATTCTGTCTTTCCCTAGAGCTCCTAGTACCTCCTGGACTATACCGGGATAATTAGGAGTTGTGCTCTGTGGTCCTAAGCAAAGCTAAGTCCTAAGTCACTAGAAAATGCCACCTGCTGTGCACTGAATCTATGCTAGGCATTAAGGTAGGAGGTTAGCAAAATTTTCTTTTGCCTAAGTGTTTTAAAACCTGTGTGTGTGTGTGTGTGTGTGTGTGTACTGGAGACACTGAGCTGAGATATAGCCCAGCCACTTTATTTATTTATTTATTTATTTATTTTGGTTTTGATTTTTCGATACGATCTCACTAAGTCACTTAGTTGGCAGTGGTCCTCTTGCCTCCCAAGGTGCTGGGATTACACTACCAGGCCCAGCTAACACTTTTTCTTGATTAAGAAAATAAAAAAATCTAGGCTGGGGAGATGATGGGATTTGCACGTGGACGCAGCGGGGGAGCTGGGATTCCCCTGTTGCCTCTGGCCCCTCCCTCCCGTCTGTCTCCCACGCTCACACTCCTTCCACTCACTACTTTGGGAATTGCGAGCAGTTCTCCCCCCACCCACCCCCCCTTCCCCTGTGGCCACTCTAGCTGGCGTAAGTGGCACCTCTCTTCGCCCTCTGGTGGACTGCCAACTCTTAGCTGCCTTGCCCTGCTCTGTCTCCCCAGGGCTTGGTCATAGCTGCCAGAGATGCCAACTTAGTTATTTGGTGCTAAAATAAGTCAATTCCCTTGTCAGAACCCAGCTGCCCCGCCAGACGTGCTCTCATTGGTGGGATTGGAAAACAGGGAGCGGCTGCCCTGCTCTCTGCCTAAGAGACAAGTTGGGGCAATATTGTCAGCATGGAAACAAAGAAAAAGGCCCATAGAAACCTCCACGCTTGCCCTGCAGAGGTTTCAGACTGGGTGACCTGCAGAACCCCTTTGTCACATGGCTGTTAGTCAGTTGTCCCTGTCTCTGGTGAGGGAAAGTCTTGAGGGTCTTATGCTTCTCCGAAAAAGCCAGTGATGGGTGGCCATCCAAGTAAGATTTCAAATCACCCTGTGGAGTAAGAGGCCTCTGGGCTGGGACCCATGTGGTGGTGAGAGGTAGCTGAGCCTCCCAGCTGTCCTTCCTGGGGCTGGGGGCAAGATACTTGCAGTTGTGTCCCGCCAGCTCCCCCGTGTTGGGGACTCCGCCTGGTGCCTGGGAAGGACATTATTCTTGTGAAAAACAGAGCTGGAGCAAATGGCAGGTGCTGCAGGTGCAGGGCGATCCTCATAGAAGGTCTCTGCCTCAGAGAGGAGTTCTGGGGATTTGCACAGCGAGAGGCAGATGACTCAGTGTCTCCTGGGTCTGTGCTTGAATGAAGATACAGATCATTAATGGTCTTTGGGGGAAGAAATGGTGCCTTCCGCCTGAAATTCACTCTGCTTTTTAACTCACTTAGCAGGTAAAACTGTTCTTACAAAGCATATTAGCAGCCAGCCACAGTGATACACACCTGGAATCCCAGCCTTCTGGGTGGCAGAGGCAGGAGGGTGTCATGTTCCATCCCTACTTAGGACACTTAGCTAGACTTTGTCTTAAAATTTAAAAAATTAAAAATGCCTGGGAATCTAGCTCAGTGCAAAGGCCCTGATTTCATCTTCCAGTACCACATGCTCGTGCAATCAAAACACCAGCAACAAGTGTACTTCTTCCAAACTAGTCAAAGAGCCAACAGCTGAGAGTCGGGCCCATTCGCTGGAGGAAGGGAAGAGCAGCTTCTCTCAGCTGTCTGCTGTAGCCCCGTGGAAACCTCCTGACATTGGGGATTGTGTTTTTTGTTTGTTTTCTGGTCTCTGATTCAAGTGCTGGCCCATATAACAGTGACCAGCAATTTCTTGTTGAACTGAAATGAACATCCAGAATATGCAAATAACTGTTTCTGTAGATATAGACACATGCTGGCTCACATATGTAAGATGCAGATGTGCTTACATGTATGTGACAACAGTGGAGACGCTGTGCTGCTCTGGACAGGACTGAGGAGCAAGCCTGGCTGGGTTTGTGCAGGGACCTCACTCACCTGTGGCTGGGGTGTCTCTCGAAGGACAGGGTTACTTGATAGTTGGGCCAAGGAAGGCAGTGGGAACCAGGAGGGATGATGCCGCAAATTTAAGCTTCAAATTAAAACACTTCCCAGCAGTGGCCAGATTGCCAGTCTAATAATCCGGGACCTGCTGCTCTGAGGTTGGAGTTGCTGGGGGAGAGGCCCCTGCCTGCCTCTGCAACGTGGGCGTGGCTGGTAGAGAAGGTAGTCCTAGCTGTTGTCTAACCTGGTCTACTGTGGTCTCCAAGGGACAAATCTGCACGGAATTCTAACATCTCACAAGAAGCCATGCTGGTCTCCCACGTGGAACATTGCTCACTGGAGAAAGTCCTGCCTCCCATGGACCACCTGCCCAGTGAGACTCAGAGACAGGGAATCAAATGCAGCATCGGGGGATGGGTGTTGTGGTGGTGGTGGTGGGGGTGGGGGACAGAAACTCATGGAACCAGATCTCCTGAATTTGGGACAGCTCCTAGGGTGTGTCCTCCTGAGGCAAATGCCCCTCCTAAGTGCAAGTGCAGGCAGACAGCTGGCAGGTGGGTAGGGAGGGGCTGAGTCACCAAGACGGTGGTTTATACAACTCAGGTCCTAAAAACCTTCCTCTGTGGATCTTCAGGGTATTTGCAAAACTCCAAATCGGAAGAGAGATTTGTCTACATGACCAGCCATGTTGAGCATTTACTATGATGTCATCCTTGGGGACAGTTGAAAGTTTATGTCTTTCTGAGCTCCCGCCCCTTTTGTGCTGCCTTTTTTTTGTGGCTCACTCTGCGCTTCCATGTTACACTCACCACTATTCATGATAAGTGCACACACTGGATGCTGACTCTGTGCCAACACCATTCTAATCTTTTCTACACATAACTTGTTTAATTCATATACCAATACCGAGAAGGCGATGCTATTATTTTTTCCTCTTACATATGAGGAAACTGAGGCACTGGAGCATCAAGGAGGCAA
The DNA here is from genome assembly GCA_004027205.1 of Ctenodactylus gundi. Taxonomy (NCBI): domain Eukaryota; kingdom Metazoa; phylum Chordata; class Mammalia; order Rodentia; family Ctenodactylidae; genus Ctenodactylus; species Ctenodactylus gundi. The sequence continues at coordinate 328,306 of PVKB01000921.1, read as the reverse complement.
GTTGCATAACTCAGGGGATTTAAGTCATAAGTGACGGAGCTGGGATTCCAACCCAGGTGGTCTGACTACAACGTTCATGAACTTTGTAGTTAACTGTGTTTTCCTTGGTACATTTATAAGTCCGGGCTCTCTGGAAACCTGGATGATTAAATCTGGTAATACTCTGGTTTTCAAAATCTTCATTTGATAATCAGACTGTGAGTAGAGTCATAACATCCACAGAGCTCCCTGTTTAAACCATGTCAGGGGGGTGGGGGGGACTGGTATTGCAAAAATGAAGGAGAAGAGAGGTTGTAATGGGAACTTCTTTCGGTTCACACACTGAGTGGCTCGTTTGCTGCAATCTCGGAATAGAAGCTCTGCTGTCCTCCGTGGGAAGGGGAGGTTGGAGGGGTGGGACGGAAGGGACGGTGAATTGAGTGGTTTGTTCCTTATCACTCCACTGTTTCTCACCTGGATGAAAGGTGGAAGTTGCCGATTGGTATTTCTCCTTTATCTAAGACTTTGACTGGTGGAAAATAAATCAGTCAACTAGCTGGAAAATATTTGCCTTTTGCTTAAGGGTCCTTGGTTCCAGAGCCTCCTCTGTACCTGTTAGAATCGATGAGGAGGGGAGGGAAACCCAGAGATTATCAGGAGTCAAAGTGTATGTATTCAGGGCACAAAGAGCTCAGCCCAAGCTGGAAGCATGCTGTCGCCTTTCCTCCTAGCCCCAGCCCAGCCCGGGTGATCTGACTCCTGTTCACATGAAGGAGCAAGTGAGGGTTTTCTGGGTGTCCCTGACTGAGGAACAAGCTACCCAGGAAGAGAAGAGGTGGGGCCCTTTGGGGGTTCCTGGCTGACTCAATCTGTAGCAGTGGGTATAAGCTTTTAGCCTCCGATCCGGGACATGGGAAGAGCACTACTCATCTGTTACAATTTCAGTGCATTTCTTCCCACCGGCAGTCTTGCGGTGCCTTCTAGAAGGAATCACATGGCAGCCACGGGACTGGTCAACATCTGTGTCTGCTTCCTCTCTCTGAGAGTTTAGAATGATGCCAGTGAAGCCTCTTCACAAGTGCTCACCACTGTGTCAGTTAAGGTACCACAGAGAATTGAACAGCTCTACACAGCTAATAATCTACCTTGGGCTTAGAAGCGCATATCTACCCATAACCCGGCCCAAATCTTTGTCAGTACTACAGGCATTAAGTGAATATCTGCTAGACGCCAGTCAAAATTGTTGCCGTTGCCCCATGTGAAGACTACTGAGACAGCCGAGCACTGTCGTGCCGTCTGCAGATAACTGAGGTCAGCCCTGCAGCCACCAGTGAGATCTGCAGCTGTAAGGGGAGGGCAGGAACTCAGGAAACCCACAAAGGTGCAGGTTACACAGATGCAGAGGAGAGTTTGAGGACAGAGTCTCAGGGTTAGAAGTTTGTCTTTGCATTAGACCCTGTGTGGCAGGAGTTCTCGTTGTCCTTCTACTGGTCCTGAGCTCGGATTCATCTTTTTCACGCGTCACCAAATGACTTTTATTCTCCTCTGTTGTTCAGTAGTTGTTCCTTCTGGTAATGTAGTGAAACTCCACAAGACCCTGTCCACTGGAAAAGAGGCTCAGTGGGCACTTCTTAGCTGTGGAAGGGCTCTGAAGCTCCTAGGGGAAAGCCTCGGTCCATGCAAAGTTTTACATCCACTATTGTTCCTCAGTTATAGAATGTGCTCAATAAATATTTAAATGATTGATTGAATGGATAAAATTTCTAGACTCGTTTAGCAAAGCAAATTCCATCATTTATCAGTGTTGATTTTATAGGTCTGGCTAATTCTTTTTCAGCTAATTCTTTTATTTTCTTTTTGGTCTAATGGAAAACAACATTATTTTATTCAAGTACTCCTTGAGTTGAACCTCAAATCTCCTTGAAAAATTCTTTCTCAGCATTATCTCTAGTTTGAATGGATTTTTCTTGAGGTGTGATGTATCAGATAAGACAGGAAGTTTTGAGCTCGTTAGATTTTGTTCAGTAGAACAGAGATCTTAGTTTCTTTGAGGTTTATTTGCTGCTATGCCTGAGTCCTTACTTTTAAGTTTGTTTTCATGTATAAAGAGCACTGAGCTGCAATATCATGTTCTCAGTAATAGCAAGAGAAAAGAAGTTGGCTTTTCAGCCAGTATATTTTTTTAAAGTAGTTTTCATTTTCAGTCGATGGTTTAAAGACTGTCCAGATCAAAAATGGCATCCATATATAGTCAGCTGCTTGATAGTCAGGGACAGTGCATAGGTCTATAATCCTGACACTCTGGAAGGCCGAGGCAGGATGGTCACAACTTTGAGCCCTGTCAGAGCAACTTAGTGACTTAGTGACTCCTTCTCAAAACCAAAAATAACAAATGGGTTGGAGGTGTATTTCACTATAAAAATCTTGAGTTCAGTCTGCAGTATGAGGTATGAGGCATATATATATATATATATATATATATATATATATATATATATATATATATATATATATAGAGAGAGAGAGAGAGAGAGAGAGAGAGAGAGAGAGAGAGAGAGCACAAACCAGATGCTTACTGTAGTGTACTGGAAATGAGGAAAATGAGGAGGCTGGGTTTTGGAGCAACATGGCACAGAAGGGGTTAAGGCTGTGAAACAAGACAGACTTCCAGGTGATTCCTCTCTGCCCCATAAGAGCAGCATGAGCCAGGCAGTTCCCCACAGGAAGTGTCTAGAATGGTAGCATATCATTTCTAATGTTATGTATCTAGCACGCAGAAAGTTCCAGAAAAATAAAAGATAATGATTACACTTCCTCTCTATTACTGATTAATTCTGCAATGCTGAACGAGTCTCTTTGTCTGTATTTGCCTCTACTGTTCCACGTGTAACGTAAGAAATCTGCATTTTAGCTGATTTTTGAAGCTCTTTCCAGGCTTTGTGTCCTATAAATTCTCTACTTTGTGGGCCTACCACTACCTAAGCTTCGTAAAACTTAATGGAAAGAATAACACTAGTGTAATGCAGTGCCTGACTTGTAATAAATGTCAGAAGCGAATATTAATCCACGCCAGAAATCGGCATAGGGACCCAGTTAACACTGCAAACATCAGTTGACAGCAGTGACTCTCTGGAATGCATTGCTTTGCCTGTGTACTCTGTCAAATGCCCTCACCACCTGAGGAGGGGGCAGATATGCAGATATAGAAGCTCAGGTCCGAAATGGTAACACCATGTTCCAGCCACATAGTTAACACCACAGGAAGCCAGTCCTAGGATTACCGACAGGATCTAAATTCAGTAACCTTTACATTAAATTGTACTTCAAAAAAAAAAAAAAAATTGTTACAAGTGGCCCGAAGCCAGCTCCTGAAAAGGAAAAGAGATTGTGTCCTTCGATCTCAAAGTTTACAAGTACCTTGAATTTCTCAGCTTCCCTTAAGGAGCCTCTGAACATATTGGTACAAAATGAATCATGATATTCAGCCAAAGAGTTATTTTGAGAATGAGCTGTCATATTTTGTGGAAAACAACATGAGAATTTTAAAGAAAAACAAAACAGCAAATATACACACATACAAAATTCAGTTAAGGCACTGATAAGGTGGACCTATGAGATGTTGATTCTACTTAGAGACTTCTAGAATCCTATTTTTCCCCCCCACAGGAAACCAGAGAAACTTTTACTTGGGGGGTGAGGCAAGGGAAACTGTAAAGACTACATTAAAAAATAGCTTGTCAAAGTGGATCAAAAGCTAAGTTGCCTGTGTCGTTCCAGCTTTCTGTCAATCCCTGAAGTCTTTAGTTTGATCATAGACTATGCTATGTTGCTCCCAGTTGATACTTGCTTGGAATCCATTGACTATTAGTCGAAATTAAATCCAGATGGCTTCAAGTCTCATGTCAAATACCAAGTCTTCAATTATAGCTGAATATGATAAAATTGACTGTATTGTCAGCCAACCAGAAGGTCACCAGCCTTGTGCTAGAAGAAGTGAGAACACACATAGAGGCAACAAAGTTTTAACATTTCTCTATCTTAGTCACAGGAAGGCTGTGGGCAAGATCCTTTCCCTGATGGTTACTTCTGTTTCTCCAGTTACAAAATGGTAACAAACTGATCAATTTCAGTTCATTAAATAGTTTTGTGTGATTTCTACTGTGGTAGAAGAGCTGTGTCCTCAGAGATCTTATAGTTTAGTAGAAGAAAAGTTAAGCGGGCAAACAAATTGTAAAAGAGACCAACAACTTGGATTTGAGGATATTAGAAAACACAGAAATCTCTAGGAACTGTGATTGTATGGAAAGACTTGGAGGAATTTGAGGATGAGTTGAGTGTAAAAAAGGAGATCAATGCAGAGAATGAGAAAAGAAAAACCCAAAGAAAAAATAGAACATGACCTGAAAAATTTAAAGAAGGGGAAATAAGTATGGATGGATTGAAGTGAGAAGAACAGCCTGCCTAGATAGGAGGGTTCGTGTTGAAGAACAGTGAAAGAAAAGGTTGGGGGGTTTCCTGGTGATAAATCATTATGGTACCTTCTATAAGATCAGCTCTTCTGCTCCAGAGACTTAGAAATTCTCATGACTCACTTTCCCGGGGATAACAGAGTTTGGAAGCAGGCCGGCTCCAATAACGATAGAGATAGAACTTTGCCAACCCCACCTGGCTTGGAGAATGGCAACTCAAGTGAATCACAAGCAAACCCCACAACAACTGCAAATAAATTTCAGCCCACTTGACCCTCCCCATTGCTTACTAGAGACTACCTGGAGTACTATACTAAGAAGCTAAACATTGAGTCAGTTGCAGAGTGCTGTGATCCATTGGTGATGCCTGCCTTGGGCAAGATATGGAAAATTGGATCTCCACGTATCATTGGCCAGCACCATACTACAGAAACAGCCTGCTTTTGTTTGTATTTGAGAGTTGTGTGGCGGTTCTACTAGGAGTGTAGCTATTCTTAAGCGTGGGCAACTTACCATGCTGGAGCTCTATCAACTTTTGGAACGGTATAAGATCAATCTCCTGTGCAGAGAATGGGCTCAGGCTTTTGTGGCTTTTATTATCATTCACTCCAATTTTGTTTTCCTGTCAGCCCCACTGAAATAGAAACACTGGGAGCCGAGGATCTCCTCTATTTGAACAGGGGCAAGGCTTTCTGGCAAAGGTCCCCTTCTCCACATTATTTTCTCCATCTGTAAACTGAAAAGACAAAACCGATGCCTCACCCTTGGGAATGATATGAGGAGTAACTAGCTAATGCGAAAAAAGCCTCTAAAGATGAAAGGGTTGTATGTGCATGCTCCTTAATTACAACGTTCATCAGCCCTGGAGCCTCTACATTCTCAGCTGCCATGGCAAGTTCTTCTGTGCTTTCTAAGTGCAGAAGTAGCAGCATTCCGTGGCCCCAATGGATACTGGCTCATAGCATTCAAATCAAGAAAGCCAGATTCTGAAGTCAGCTAGCCAGCCCCCTCTAAGACACTCAGGTTCCCCACTACTCATCCCCAAGAGAAAAAGTAGGCTCACTGCCTGCCCAGGAGAGATAAGATAGAACCAAGGTATAAACAAAAGGCTCCATCAAGAGTCTACCAGCAGTAGCCCATGGGTAAGATTAGGACACTGTGCTCTAATTCCCACCCTGTGAAAGCCTAATTGTATGACCTTGGGCTGTTGGCTTTATCTGTTTAGTGCTTCGATATACTTACTATGTGAACCACCGGGAATAGTAATCCCTCTGCCTCTCCTAGACCTCTCCACCTTTGCCTGCTGGTGTGAAGGTGTTTTGTGCTGGTAGACAGAAGCACGTGATGTAAAACTGCAAGGTTCTATTATTACCTGAGGTAACTTTCCCCTTATCTATGGCTCCTGTTGCTGGTTGACCCTAATCGTTGAAACTGTATTCTTCGGAATGCTCACCAATCTTCTCGAGCTGCCATCCCCTCCCTATCTAGGGGCTCGATGTTGGCTCAGGCTACAAGGTTGTGCCATTTCCCGAGGCATACAAATGCATTTAGACTGGAAGGGGCCTGGGTGCTCTGCCAGGTGAGTGTCAGTACTCCTGCTGGGGTGACTCAATTAAGAAGTGCTAGAAGCAGGAGTAGTTCTCCAATATTTTGCTAGTGATGAGTTGGCTCAGAAGGTGCAGGCTGAACTGGGCCCATATAAGAAAGGAGTAGTACAGAAAGAGACAGGTGGCCTCAAGGGATAGGTTATCACAGCCCGGTGACCAAAAGGCAGAGAAGATGGTGCGTCAGAATAGAAAGGGTACCAGAAGTTATGTGGTCCACTCGCTTTATTGGACAGATAATGTAAGGAACCCTCAAGGCTTGTCTAGGTGACTTGTTGAACGTCATACAACTAGTCAGCAACAAAACCCAAGTCTTCTGACTCCCAGACATGCATTCTTTCTACTTTACCTTTTCAGAAAATAGAGGAAAGACAGTGGGCTACTCCAAGAAGATGTGGAGTACAAAAAGAGAAGAAAATAAAAGTAGCTCTATTCCAGTGATACCCTAGAGAACGGAGCAGGTGCTTCTACACTCTGCTGGAGCCCTCGCTTCACTGGGCCTGGGCCTCTGTGCTGTCTTGTACATAAGTATTTAGTGTTGTTTTGATCCTTTTTGGCTTAGTGAGTGATTGGACCGAAAAGGCTTTGTCTACCCTTTCTGAAAAATTCCGTGAGTTGAGTAGACAATCAATGGTTTTCAAATGGCTCGACTCTTCACTCCACAAACACGGATTGAAAACCAGTAAGAGTTCTGCTCTGTGAACAATTAGGGACACAACTTTAATGCAGACAGGGGTAGTCTTTTTTTTCATGGAGCTTCTTATCTATATGGGGAGACTGACATTGAACAATGAATGCAACAAGCCCTTATTTAATTGCAGTTGTGGTAAGTGTTGTGAAGGAGAAATACAAGATCCTGTGAGAGCGTGAAACGGGAAATCTCATCCAATCTGGGCCCATTATGACCCAGAGAGTGAGTACCATTAGTGTGTCCACAGTCTCTTGAAGATCCCATTTGTTGGATTCCTCAGACTCCTACCAGTTATCAGGATGAGAGACAGTCCACTTGGTAGGACAGAGCTCTCCAGAAAAACCCTCGCTTAGCCAGCCCCTCTCCTAGCTGCCCAACACTTGAATTCTCTGCATAAAGGAGTAAGAAAAAACTCTGAAAACCAGTGGGTTGGTGTGCTTTATGGGAACCCTTCAGCTGACTTAAGCTTTTGAAAGCACACGTTGGAGGAACAGCGGAACCCAAATTCTGAAGAAACAAAAAGTGGCATATGGTATAGAAGTTATTCTAAGCCAGAGGGGAAAAGTCATAGTTTTCTTAAAGATCTTTGGTGCTATGCCTTAGTTTAATGTTAGAACTTATTCATTTTGCTGAAAGTTTAATGAACTTATAACTGAAGCTTAGAACTAGGGCTTGATTGGCCTATGTGTATGGGTGATCGTAGGACAACGCGCAGTGTCTGTGCAGGTGCATTTATGGGTCCATGCAGGAAGAGAAACCAGGACCTCTCGAGGTGGGTGAGGCCCAGCCACTTGTCCACAATGTTCTCACTGCTTTGTCTTCTGTGCTGCTGGTGACTTGGATGCAACAAGAGTTGTTTCTTTCAGAAGAACGACAAAGATGCGATGAGGAAATGAAACAAAAATATCATTAAAGATACAAGAATGCACAGGTAGTAATAAAAATACCTGACAGTTGATAGAGTATAGCCAACCACTACTCCAAATGGTCGTCAACGACTGTGTCTAGTAGATGAGAACAGATTCAAGATTATCCCCAGTAATGATAATAACCTCCACCTCACTCACTGCTACTCAGATGTGCTTTTTTGAATAGCAGAGATAGTTATAGTTATCACGACCAAACATAAGCTACTCCTATTTATGCATTCAGCCATGGAATTATTATCTATCACAGATATGTTGGCATACCCTTATCAGTGCATACCAGCTGAATACCTCTGTAAGTCACAAAACATTCAATTGTCACAAAACGTTATGACAAGTCTAGGGATAGGACACTTCCAGGAGCTCATTGATAGTGGCAAGATCCAGAGTATTTTTCCCCAAGCTTTCCACTCTGCCACTCCCATTGTCTTTCTACAACTGGCTTTCCTCCTGTTCTCAAACTGACTCCCACACATTTAGGCATCCTTGTGAAAAACATCAGTACTCAGCAGGAGAAGAAGGAAAGTTCATTGACAAGCACTTCTCAAAATGAGCAATGTCTTTTCCCAAAGTTCTTAATCCGCTGGTCTTTGCTTCTCATTGAATGAAGGTGATCTCCTGCCTACACCTAACCAATCACTGGCAAGAAGAACTTGGACAAAGGTGCTTGATTCAGACCAATTTTTATCCATCCAGTGGAACACAGAGTCTGGACTTCCCTTTCACTGAAGCGTATGTTCAATGTTCCTGGACAAAATTTGAGTTCAGTTAGAAAAATTTATCATGTCAGTAACTGTTGTGATGAGTAAGGCCCTAAGGTTGTGGTGTGAGACTCTGTATGGGCTAAAGTGAAAGGCCAAATCTACGTGCCCATTTTCCTGAGCCATAGCCTCCACCTTTTTATGAGAAAACACACTTCGTAGATAGGATTTCTATGAAAGATCCACCGGAGTTTGTGGCCAACACAGTCTGTGGGCTAACTCTCAGTCATCGTGGCTGTAACTTTATCCTTTTATCTCTCCATGAAAGAAAATAATATCAGGAAATAACCTAAGTTTGTTGTAATTTACAAGAAATAGTCCATCTTTTCCGCACTCGAACACTTTGCTGTTAGAAATTTATTACTTACAATCACGTCAGTGCTGTTAAAGCTGCATCGTGCCTGAGGACCACTGGTATGCAGTGATCCATTGAAAAATAGCTATGACCTTGAGTGAGCATCTCTTCCTGTAAATTATGGGCTGATGACCCTTAAGGGAGATGGCTCTCTTCTCTTTTCTATTATACTTTTCCACTGGAGTGTTTTAATGCACGTGAAGTGTTTTCTGCTCCATTATCTAGTCTAGTCTTCACATTAACTTTGTGGTTGGCATTATTATGCCAGAGAAAAGTTTAATGATGTTCCCAAGATCACTAAAAGTCAAAGTTACAGCTAATTAATGCAGATTCAGGGTCTGAATCTGAGTGTTCAATCTCCGAAGCTGATATATATGTCACCGTGCTACATTGGCTTTCAATGAGCTTGATTTGATATTAAGGAATCTTGAATTAAGATTAAACTTACATTAATATATATTAATATGTGTTTCGAGACAGGGTCTCACCCTGCAGTCCATGTTGGTCCTGAACCCACTATGTAGCCCGGGCTGGTCTCCAATCACCACCATTCCTCTGCCTCAGCCTCCTGAGGACTGGTATTACAGGTGGACACCACCACACCCAACAAATTTTTTTTTCATGTGCAGAAGTCATTCCAAATAGTTTCTTTGAGTTGAAAACTCAAGGATCTAACATTTCAATCCCTCCTCCCTCAAATGGTCAAGAAGGTGTTTTAGGCCTACCCCCTTTCTCCACGCAGTTGGCTCATAAACCCAACCTCCTAGGGAAGACTTCAGGATTTTGTTTTGATTTGTTTTCTACTCATTTTTTAATTATCTAAATAGTTTTAAAATTTTATGATGATTCCATCCAGGAGGGTTTAAAGACAAACCTTACAGTGTGTTTTTTCTTAAACAGAAAGTAGGGCAGTTTTTCTCAGTGTCTAGTGATGAAAAAACTTTAGGCTTAGGTTCTAATAAACCAAAGTGACTTGTGTTTTATCTGGAGGGTAAATTTTCTTACTGTGAACCTTGTTGAGTATTACCCTGGCCAACTTGTTTCTATCTTTGCCTGTGATTCCCAGCTAAAATGGCATTTCCTAAAGGAGGCTATCTATGGGGGCAGCCTGGCCTTCTGGGGGGGGGGCTTCCCATTAAAATAAGCACCGTTCCCCCAGTGTGTCATGTTCTGCTCTAACACTTATTATGCTGACCTATTTAATAGCTCTCTTCCCTATCAGACCATAACCTGTTGGCACAGCGGCCTTGTCTGCCTTATTCAATGCCTATTAACAGTGCTCAGAGCACAGAACCGCCGAATTAAACCTTTTAAAATGAACTGGACTTGAATTCTCTTTTCTAAAGAGCTGTCTCCATTTCAGTATTGGAAAGGTTTTGGTGGCCTAGTTTACCCATGGTTGATTTGTGCTGTGAACTCCAAACTAAGCTTTTCAAAAACAAAACAAAACAAAAAAAACCTTACCAATTAATCAATTTGTGGTCTATCTCCATCATTATTATCTTTATTTATCTACCATATATTTATTATTTCATTCTTATTGGTTTCCTATTGCGAAAATGTATTTTGAATGAGTGAATATCTGTAGGACTTTCTCTTGAGAAAGAGTATTCTGAAAAAGTGAGTGACTGTATTTCATCAAGCAGGCCTCCTGTCTCTTCCTGTCTCTTCTCCTTTCTCTTTCTGGCTGTGCCCTGCCCCAATTCTCTCACCCCCTTTCCTTGAGTGGCTTTTTCTAAGAAATAGTCTCTTCCATCACTTCCTGCAAGGACGCCACAAGGAAGCTGAATACACGCAGCATCTAACCACTCAGGGTGGACCGGAAGGACAAAGAGGAAATGACCTTCTGCAAAACAGGACAGTTGGAGTAATGCTCTGAGAAGCAAGCCTTGAAGATTATAGAGTCCTTGCTGGTGGCAGAGGGAGGAGCTCCCAGTGGCTCCCTTCTGGGACATGTCTGAGACAATTCTCCTCCTTTCAGACAAGCCACATTAGATAACCTCCTTGCTTTCTCCAACTCTGTGGCAAGGTATAGAAAAAGTGCCTTATTATCTGCTTAGCTTCCTGTTCTTTATATTGTTTGGAGGGCTAAAGTCAACAGTTACTTTTGTGTTTGGTATTATCTGATTGTTAAAAACACTGGAAAGCTCATCTATTCTTTTTTTCCAAATGAATTTACCAGATGCCCTGGAAGACATTTGGAAACAGACCTGTTTTCCAACAGGTGGGCAGGGAACAATGTTTCTCAGAGCCAGGTCTCCTGTCTTTCAAAGCCAGGTCTCCTAGTTGCTTCTCAGGCTGGGATAGAGAATGCTTACTCAACTAGCCCACATAGTTGAGTCTCTAGGCTGGCAGGGATTTGCCTGCATTGTGAGTGCACAGAAAGCAATGTGGGCCTGGGAGTTACAACTGAGTTCAAGTCTTGTCATTCACCAGCTATGTTGCTCTAAGAAACTCATCTAGCTTCTTGATACCCCAAAGTCCATGTGTTTAAAACAGAACTATAATATCTACAGCTTAGATTTGTGTATGGACTGATAAGATTGTGTATGTAAAGCCCTCAGAATTCCTGGCAAGTAGTAAGTATTCAGCAGTAATAATTATGATCCTTGTGTGATCAGACAATCATAGGTCTCTCCCTTCAAAGTTCAGCCTTAACCACGCTGCTGCTGTACTTGAAAAGTGCTTCTAGTTGCCTTTGGGGAGATTTTCATTTCATTTCTGGGCATACCATTAGCCCATGAACTCTTATTCAGTTTGGTATGGAGGGCACAACAGCGTGCTGACACTCACTTGTGTGACTGGAACCCTGCTGCTGAGCAGATAAAGTAGCCTGGGATGTTCCGGAAGCTTTGCTGGAGCTGGTGAAAGTGAACGAGGAAACACTCCGGGTCCTGTCTTTACTTGCACAATTACAGTTCATCTCCCAGGCTGCTTGTCTCAGCAGGATCAGCCTTTCCTGCCTTCTGGCCTGGCAGCTGGTGGTGGGGCTGCAGGAGGAGAAGCCATTTTCTCCTCTCTGGGGTGGAAGAGTTTCTTTATCCTGCTAGTTCCCAGCCCCGGATTACAGAGGGGCCCCTAGATGCAGTTTAATGCAGCGGTTTCCTTCTCAGTGTGGGAATTCTGGAACTTCCTGAAGGTCACTCTGTCCTCAGAAACCTCAGTTTCTTGGTTGAGAATGAAGGGGCCAATTTCTGAGTCCAGAAAACGGCTGCATGTCAACAGTTGGGGTGTTCTACTCCCTCATTTCCAAATTACCTGGCATCACCTTTAGCTACTTAATTCTGCTCTCCTTTAAAGAAAGGAGAATCTGCAGAGCAAGCCCCATCTCAAAAACAAAAATGAAAGAAAGAAAGAAAGAAAGAAAGAAAGAAAGAAAGAAAGAAAGGATCCAGCCACTCCTAGCCACACCCCGCAGTGAGTAAGGCTTTTGCACCTTTCAATAGGAATGTTTGCATTTGTGTCAGGTTTCCATCTTGCTTGTCATTTCATGAGCGTATGACTGCGGACTGTTGTTGGGAACAAAAGAGCAGATTATTGAAGCACAAATGATTTTTCAAAGGTAAATACATAAAAAACATAGAACATCTGGATCCCTTGGCATCTGGGACAGCTGAGGCTGGTTGCCCAAATCTGTATCTTCCAGTGGGAGAAGCATGAAGATCGATGTTTACTGAGCACCTGCTATGACCCAGACATTATAATGAGGCTTTGCGTATATTTATTATTTAATTCCTATTGATTTTTCCTTGAGAAAAGGTATTTTGGATGAGCAAGTGACTGTATTTCTTCAGAGACACTTTCCAGGCTGAGAAATTAAAGGTCCTCAAGGGGCAGGTCTTGCCTAAGGTTGCTCAGATCTTACATGCCGGGGCAAGGATGCAATGCGTTCAAAGCCTTCTGTTCCTCCTAATACCATAACACAGGTTCCTACTCAGATTTCTGGGGTTAATTCTGTTTTGTCATTCCCAGAACTCAGGGGCCTTGAAAATTCAAGGATTCTCCTTTTTTCCTAACAATTTCATTATTTTTTTTTCAGATTCCTTAACAATTAAAAGTCTTGAAACACTTGAGGAATACTGGCAGGCATCCTCAGGGAAAGAGTTGGTGGGAACTTGACTCCCCTTGCTCTTCCCAGGATGGTGGAGCCTCCAGGACCACCAAAGATCAGGGACCGCAGTCGGGAAAAGGGATGCTGCAACTCTGCATTGTCTGGGTGGGTGAGACCCAGGCATTGTCTCAGGACTGAAGAATGGTTAGAATTGGCCATTGTGGTTGCTGTTATCAACCACAAAGAACACTGGGTGTTTGTAGTAATTTAGGAAGATTCTCTCTAAGGACATCAATTTTTCTTAATTGAAACCGTTCTTCCCCCAGCTTCGAAGAGGCAAGCTTTTAGCTCTGTGTGCCAACAGGCTTTATTCTGTGTAATCTGAGAACAGAATTTTGGTCACGTTCTCTTTGTTGTTTTGCCTGAATTTCTTTAATCTGGACTGCCAGTCAGTCCCTGTTCATTGAGCTATCGCTGCTTTGACCATAGAGCAAAATGCTATTGTCTAGAGGCAGAGGACTGGTGGGGTCCAGTAGTGTTCGGGTCCAGCCACTTCCTGTCTGACGGATAAACAGAAGCCTAGGAAGGAAAAGGGACTTTTCCAAGTGCTCAGTTAGTTTAATTGTAAGAAGCTTGGAACTGAACACCATGGCAATGGCTTTTTGAATTAATAATTTCCCCAGTGAACCAAAGAAGTATGTGTTGGGCTAGATGTCAAACACTGGGGATCTAAGGATTGAAAAAAAAAGCACAGTCCTAATGGAATCTACTTTGATTCTGTGGGCTAGTACTACTTGAGGCAAACTTCTTGGGATGATATAGTATAGACTATCTTTTTTCTACATTCCTATAATCTGTTATGTTATATTACATCAATTTTTACCAATCTACCTACAACACATATTATGTATCGTAAGAATCCATGCGCCCAGATAGTTAGGATCCTAATTAACTGGAGGTCTGGAGGTCTAGACGAACTGTGACCAAGATATAGTGAGTTGCTGACCAGTTGATCAGGAATTAAGTTAGTGCAAGAGTCACTTTACATATAAGCTGCCTAGGTGTTGACTGATAGCTATCAAGTACCAAGCACTTGGCTAAGAGTCAGGTAAGCCAAGTACTTAGGTGCTTTTCTCTATTTAATCCTTACAAACACCCTGGAAGGAAGGTACTGCTTTCACTTTACTGGTGAAAAAACAGAAGTTTAAAGTTAAGGAAACATGATCTGCCTACCATCTCATAGTTAGAAGACTAGGACTTACCGTTCTACCGGTGATCGTGACCATTACGGACTTCTGCTATGGAGGTAAATTACTGACCCCCTGGTCAGCAGCAGCTGTAAACAGTGGACAACCTAGGTGTCCAGAGCCAAGACATTCCCATCATCTTCAGAGAGCTCAGGGGTGGACATATCACGGCCACACTCACTTTAGCTATTCTGGAAATCTGTGTCTGAATTGCCCTGAACTTTCAGCCCAGACCTTGACTAACTAACTCTGTGCTCTGTGTATGACTCAAGTGGAACCTTCAATTTCAGAGTTAGTCTCTTCAACGGCTGTAGTCCCTGCCTACCAATTCTTTCATGTCTATGCGATTTAGTCAAGATTCTAGAGACAGCTCCTTATGGACTCCGGAGACAAAAGTGAATTCCAAATCTGACAAATTAAAAACCTTATTGAATTTATGTGGGAAGGATATTTCCTTTGACCATGTATCTGATCCTATCCAAAGCTCTAGAGTAAATCAATAATATAGGCCCACGATTTTCTAGAAGAGTGTCAGATCACACTGACCACCTAACAAAGTAGCTGCTGTCATTCTCTGTCACAATGTCATTTCAAATTTTGTGCATCGGGCCATCAGCACCGGAAATCGCATCACTTGTAGAAAACACATTTAACTGTTTCCTAGCCATATTTTCACTCTAGAAGATAAGCTTCGTGAAAACAGAGATCTTTCCTGTCTCCCCAGGCATCAGGACCATATCTGGCACATAATATTCACATCTTACAGACAGAGCTGTCGATGAATACCTTGTGCTGTCCTTGAGGGACTGCTGGTGCTTTGGGAGGCACAGATTCTATAAAAAGCCATTTGTTCCCATACAGAGCTTTCTAGAGCTTAACTCCAATGTATGAACTGAAAAAATGGGTCTTTACCAAGTGTGGTCCCTTGTCATGTTCAATGGGCTTTTATTTGAAAGAAAATCAACACCTCATTTTCCTTGACAATGTCACAGAGGGTCATTTGTCATGATGTCTTTGGGCTGTTGAGTAAGCCATGTTCCTCAAAAGCAGGAAGTTATGTTTGGCCTGCTCCTGCTGAGCATGAAATAAACAGTAAAGATTTTGGTCCAAACTCTGGAGCTTGAGTTGGATTTAAGAGCTCGTCGGAAACCACTTCTCTGGAGCTTGGCATCTGAGCCTGGCAGCTGTTGTTACAGATGGGATTTCACAGACTGAAAGCTCAGGAAGAGGTATGAATTACAAGCTCTTAGTTCACAGGGCAATTGGAACTGCACTAATCCTAGAAATCTTTTGGCCCAGATTTTAAAATATAAATCCTTACAATCCAATCTCTCTCCTTCTGCCTCAAAATATTGATGTACCTCTCAGAGCACGGGAAGAATGAGCAATGGCGGAGCTCTTGCACCGGGAAAGACATCTTGCCTCTTGTATTCACACACATACACTTACTTTAGCATCTGATAGAAAACAAGAGAAGACAGAATCTGAGTCGCTAAAATGTGATCTGGCGATTTGTGAGCTACCAGATTCGGGATCAGTGGAAATGCTGAATTCCACTTAGTTACTTGCAAAGCTGTGTCGTTGCCAACAGATATTTTCGCAGCTATCCCACTTCACTGAATTTGAAGAGGATAAGGGTAACCTAAAGGCATGAATGCTACTCTCTGTTAATCCACCTGTAAGTCAGTGTGGGTTGTAAGGCAAACTAGAGATAAAAGCCTACCAGCAACCAAGCGTTAAGACTTGCGAATGATTTAGTTTTCTTAGAAATTTCAATAAATTCATGGGTCTCCCTGAGAAAGTGTGCATACTCCCTCACGTGCATTCAGATAGAACTTTTTGAGTGACAAGCAGAAGATGGCTAGGCACCTAGTGCCTACTGAAGTGTCACTGGTGATATCTCCCTTGCGGATTCAAGTGATGGTGTCGAGAGGCGGGATAAACAGCCCCCCTGGAGAGAGTATCTGAACTGGGTAGCACCTGTAGAGAACACTGATGGGAAAAGCAGAAGTGTTCACCTGTCTAGTCCCATTCTCCAAGACAAGTAGAAATCGAATTAATTATTAAACTTTTCTTCTTACTCTGGATCCCCAGAAGGTTGTCCCTGTTTAGGCAGATGCCTCTTAAGGTCTAGTGACTGCTGGCTTTTCTATAAAATGCCCCCCCCCCATCTCTTTTACTTTATTACTTACCCCTAGGAGAAGGTAGGAATCAGCTCCCCTCCACCAGCTAGCTCTACCTATATGGCATTAGCATATTAGCTCCAGGGTGTTCAAAGTAGCTGGGAAGAAGCAAGACTGTGCTGTGTACCTGGAGCTTCCTGGAGACAAGGTGCAGCAATGACAGGTATTGGAGCAGGGCAGCAAAAAAGAAGGGAGGAGTTTGCCTGGCTCCTGAACAGTACGACCTTGAACAGGCTCTTAATCTCTCCCTACCTCGGTCCTATTTCTGTGAAAAGGCTTAGCGGTAGTAATTGTTCTTAGACACTGCTGCGTAGTTTGATTGAGATAGTTGACGTGAAGTCTGGTTGGAAGCCTGGTGCTCTCGCCAGGTGCTCCAGTCGTGTTGAGTGCCCAGGTGTAGCAGCTGTTGGGGCCTGGGTGTCTAAGCCACACCCATGCCCTACAGTTAATTTGCATCTCACCTCCCCATCCCAGTATGGGAATCTGCAAGTCCTATGCAGAGAGCTGTGGCTTAGGCAAACTGAATCTTTGCCAACTCGTGTCAGAGACCAGATGCCATTCTGCAGTTTGCCTCTTCCCTTTTGCCAAAGTAAGATGTCAGGATAGTTCAGCTCCGAACCACGCGTATTCGGACTATAGAGTGGGGAGTAAACATCCAACCTCTGAAGGCTGCCCTGAAACTCACATAGTAGAACACCTGTTCTAGACTACTATCCCATCCAGAGTAGCCGCTCCATAAATTCCAAAATCTTTCTCATTTGTGAGGATGTGGAGAGAGTCAAGAAAGAGGTGAGAAAATCAAAACTGAGGCTGCTGTGGGTGAGTGTTGGAGTTGGGCTCCATGGGAACTGGTGGTAGCCTTTCGCTCCCCCTGTCTAGATGACCCTATCTTGAAGGATGACAAGATTTACTTCAATTTCTGAATCTCTAATTCTGGTCAATTTTTCTGTTCACTTAGCCTCAGTCTCAGTACAATACATTGGAAATTAGGATGGCCATGTTCTCTCTACAGGGTGAGCTAGCAACAATTTTTGTGATGAACTTTGTTTGCAAGACATTTTTATGCTTTGTTTGAGGGGGAAGTACAAAAGATAATAAGGCTAAGTCTCTATACTTCTAAAACATCTTTGCATGGTGCATTTTGTATAGACTGCAACCCTTGAGCTACAAGACCTTGTACAAATTGTCCAAACCATCTGTTTCTACAGCCGTCATGTGGGGTAACTTACCCTCCTGGCACACCAAACGACTTACTATGATGGTCATCGTTGCTACGATTGGCCTCACCTGCTGTGTTTTCCAGACTGGTCTACAGGATCTCCTGGGGGCTGTAGAGGTGCCAAGGCCATTGGGAGGGAGAGCTCCGTGATGGGCCAGTGGATTCGGCTTATCCCAGCTCTCACTGGGGCGGCTCTGCTTTTACTTGTTTTAAATGTCATGGTTCTGTCTAGCCCATCATGGTAGCAGATGAAGAAAATCTGCTCTCTCTGGTCGTGGTCCCTGTTCCTTTTTGCCTGTTGGTAATCCAGAGGGAAAAGTCAGCAGAAGGGTGATGGGGAAAAGCGGTAGGTCTAAAGGATCTGACCTGATGCCCGGGTTTGTAAGATTCTCCACAGGACACTGAATCTCTTAATCCTCCATTCTTTAATTTCTTCTTTGTAAAATCAGCCCGTAGTACTTACTCTCTGGACTTCACAGGGCCTCTTTTGGCTGTGAAAGTGCTTTTCAACTGATAAATGGAACTCCTACCTGGCAAGATTGCCAAAATTTGGGGTACTTTGATCTATTTCATTCTACAGAAGTTGAAACTCAAGTGTGTTCATATTCATACGGGACTTTCGAGAAGTTTTCTGAGGTTTTAATACCATCCCTCTTTTGGCTCACAAACTCCAAGGATTTCCTAATTTCTTGTTTCATTCTGAGAACTAGAAAAACTCACTGTGCCCAGGAAAGCTACTGCGAGCTATTCACGGGCATGTGACTCTGTGATGAACAGGATTTAGGCTAGGCCCTGCGCATTTTCCTGCCAGATGGAGGTCCCTGACTTATCGACGTGTCAGGAGCCCATTAGTCACCCCCCAAATACAAATACTACCTGTGAGTAACTGTTTCCTATTCTACCTTGACTCTCACAAGGTACTTCCCTCAATCTAAAGTTAGCCATTTCCTCAAAGTGCTGGTTGCAGACCTGAGCAGAAAGAGCGTACGCAAATTAGATGATGTGGCAGCGATTGTAACTACCCAGAAAAAATCAAATTACAAAGCAAAATAGAACTATCTTTTTTTATATTGACAGTAGGAAAACCCCAATGTGAGCCCCTGAGATGCTTTTCCAATTCTCTCACCGCATCCTGGGGTTGTTCTAGTCAATCTGTGAAATCAGCAAGACTCAAAAAAGAAGAAAATAAAGGTTTTGAGACAAGTGGATTTCCTAATCACCATGGCAACACACCGGGGTACACACTGTGGTTTCTTTCTCTCATCTGTCTTCCCGGACACTTGTTCCCCGAAGACTACTTGGTGTCAGAGAGTTGTTCGGTAAAGCAACTGTTCAGGGACGCACAGTCTGCCTTGGAAGGAAGAAGATGCTGTTAGACCTGGGAATGGAGTGGGACCTGATCAGATTCTCAATGCCCAAATCTCCATCATCACTTCAGGAGGCAGGGAGACAGTCTCTCTTCAAATTCTGAAAACAATCACGCTTTCTCTTCAGACTTTGCATTGAGTTGGCTGTTTGGAGGCGTTGGCTGACAGGCCAAGGTAACATCTGAGAGAACCCTTTGGGTCATTTCCAGTACAGTGAATATGACACCCCTTATTGGTTCAGGTTGGCTGCCATAGCAGGCTCCAGGCTGCAGGGACAAGAGACTTAGAGGTCAGAGGATCTAGCCAGATGCCAAGAAACGGGGTGCCTTTTCTCTCTAAGTGCCAGGAGATGAATAGCTCAGTTAAAAGCAGCCCGGAATACATTCTGGAGGAAATTCCCTGGGGTATGATTATGTATGACTGTTTTCTCTGCTCATTAAACCCTCACCCACCTCCCAGGCAATTCCGGGAGAGACTGAGTCACTTGAGACTCATGGTCTACACTGCACAGCCAAAGGCAATTCGGCCACCGAGTGTGATTTTGGCCTCATTCAGAAATGGGTGCTTAAACAATGTCCCCTTTCACCAGGAGCCCATCACATGGGTGTCAGGAGATGGGGGCCAATGAGGTGGGGGCAGTGGGAAGGCTGCCAGCCCTCTGGAATGGCAGGCCTGGGTGGCAGCAGGGACCATAGTAGCTCAAAAGCCTCCCAGATGGAAACTTATGGGCTTTGAAGACAGCAAACAAATGAGAATGACTGTTTCATGTCCTGTTAAGACAAGTAGGCTGTGGCTTTATTGGGAACAGCTTGCTCAAATCTCTTATAAAAGACAGTTTGGTCTCAAGAGCACTGGATCAGGAGTCAGGATTCTGCTAGTATAGTCTCTTGAGGTTCTGCTTTCCCGTAACTGACCAGGGGAGCACACTCAGGCATCATTGGTTTTATTTTCTCTTGTCTCACAGAAAACTTGATTAGGAGCTTTTCACCATCTTTCTTAGCTCTGAACATGAGTAGTCCAATTAGCAATAATATTTTAAACATAGTTTGTCTCTTTTCCTTCCTACTTCTAATCAGAATGAGCTCAACTAGGTTTTTGAGTTGCATTATCTTTTGTCATGGACACAAGCTAGGCAAATCTGAGGACAGAAATGGAGCCCTGGCTTTTTAATAGTAAATACTGTATCAATGGGAAACGTGGGGAGCTCCCCAGGGCTTTGGGCTGCCACTGACTGAGAGACTCCTGTGGCTGACTCCCAGGGTCTCCCTCAGGTTGGATGCCATCAATCTAGAGTGCCAGGCTCCAGCTAGCCCCGAGTCTTAATATGGTTTGTCTAGGCATCTCAGGATGTCAAAGGAGAGTCTGTGGTGTGGTTGCCAAGCCCCAGACCAACACTGAAGCCGAGGGTCCCTTTCTCATTAGCCCTGCCAGATTATGGCCAGAGCACTCAGGCTGTGAGGAGTGGGGGCGTGGAGTTGAACTCTCAATTCCCAGTAGTATCATGGGCAGAGCTCAGGATAGAATCAGAGGGAGGTAGCCAGCTCATTGTTGGGGAAAGCCAGTGAACACTGACACCTCAGAGTCTTCTCCCCTGGGAGAAGGTGGAAGTTCCATTAGTGAGATTGTTTTCCACGGAAGCCCTACCAAGCCCTTGGGCAAAGATCTGGCCGGCCCTTTAAAGCCTTGTGATCCAAAATCAAGAGAACTCTGATCTGAAAGTAATACTCGTTGTGCTCAAGTTCTTTACAGTTCTCTTTAATGATCACCTTTCCATACTTGAAAAACCAGTGGGGTTCCTGTAGTTTTAGAACAAGTCCCATGCACGAGCTACAGCTTAACACTGATCAGCCACGTGGCTCTGTTCACCTCTTTATATCCAACTTCTCAAAGAATCAGTTAATTCTTGTAAAATGGGGACAATAAAAATGTTCATGCATAGGACGACCAGAATAAAATAAATTATGAGGTTTAAAAAGTTGGAAAAAATTGATTCCAGAATAGATACCACGGGGGCTTGTTATTTTTCATGGGCCACTATGAATAAGCTATTAGAATTAGACAACTCATCAGGTAGCAGGAACTGCTCTCATTCTTGTCTTTACGATAAAGCAACTTCTCCCTCCATGTACCCTACCCTGCCTTCTGGAGAGATGGCAGGGACAAGAGGCCTCAGGATAGCTCATGTTAGAAAGCAAATTAGTTCATTTAGACCATTCGGGTGGCAACCTAGAGAGATAAAAGGAGGGATCAGATAGGTTAGGTAATCATTTGGGCTCTGAAGTCTGTTTTCCTTGTGTGAATTAAAAAGAACATTCATTTATTCACTTTCTCATTCATTCATTCTTCTTCCCCAGTAATTGCCTGTCACGTGCAACTTTATGAGATACTAGAAATGCAATGGTGGGAAGAGAGATGAAGTTCTTGTTCTCGTAAAGCAAACAGAGAATTTCCAAATTTCCAGAAACCTTAAATTTCCAATTGCTATAGAGATAAGATCTTGAAAAATAATAATTTCTTATAATTTTTAAAAAGTTAAGGCACAGAGACTTCTTTGAGGACTTAACGAAAAGTAGAGGGACACTGCCGAAAACACCTGTGTGTGTGCACACACACGCACACACACACACACGCACATGCACACACATGCACACACACACACACAAACCCGAGGCTTGCACACAGTTTTCCTGGTTCCCAGCCCTCTTAAAGACCAACTCCCTCCTGGCTTGTAGGTAGAAACCTTCTTGTCTCCCAGCTCCCTCGCTCACCTACTGTGTGACCCACTCTTACTTCTTGGGCAAGTTTAGGATGATGTAGTTGGATAATGGTAACTTGGGTGAAAGTTACAATGATCTCCTCCAGAAGATATCGTGATTTCCAGCCACTTTCAAAATGACTGGACACAACCAAGAGGCTTTTTCTCTCAAACCCTGAGCAAAAGTTTGAAATATGCATGGGGCAATTTTACTAGCAAGATTGATTTTTCTTGATCCAAGGCTTCAAGCAAACTATAGATAAGATAAATGGTGGGATGGGGCAGCTGTGGTTCATCCAAGGAAGAAAGAATTTAACCAGGAGCCAGAACACAGGTTGGAATCCCACTTGGATAACTTCGAGAATTTGTTTCACCCCTTTGTCCCTCCATGATCTTGTCTCTAAAATGGATTTGGCAGCTGGACCTACCAGGTAGCCTTTTGATGAGAGCTATGTTACCTGAAGTACATTGGGCAGGTAGTAAGAATGCAATACCCATTGGCTCAAATTATTTCATGCCAAGCAATGAAACAAAGGTTAACACACACCGTTTAATAGTTCCACAAATCACAAAGTGTGTGTTTGGTGTTATTTTCCCATCAAGGAGGAGGCTGAGCATCACAGAGGCTAGAAGCTAACTAGCTGAGTAACCTGGACTGAGTGGCGGATTCTGGCTCCAAGGGAGCTTTGAGCAGGTCCCGACTCGCCTGAACCACTTACCTTCATGTGAGTTTAGAGCCGGAGTCCAGAGTGCAGCGTACGGACACTCCCCGGCAGACTTCACCTTGCCCTCCTATCAAGTCACCAGCAGGTTTCCATCCAGTGTGTGAGTGAGGCACATGGATTCTGGGCCCTGAGACTGCTCTGTTCTGTAGTCATGAGAACTCTAAAGGCCTGGCTGGTCTTGTTCCCTGAAAGGGATCAGAAAGTGGCCTCAAACAGTTCATGTCTTCATGGAGCCCGTTCTGACCTGGGACACCTGATTTGTGACATGACTCAGGAGATGAATTGGAGACCAGAGAACAAAAGACAACAGAAAACATTCTTAATGTATTTCCCATGGAAAAGGCTTGTTCGAGAGATGTCAATAGGATATTTAATGTTCGCCTCTTGAATTCAAGTAGCTCCCAGGTCTCAGACTTCCCTGTTTCTCAGGGGCACTGCTGTGCTTTGCAGAAGGGCCAGCCAGCACTATTGCCATGCACACGGCTGCTCTGTCCAGAGGTGTTGTGTGGTCCACAGTTACACATCTTTCATCCTTATTTTCATGCTATTTAAACCTTGGGAATAGTGTAGCGGCACATTGGTGAGGTGGGGAGGTGACACAAGTCTACCTAACAGCATTAGGATTAACGGGTAGTGGTGCAGCCCAGGGCTACCTGGAACCCAGGCTAGGGGCCGCTATTATAACCTCTGAACTCAGTCATGTTTCTTTGTAGTTTTCATACTCGGTGCCTTAGTTTCCATACCTAGAAAGTGGAGGTAGAAGTATTGACTGCCTCGTGGCGTTATTTTAAAGATAAAATGAATTAACACTCATAGAATGCTTACCAAGAATCCATGACATAGAGTAAGTGTGTAATGAGCCTTAGTTACTATCACTGCTGTTGGTATTTTTCCCTCCAAAGTAATAATCTGAAATATAAAAGGAGATGTTGTACTGTCCTCACAGATTATCAGGGCAGAGATCACACACAGCTCTGAGGACTTAGTCCCAGGGACCCATAGCAGACAGACTACGAACACTCGAGCATACTGAAAGGAAGTATTTGGTACTATCTTGTAGCTCCTAAGTGGTCAGATACTGTTAAAGTTAGGAATTGGACATTTTTGTAATATTAAGATAAGTGGAAACTCTGAATTTTTACTTTGAGGAGAATGTGTTCATTTAATAGCCCTTTGCAGATACCTAAACTATGTCAGATCCTGTTTAAATCTCAAAAATCTGGGAAGGCTGAAGGCTGATTTTATCACTTTGATCTGGGCTGCCTGGCCCCACACACACACACACACACACACACACACACACACACACACACTCACTCATATGCACACCTATGGACTCACTCACACCGTGCACATATTGGCTGTCTGTAAAGTTTTTTGGCTGCTGCACACGGAACTCCAGAGAGTTGGCTCAGAAGTCTCAGCCTCAACCAGTTTCTCTTCTATTTGCATATCCTGTTTGCCAGGTGGTGAGCTGGAATTGATTTTAATGAGAAAGAAACCGCTGTTCAGCTCCAAACCACTGTCCATGCCACAGACTTTATTTTTGACTTTAGGAGTGACAGCAGTCCTCTGGGCCAGCTGCAGCGGCAGGTAGGTGGCCTCCACTGGCACTCTACTGAGGTCTCCCTTGGCAGCCTCTGAGAGCTAGTTGGGACACTCTTTTTCTTTTGCATGCAGAAAAAGGAGAAGCCCCGGAAAAGCTGTCTCTCAGAGTGACACCTTCCCTTTGGGAGACTGGCCAGCAGAGACCCAAGCTGAAAATGTCAGCAAAAACAAATAGAGTTTCAAAAGGGCCTTGTGCAGGGCTTTCCTGTGTTCTCACTGTCTCCTCAGCCAGGTGTTGTGTGAATGACTCAGGAGACTCACTGGACCCGATAACAAAGCCACTGCACAGAAACAAGTTTTCTGAATCTCACCTTGTTCTGATGTTTGGGTTTTGTCGCTGTTTTTACGTACTTATTTTTTCTAGACATCTACATGTTAACGACACAACCAGAAAGACAATTGCAGTTTCTTTTATGTCTTTTCAACTTCCACATCTTGTTTCCTCACTTATTCTCAAAATCAAGGAAGAGCACACAGAATTTTAATTGTTCTCTTACCTACTTTTGCACTGGCCGGACACTGTTTTCTACAGTTTCGTTTGAAACTCGCTTCCTGTTCCAGAAAGAGAAAGGTGACGACTGCCACTGTAGTGACCCTCTCTTTGTGCCTGTGAAGCAATCCTTTAGGTGTGCCTCTCTCCTTTATGTGACTGCTCCGGCGATAGGCAAGGGCATTTGGGCACACGGCAACGTGGTACAAAGCATGGATTATGGTGTCAAGTACTCGAGACAGATTTCTAGCTCTGCTGTTTAAAGGCTGGGAGGCTGTGGGAAGTTGTTTAGTTGTCTCAAGTTCAGTTTCTTCATATTTAAATAACACACACGTGTAGAAAACTCATCTCTCAGGATTCTGATAAAAATGACTCACACAGGATCTCAAAAGCGTTAGGCACCTAGGACATTGCAACAAAGATCTCCTCTCTCGTTGCTGTTAGTTCAGACATGTGGTGAACAAAGCAGGGGGATTAACTAGGAATCTATTGTTTCGACGAAAACACTTCTTCAAGCCTCAATTTTCTTGTTTGTAAATAAACATAATTTTTTGCAAGCTCCCTCTGTACTTGTCCCAAGGTCAAGTCTGGAGTCTGAGTCCATTCTAGACCTAGATCTCTGTGTGTGTGTATGCTCACATGTTCATATGTGTACGAGCATGTGTATATGTTATTGGAGATTAGGGGAGTAAACCTAGGGTTGTTTCACTGAGCTGAATCTCTAGTATTTTTACTTATTTATTTTTTGTTTTGTTTTGTTTTAGTTTTGATTTTGAGACAGACTCTTGCTAAGTCTGTAAGTTGCCCAGGCCAGGCTCAAACTTGCTGTCCTAACTGTCTCAGCCTACCAGAGTACTGAGATTAGATACCTGGGCCACCAAATCCAGCAAGACCTGACTCTTTGTTGGCATAGAATGGTGCCTAGCCTAGACTTGGCCCACTGTCTATAGACAATGTTAATATGTATCCGAGAGAAAGAGCACCACTGAGTCCCAGGGGAGTGTTCACGAGAAGTTGAGTGTCACCAGGGCAGTTTCAATGGTTAACTTTTCTGGGTAGATTTTATCCAAGTGCATGCTGGGGAGAATAGAGCAATAAAAGAGTAATGAGTTTTCAATTAAGATCTTCGAAGTCTTGGAAGATTGTTATACACAGGTTCAAATAGAACAGGATGATTTCAAATTCCAAAAGGAGATTTCAGATTAATGTCTACAAAGCTCACAAAACTTTGTATTATATAATCATTTACCCAGTCGATACTGGTTGGGCTTCATTTTCAATGCCGTTAGCTCTTGGGAGCAAACGGCAAGTCTTGAATCTGTTGATAGATTCGATGCATGTCTTGGAGGAACTTTCAGTGAGCCACATCTACATTCGACAAATGTTTGATGAGCACCAGCTCTCTGTTGGCTGCTGCTTTAGGTGCCAGAGACACTGCTAAATTCATGGAAGGCCTTTGCTCTCTCCGAGCTGTCATTCTAAGCAGAGGAGACCTACAATGACAAAGGTGCAAATGGGTGAATGTATTATCATGAAGACAAAAGTCAGGTGGGGCGAGGGAGTAGCTGGGGCTGCATATGATGCACAAGAAAGGGCTCTGGGATGGGAGGTTGCAGAATGGAAAGTCTGAAGATGAAAACGAACCAGCCACATGACTCTCTGAGCATGGAACGTTCGAGACAGACAAGAAAACAGATGTGTGCTGTCAGATGGGAAGACGCTCGGAGGGCCTGAGGGAACAGGAGGCAAGCTTTATGTTCAAAGCAGAGCAAGCTACTCGGAGGCTGACTCAGGAGATCCAAGCCAGATACCATTGGTCTTGACCATGATGAGGAAACTTTTTCTGGCTGCAGCCATAGTCACGGATGATGGGAGGTCATAAGCCAGAGAATAGTTCCACTTGATTGTGGAAAATGTAATGTAAGATTAAGTAGAAAAAGACTTCTAAATGTGAAACTGTAGGCTTAGTGCTATATCAGCTATGCAAGTGTGTGTGTGTGTGCGTGTGTGTGTGTGCGTGTGTGTGTGTGTCTGAAAGAGAGAGAGATTAACATGCATGTATATTTCATAAATAAATGCTATAGTTTTCTTTGTGGTGGACATGTTTTTCTTCATTGCTTCCCTATATTTTGTAAACTTCCCGTGAGTTTATGCTACTTTATATACTTTCTAAAGCTACTCTCTGTGTAGCAAGTGATGGAGAAAAGGAAAGAGTGAAGGTACTTTATCAAGCCTTACCTCAGATGTGAGCTTCACGTAATGTTACCTTGAATTCCCGAGAAGATATTGAAATCTCTAGTAGGTAGATTACTTTGCTTTGTAATGAAGTTTTCCTAAAACGAACTTCTATTTTTAAGCAAATTCTTTATGCAAAAGAGTCTAACATTTCTGCTTTATCCCGTAGATTTGAATATAACCTGT
Source organism: Ctenodactylus gundi (assembly GCA_004027205.1). Lineage (NCBI taxonomy): Eukaryota > Metazoa > Chordata > Mammalia > Rodentia > Ctenodactylidae > Ctenodactylus > Ctenodactylus gundi. The sequence continues at coordinate 301,455 of PVKB01000921.1, read as the reverse complement.
CGACTTGGAGGTGTATTCCACGTGGAAAAAAATGGCCGTTACAGTATCTCTCGGACGGAGGCAGCTGACCTCTGCAAGGCTTTCAATGCCACCCTGCCCACCATGGCCCAGATGGAGTATGCACTGAGCAAGGGTTTTGAGACCTGCAGGTAAGAGACGAGCACCCCCACTGGAAAAAGCCCATGGGTGCAAGGGGGTGGGGCTTAGGGCTGGAAGGCTCCTCACTGACAGCCGAGCTGAGAAACAGCCCTATCTATTAACTTGGCCAAGTCAGTGTGGAACCAGTGCGTGGACTGGAATTTAAAGCCGGCTAAAGACATCTCTGAATCTCAGAGTAAGCCATTAAGGGTCACATGGGCCAAGATCCTCTTGCTTAATGTGTTTCCATAGCTCACTCTCGGCTTTGAAGATGCTGCATATTATTGTCGAAACCACAAGAAAACATAAACCAATAACAGTGTTTAAAATAAATACGTGGCTGGCAGAGTCTTGGCCCTGCAGACTTGGATCAAAGCAGAATATTCAAGTCTCTCTCTCTCTCTCTCTCTCTCTCTCTCTCTCTCTCTCTCTCCTGTGTTCCTCTGACTTGAGAAAACTTTTAAAAAGGGTGTGATAGTTTTTAAGATATAATATATTAACATTTATTGTTTGAAGGGGCTCTGAGCAGGCTCCTACCAGGTACCTAATGGCTCGGCAAAGCTCACCTCAATTCATTTTATACCAGGATAGAATGTAGAATTTGTTGATAGAATGCTGAGGCCTTGTTATTTATTTATTTATTTATTTATTTATTTATTTATTTATTTTTATCTCTGTGGTGAGCAGTGCATAAAGTCCAAACTATGGTGACAACCACAGAAAAATGTTTGGCTTGAAAAAACAAAAGTGTTGGGTTTGGTTTGAATTCATCAGAAAAGGAACCAGGTAATCTCAATAAATACTCTGTAGTTCTCACCCCAGCCTTCAGTGTACGTAACGTGGGTCCACTCTGTCTTTAAGACACATAGGTGCACACACGCACATGTCCATGAACAAACACACATACAAGGAGCTTTTGGCAAGTCGAGCTGCAGCCCTCTGTATGAAACCCATGCCGATGCAAAACACAACTCTCATCTCAAAGAGACTAAGAGATAGTTTATTCCTACACCAAACATGAACGACCAATGGCCCAGGAGCATGAATTTAGGTTTCCCTAAAGAGCACCTTCCAGCAAGTCAGCAGTTACACGCTATGTTTATAATTACAGAAAGAAAAATATCAAAGCACGCATTAAAAACAATAGTGGAAGAGTTAGGTAGGTGGATCACTCAGAAGGTGGGAGACACTTCTGCTATGGGCCCCAGATTTTTTTTTTTTTTTTGAGACATGGTCTCGCTCTATAGCCCAGGCTGGTCCTGAACTCACTATAGAGCCCAGGGTGGCCTTGGTCTCACAGCAATCCTCCTGCCTCAGCTTCCCAAGTGCTAGGGTTACAGGCATGCGCCACCACGCCTGGCTTATGTGGTACTGGGGAATTGAACTCGGGTACTTAGTGTTTGACTGAGCACTTGCTAGGGAAGTGCTTTAACCACTGAGCCATTCTTCCAACCTGGACCCCAGAGATTATCTGGTGACATTTTTAGCTCCAGGTTAGTGAAAAGTTAGGGGTCTGTTCTGTATATATCAAAGGACTTATCACAAGGAGGTAAGTCAGAAACAGAAGAGGAGGACAATAAATGTGGTCATGAAAAGTGCCAAGATAGCCCCTGATAATCTGGCTGGGCAAAACATCCAACCTCTCCCCAAGTCCTTGAGAATCCAATTAGCTGATCTCATAGTAGGCTCATTACTCACTTATTAGGTGTAAATTAAATGCATCTATTCCATATCTTTGGTTACAGAGTTATTCACTTATCTTATGAGCAATAGTTAAGACTACCTAAAAGAGAAGGGGAAAAATCTGTAGTCTAAAATTTCCACCGGCCATGGGCAACATGATTTGGCAAAAATTCACTAAGTTATAGACCGACTATGTTAGGTTCTAGAACACTCGTGTTATATGTACTCATGGACATCGTGTGAAGGGGTGGGGTGGGAAGTTGGTTCACCAAGGAGTGCAATTTAGAAAAGAAAGAAAATCTGTGCCAAAAAATCGATAATTTCACCCTTAACTGGTATTAAATGTTGCAAAACTCATTTCTATACTTTCACTTAGGTAGGTATGAATCAGATGCCCGCCACAGGACGAATAGCAGAGTCTCCGTGCCCAGGATAGAACCTGAGCAGCGACTACTCTTTTGTCAGCCCCACCCTGAGTAGTGGCAGCTCTCCAATACATGAAAACGTATTAACATTTAATTTTGCTACTTCCCCATCCCCATCAATTTAAGGAGCCATTGGAGAAACCAGTCTGTCAGTGATGATGGGAATTAGTCATACGAGCTACCATTGCAACACAGACATAATGAGTTCTATGTGCTTAGGAACCTCCAACTCACACGCATTTCCTTGGGTCTTGCAAAGCAGTGTGCTCTGATCTCTTGCCTCTGGCAGGAAAGATGAAAAGGATCTGTGCAGTACATTTTAGCCTGCGATGCATTTTTAAAAACCTGCTGCGTTTAATGTCTCCCTCTCTCCCATCCCACCACCACCACCTCCTCCTCCTCCAGAGAGCTGGTAGAAGAAGCTGGACTCTGTGCCCTGCTTCTGAAAGGGCCTCCAGCTATCGCCTGCTTCCAGAAACACCTGGCTAGAGACAGGTGGCTTTGAAACTTCAAGGTAATGCCCCAGTTAAATGAGCCATTGCCATTGACTTTACTTACTTAATTGCTGTTACTTTCATTTTAATGATGGTCAACTTATTTCCACTGGCCATAGAATCACACCTGAGATGCTCGTGAGGTCAAAGGTGCTATGTGTTTGGCACATGGACAAGGGTTCATGTTTAGAACAATGGAGCATGGAGTGCAGGACTCTTGGGGAAAGATGAGGTCATGAAAGAAAAGTGTTGACTGGGAAAGGAGACAGGTCTGAAATTTGTGGACTGAAAGGAAGGCCCCCTCTCCTCATCTTATGGGTCTTTTCTGGAAAACGGAAAGGCACCTGACTGCCAGAATGACTCTCACATCATAACTTCTCTCTTATATGAGTCAAGTTTGCTTCTGCTTTTTCAAGCCAATTCAACACTGCTGACCACAAATTAAATTCCAACTAATTTTTTCTTTCATGAATTTTCTTTATTTAAAAAAACAAAAAGAGGCTGTTCATGGGTCTTTAAATAAAATGACCTTGTCCCTATCAACATTGTTGATCTCTTTTAATCCCCTGTACTGTTATTGATTAATACATGTTACTTAGCCACCGAAATCTCCAGCACCCCCAGCAGGTAAGTGGAATGAAACATTGCATTGTGTTAAATGTCACTTGATGGGATGTTAGGAAATTTCTTTTGCAGCCCGTCAGATTGATAAAGTCTTGTTTCTTCTTGGCAGGTATGGGTTCATAGAGGGCCACGTGGTGATCCCCCGGATCAAACCCAACTCCATCTGTGCGGCCAACAACACAGGCGTGTATATTCTCACATCCAACATCTCCCACTACGACACTTACTGCTTCAACGCATCAGGTTGGTTCTAAGTGCTTTGTGTTGTCACTAGTAGTGTGGATGGATGGTAGCAGCTCAGTTTCACATTAGGTGGAAATAAAAATGGCTTCCATTCATGTAGCAAAGGCTTGCTGAGAATCTTTACAGCAAAATGGGCAAGAGACCCATTCCTGTGCTGCTTACTCATGCCAGGGTGGGAAGCAAACAGTAAATAAATCAAGACTACATACCCTTACATGAAGTCAGAGAGTTAGCAGTACAAAAAAAAAAAAAAAAGAAAGAAAGAAAAGAAAAGAAAGCCAAGTAAGAGGATTGCAAGTGCTAGAACTTTTATTTTCTCTGAGAAATGGATCAGGGAAAATTCTTCCTCTGGAGCTGCATTCCAAAGAACCCTGATCACAACGAAGGAGCAAAGGCTTCAGAAGAAGAGGCAGCCAGTGCAAAGCCAGGCGTTCCAGACTGTCTTGTCCTGTTCTGAGAACATCAGGAAGTCCAGACAGGTGAAGTCCAGTGATCAGAGGGGAGAATGTCAGGGAGATAAGCAAGAGCCAGCCCACGAAGGAAATTCATTTTCAGTGCAACTGAAAAGTCATTGCAGACTTTTAATAGGGAAAGGAAAAGAATGTAGTGAGAATTTGGGGTGCAAGTCTCATGACTTAGCTAGAGTATTCCACGTGGGGCTTTGCATTGATGATATGTGAAGTCTAGGAAAATGTATATATAGCCTTCCTGAATGACCCTTACTAATGATGGAGAATAAGAAAGCTACATGAAGCTATAGGTGCTGAGCAACTGGCCCGGCTTCTCTTTCTCTTGAAACTTTCTTCCAACTACAAGCCAAGAAATTCATGCTTACGAGCATGAATTGTTACAAACCCTAACAATATCAACGAATTCTATCTATGTACCATGAACCTTCAGAGTTCCTTGAGAAGGGTCAGAATCAAAAATATCCAATTTCTGAATGCCAACGATGACGAGGCTTAACTTCTCAAATGGAACCTTTCGTTCTCTCTGAAGGTCTGCAGCTCTTGTGAGCGGAAAAGGAAAGTTTCCAGGTGAATTTGACAGATTTTTTGGAACTTCAGTCTTTCTAAAAGACAATGTTGCAAGGGTGGGCGAGGGGGTGGTGGTGGAAAGTGCTGCCTTATGTTGCTGGTCAGAGTTGCAGAGGTGACTCAGAGTTCAATTTTGTTGAACGGAGAGATTCCCAAAGCGGACTGCACCAAGACTAAGATCCTTCAAGAAAGGAGATGCAAGGGAGAGTCCCAAATGGAAGTTCTTAGATTTGTTTAAGAAGGAATTACAGAGGAGGGGAACATCTTGGGCAACAAATCACACGGGAGACAGTTGACCCTAGCCATGTGACAGTTTTGTGCTGATTCTAAACAAGTTCTGCACGCAAACTAGGGCAACTATTCAGGGTCAGGCACATGACAAGCTGTATGCTGCTAATCAGTATAGCGATCTAGTAAACCAGCAGGTGTCCAGGGTGAAATATGGAATGACCTAGCTGTTGTCTATCAACTTGGGCAAGAAAAACACTATTGTTTTCGATATGTGCTTGGGTACAGCATATATCATTCTCGTCCCCATGCACCCAAGGCTTTCACTCGGAGGGCTTGTCACTTCAGAGCACACTCCTGTTACTTTCCATTAACCTTCATCTCATGTTGCTCTACAAGAAAGTAATTTCAGATGTTACCTATATCACAAACATAGACACCGTGCATAGTAGTAGAATAGCACATCTGCATAAGTTTTGAGGCTACAGAAGAGAAATCCAGGTCTTTGTTAGATGAGATCAGTGGCTTGAGGCATCAACACCCACTCGCTGTTGAATAAGTAATAAGGATCTGAACGGAAATTCAGAGAGAAAATCTAAAGTTTAGGAGAAAGGAAAAGTATTAAGGCTACATATTTGAAGCATGTAAAGCCATTGAATTATGTCCAAATATATTTAGCCCAACAAACTTCCGGAGAGACACACAAAGCAGGAAAGAGAAAGCTGTACAGTATTTACTTTTGCCTTTTGTATGAACAAAACACACAAGTGGAGTCTGGCCCAAAGATAAAAGTCCAGCTGAGGCCACTAGATGGTCCATACCCGTAATATCCATTCTGATGATATTGTAATGAGCAAAACCACCTAGTCATAAACGGGAACTAGACACCAAGTGACCTGGGATCCAGCTTGCTCCCGGTTGGTGCCTGAGGCCAGAGATGAAGGGGCTGGTCAAGTAGCAAAGGGCCAGTAGGAGCCTGTACACTCCTTTGCGTCTCAGCGTCTAAAGGTTGCTTTTTGCTTTGCCTGCTGGATCTTGTCCAGGTATTGCATGCAATAAATTATGTAGTTATGTTCCCACATTGTCTTGCCTGTTTTACAAGTTGGTGTCACTTTGAGTTAAGGTTTTGAAAACCTTAATTCCAAACGGCAGAAGCTTGCATTGTTTTATGGCCTGGAACTGAAGCCATCCAGGCAGGTAGCTACTAAGACTTTTCTGCCTGCTCTTAGATTTTCGCGTGAGATTGGGCTCGTCCTCAGAGCAGGGCTCAACAATATTGATTACCTTCCCTCTCCTTAGAAAGACAGGTGCTAGCTCAACTGAAAAACTTGAAAGAAACCCCTCTGGGATGTATTTCATATCCAAATGGTTATATTTGGAAAGCTAGAACTAGTGATTTTCCTTTCCTCTGATTTCCAAGTTGACACAATATTGATGGACTTCTTTTGAAAGTGTTTTTACGTTTGAAGAGAATATTTATAATTATTCTATATATGCTGTGCTAGGCAGAATGAGGGTCACAAAGAACAGAAGCTGTATTTCTTATCTTAAAGAAATTTAACACTCGTGATGCAGCAATGAGACAAATGAACAACAACAACAAAAAACCTGGGAAGCAGATTAAAGTGATTAAGACTAAATAAATTTTTTATTTTATCAAACACATTTTTTGATACTTCATGGTTACACTCAACTTATGAATTTTTGCACACGTACATACTGCATCAACTTCACTTCCCCCCTCCTTTCTCGTCTTCCCACCCCACCTTCATCTTCCCTGTCTCCCAACATCTCATCCATTTGACTTTAGTACTTGTTCATACTCTGGGTTTTCTATATTAGAAAAACCATGTGATATCTAATCTTCTGAGTCCAATTCACTTCACTAAGCATAATGACCACAAGTTGTACCCAATCTATCTGTCTTTTTGGCAGAGTAGAATAAATACATTCTAAATATCTTGGTCTCAAGTTGGATGGTGCAGCATTAAGCAAGCTGAGGATCTCAACGACCTCTTCTTTCATGAACTATATATCATTAGAAAAGTCCTGGGGTCTACCGGAGCCTGGGCAGGGTGAGCAGGTAATGATGTCCTAGTGCTGGGTCCCCCTTAAACTCGCAACAGGACTGCCTTAGTTACTTTTTGATGCGGGGACACAATGCCTGACATCCACAGCTTAAGGAAGGAAAGATTTGTTTTGGCTCTCAGTTTCAGAAGTTCTCGGTCTGGTCGTGGGAGGCTGACAATAGTGGAAGCACATGGCAGAGGCCTAGACTGAGGAAAACTGTTCGTGGTATCACAACAGGAAACCGTGAACAAAGAAGGCCGGAGTTAGCAGATGCCCTTCCAGATCAAGCCCCAGTGATCCACTCCTTCCAACCAGGTCCCACCTCATAACAGCATGTGGAATCCACAGATATCCCTCAGCCAACAGGAGGCTTTCTGGGGACGATCCACATCCAAACCGTAACAAGGACCAAAGCCCCCTGGCTCTTAGCACACAGCTTCTGTATCCTTAAAATCTTAGTGATGTTTCTTAAAAATAAGGCAAATCTGGTAAAAGTTTGGTGCCTCATCTCTCACTGACGAAGGCCAAACACAAGCCTGGAGAATTCTATGTGAAGAACTCAGAGAACTAGTTCGAGGTGATTTTTAAAGGTATTTCAGTAAAATTCCTTATTTTTTTCTGAAGGTAAGATTATGGGAGCAGATTCTCCACCCGTGTGTTTATCCACTCACTCACTTATTCAACAATTGTTTGAAAAAATTTACGAGTTACATAGAACATGTCAATTCCTGAGGAAGGTGTCTTCCCATCTGGCTCCCGGAGATCCCTGAATCACACGTGGTTTTCTTTGTGTTTGAATCCGTTTCAGCCCAACAAAGAGCCCCCTTTGGCAGCTCTTCTACAAACCCTTGGGCTCAGGGGCACCTTGGTGGGCTAATTCTCCCAGCAGTGCAGTGCTCATTAAACAGAGTGAAAAGCTGTCTAATGAGGCGTCATGATCCAATGTGGGAGTGTGAATATCTCAATTGCACATTTGGGTCACCATCCCTTGTCGAACACTTGCCAGATTTGATGTCCTTCATAAAAGTTTAAATGAAATGGAGCGTGAAGAGGGCCCCTGTGAACACATGCTGTAACCGTTTACAAAATTGTCTTAGTGATCTTGACACACTCCATCCCATGACAATTTCTCTCCTGGAAGTTCCTGCACTTGTGGTTTTTTTTTTTTTTTTTGGGGGGGGGGGATGTTGCATCCCTGGTATCAAGAGTTTAATACCTTTTTCTGCCCATGGGCAACATACAAACAGCAGAAACATCTCATAGATTGGGCCATTGTCTGGCGCCATCCCCAAGACGATGAAGAGATCCCCCAGAATCTCCCATTCTGGCTATATGCCGCTATTTTTAAATTTTGGAGAAATATTTTGAAAATGATAAAGAACTAAAAGGGTACTAATTATTATTTCCCCTGTGACTTTGTGATTTCCTTGGAAACAGAAAGACACATATTCATCATTTTTCTCCTTTTTATTTTTTTTTTGACGGCCTGACAAATGTTTTGAGTAAAAGCTTAAAAAGAATCAAGAAGCATCTCGATTTGTGTATTTGTTACTTTTCTGTTGCTGGGACGCAGTGCTCTGCATCTGCAACATAAGAGGAAAGGTTTATTTTAGCTCATACTTTAAGGAGATCTCCATCTACTCATGAGCTGCTGGCAATGGTGAGAAGAGTCTTGTGGAGACCAGCTTCTCACAGCATCACAAGAGGAAGGCATTAGAACTTCAGGGAGAAGCCAGGACATGAGTGTATATCCTTCTAGGCCACGTGGCTAGTAATGTCCAGTAATGGCCACATGTCCAGTAGTATCCACATGTCTAGCATTCCATCCCTCCTGATCAGGCCCCACCTCCTAAGACCACGCAAACTCCATAGATAATCTATAATATCCAAATACATGAGGGGAGGCGGGTAGCCCAGATACAAACCATAATAATTTACATCTCCCTGTAATTGCTGCCTTTGCTACATGCTTCTCCACCTGTTTGTCTTTGCCAGTCACTTTGGGGATTAGCATCTTAAGTATGCTTAATGATATTGATAGAATAGACCCTTGGGAAATTATACTCTTTTCATTTATTCAACAAATATTTGTTAGGGATCTCTCTGTAGCCTTCACACATGAATGCTCTGGCCAAGAGAGATAAGGTCACTCATCAACCTGTGGAGCTTATAAACCTCTGTTGGGGCTGACTGGGGTAACAGGAGGTTGCAAACAGTCATTGAGTACATTGAGCAAGGCAGTTTCATGAATCACAAGGAAGAAATGAAAGCAAGATGACATCTGATAGTGACAGGTATGGGGAAGTGACAAAAGTCTGGGTTAGATGTGATGGTGAGAAATGACCTCACTCAGGAGGTCATTGTTGAAAACTCTCGCTGAGAAACCGTTACATCAGATTTTGCAAGGGTGGCTCTTTCTTAAATTATTTTTTGCTTACTGAACAGGAAGTGCTGTCAGGTCCTTTCACTGTAAGGCCAAAGAAAGGTCAGGTAAAAGACAGCCCCTTTATCTGCAGGAAATGTGGTTCCTAGACATTTAGAAGCAACAAACACCTGTTTCATCCGATTTGTATTTTATTCAGTGTTGTGAGCATCCAATTTATAGCAGAACACTTAAAGTGCTTGTGATCACAGCCTTCCTGTGACAGGAGTTTGCTGTTTGCCAGTAAGTCTCTGTCCCTCCGTGTGTCCGTGCATACAGACATCACATTTTCTTTTGTCTTTGCTAAGAGGCAACTCTAGAAGAGACCAACTTAACAAACAAATCACCATATTCGAACAAACACACGTAGACACTGTCTTTGTTACCTTTTCGTTGCTGTGACTCAAGACCTGATGTCCACAATTAGGAGAGGAAAAGTTTATTTTACTTCAGTTTCAGAAGGTCACAGTTCAGGGGAGGTCAGCAACTGTGGAAGTAAATGGTAGAAGGAGACGTGGAGGCCACCCACTCCTCATGACATTGCCAACAGGAAGCCAAGTCAAGGGAGGGCAGGTTAAGTCCAGCCTCATCAGGAAGGCAGGAAGCAGCTTAGATAGCCTTCCAGGTCCATCCCAGGGGTTTGCCCCTGGTCCAGCCTCAGTGTTCTGCCTCTTCTAGGCATGAAAGTGTGGTAAGCCCCCACCACATGTCTATAATCCAGTCTACATGCCTGCAATCAGTCCCTCTAGACCAAGCACTATTTCTGAAATATAAAAAAATTAAATACTTTATAACACAACGTGTGCTTCATACGGCAGGACCCATGTTTATCTTAATCACAATCAGGCCTTCAGCTTTCCATGGAGCCAGATCCAGAACACATTTATCAAATGACATTGTTGGAGTCGGGGTACCAACTCATGTGAAGGAAAAAGGATGTGACTTGAAACCATTATGCTTAACAAAATGAATCGGAGAAACAGGAAGTTAAATATCAAGTGGTTTTTGTAGTATAAGAACCTCAAAGTATAAATAAATAAAAGAGCCAAATAAATGATTGTGGGAAACAGAGATGGATTTTATGGAGAGGGGAAAGGGACAGGGTGAGGGTTGGAATTGAGAAGGTAGGAAAAATGAAAGTAAATAAAAATGAGGAAGACATGATATGTATGTGCACCACTTCCTCACGTTGAATGGAATTATTCTGTACCACAAATACACACAAATAAAGAATAATTTGGGGGAAACTAGTTTTAAAAAATGAAAGAAAAAATGTATCCTGAAAGGCAGCGAAACTCCTAGCGCACTTACTAAGTTTTAGGAAAAGAAAATCATTGTGATAAATTGCATCACACACAACTCCATCCTAATGGACTAATAAAAGTGAAGATAGTTTGCTCACATATTTTTTTGAATTTTCATGCTCTTCTGACTTCTTACCCCATAGCTCCTCTGGATAAAGAAGATTGCACATCAGTCACAGACCTTCCCAATTCCTTTGAAGGACAAGTTACGATAAGTACGTATCTCTTTTCACCTTGCTTGAGTTTTCCCGCTCTTGGGCAAGGCATCAGGAGCGTCCTCTGTAGTTTATATTTGAGTAAAAGATTAGTCATTTCCCTAAGGGTAGGGAAGGTTGACTTGAGTCACTGTACCGTCTTTTGGCGTGTTGGCTTGTACCTGCTCTCTGTTTCATCCTAATGTGTTTGATAACCACTTTCACCTTTTCTTTTGCATATTTGTGTACTCACAACACTATCACTTGATATTTTTCAACTAATAGACTCATCCTCTTCTACAAAGTACATTTTATTTTGAAAAGGAAACTTCAAATGGAAATCCAGCATCCTTTTGCAAAATTAGAAGGTAATCTTAAAAGTCAATTCAAACAGAAGAAAGGAGTCAATATTATTTTTCATTTCTAGATGCCCACAGATGTGAGCTTAAGTGATGTTTTCTCTTATAGAAAAATTAAGAAGTGTTGGGAACAGGAGCATTGTGAATCCAAGTGGAAATTTTCTGTTTGGTATAACTGAGTGCTGAGAGATAATTATAAAAGGTAGAAACTTGCTGGTGTATGTTCATACTCATGCACCTTGAAGCATCTTGAGTATCTGCAGGAGTATACAGACAGTACGTGAGGAGCAGAAAATATCAACTAGAACTTTCAAAGAGGTCAACTATTGACCCTAAGGTTCCTGCCACTGGGTCTCATTTCTTTGGGTAGCGGCACTCTATTGAGCACACCTGGGATCTGCATCTTCAGAGCCAGACCCAACAGAGTATGTGGGAGTGGGTGTATCAATAATAGGGAGATGAGTAGCCAGGCCCAGTAACACAGCTCTGTAACCCCAACACTTTGGGAGGCTGAGGCAGGAGAGTTGTAACTTCAAGCCCAACTTGGGCAGCTTGGAAACTTAGCAAGACCCTGTCTCTAAATCAAAATTAAAAAACAAACAACCAACCAAACAACAACAAAAACTGGGGATGCAGTTCACCGTGAGGGCCTTGAGCTTGAATCTCAGTACCACAAAAAAAAAACAAAAAACAAAAAACAAACTTTAAGTGGGTTAGGAATCTCCCCCAACCATACAAATCCAGCATCCTACAATTACATAAGGATTTATCCTTGTCTTGTGCCTTGGTCCAGGATAGGGAGGGTTCACACAGCAATGGCTACAAATAGGAGATGTAATATAACTATTGGGCCTGGTTTGAAACCTTATTTTCTTGGCACCTGTGTGATCCTAGAGAAATGATCCAATTTGCTCATATGCAAAATGAATTGCTCATATACACACAAGAATTGTCCTGGAACATAGGGAATAACATGTCTGATACATGTCTGGCCCTTACAGGATCCTAAGTAAATGACTGGTCTTTGTGGTTCCCACAGATTTCTCTCAAAGACCAGATTTGTTTAAATTTCACCAATGCTATGGTTTGACTATGTCCCCCAGAAGTTTATATATCAAAAGTTCAATTCCCAAGTTTATATGTTTGTTAATAGTGTTTGGAGGTGAGTCTTTTGGGAACTCACTGGGATTAGAAGACGTCAAGGATGTGGAGCCCCCAGGTGGTATTCTTAGCTTTATACGAAGAGGAAGAACCCCGAGCTAGCACACCTGCTCTGTCTTGCCTGATCTTGTTTTCTGGCAGTAATATAATGCAGTAAGAAGAACCCCCCAAATGCCAGCACCATGTTCTTGACCTGTCTAGCCTAGCCTTCAGAACTAGAAACAAAACAAGCTTCTGTCTGCTCTTTGTAAATTGCCTAGTCTCAACTATTTTGTTACAGCAACAGAAAATGGACTAAGTCAATGTTTCGTTTCGTATCATTGCCTGCAAAGATTACCATAGTGTTGAGAATTTGGAACTTTCTTCATTTGTCTTTTGCTGATAGTTCCACTTGAGCGAGGAAGGGAGGTTGAGAAAGGATGTCTGTAGTCTTTCCTATGCAATTCAGCAAAAAATTATTTCAGCTAAACACAAATGTGTGTAGTAAGTGGCCCAGATTTAAAGGCAGCTAGTACTTTTAAAGGAAGGACAATGAATAATTCATTTGTATTTTTTATTCTCTGGTCCATTCTAGTAATTTGCTTGTTTATACCAAATATTTTGATCTATATCTATATCTATCTATCTATATCTATATCTATCTATCTATATCTATATCTATATCTATCTATCTATCTATCTATCTATCTATATATATATATATATATATATATCTGTGTTTGTTAATTTCAAGGTTGAACTTCAGGAGATGCAGAAGGCTCTCTCAGTATTTAAACATTCTGATTTCCTTGCCAGGAGTAGGAGGTGTTTAAACTGAAAAAAAAATTCCCTTAAAGAAGAAAATCTATTTCTTTAACTATTTCATTTTTCTTACAGAATTGAAAATGTAACTTCTTTGTGGAGGTTTCTGGTGTGCCATTTCATATCCATTCTTGGAAATGGATGGAATTAGTAACTATAAATTTTACACATACTTCAAAAGAAAAAGTCATGAACCAAGTGGGAGAGATATCACATACTTACTGAGGATCTATTTAACAGAAGATTGTGCTGAATACTTCGAACACATTACATAAGGCTCCTAATCACTTCATCTAGGAAGTAATATCATTCTCATTTTGCAAATGAAAAATGTGAATCTCACAGGGGTCCCTTGCCTAGGGCCACTAGGATTCAAACACAGGACTTCCCGGGAGTGCCTCTTCCACTTCCTCATTTCCAAGGCATGAGGGGAGCGGAGAAAAGCACCCACTGTATTCCGCCACCAGACAGACAGGTGTTATTAATAGCAAAAGAAAATAGCTTCGAAGTTATAGAACAACCTGTAGATCAGCCCAGAAGTTCTGAAAACGCCTTTTCTTTCCCAAGCCATCGTCAATCGTGACGGCACCCGCTACAGCAAGAAGGGAGAGTACAGGACACACGAGGAGGACATCAATCCCAGCTCCGCGGACTACGATGGCAGCAGCGGATCTCCCGGGGAAAGGAGCACCTCGGGAGGCTACAGCATCTTCCACACCCACCTTCCGACGGCGCACCCGACCCCTGAGCAAGCAAACACCTGGCTGGATGACAGTACGTTGGATACCAGTAAGGAGAATGAGTCATGGGGCTTTGCAACCGCAATTCTTTGGCAGAACAACTGTGATCTTCCTGCGAGATACGCACTTAAGTGCTGATTCGCTTTGTCTTTGGATACAGGTGGCATCATTGGGGAGGTGGGCCACTGTGTTTGTCAGTACGCTGTACGCATCGTCTCCTCGGCCCGCCTAAGAGCATTTTCCCTTAATCTACAACTCCTTTCCCCCCTCACCTTGAGGTCTGGTTTCTGGAAAACCCTCCTTAGGCTCTTACTCTCTTTTCTCCGGGAATATAATTGTTCAAACCTGATACAAAAACAACTTTTCATTTTTGCTTATTTCTTCCTTATTCTTTTTCCACTGCAAGTGAGATTGTTTTCCTAAGGTTGAGATTACAGAGTATACCTACTGTTCCACAGGCTCTTGTTTATGCGAGCTTTATGCTGTAGCCTGGTTTATACCCAAGCTGTTGATTGTGTGACAGTCAATCATTCATCAGTCATGATCTATTAAACGATTTCTTTCTTTTGGGGCAAAGGAAGTGTGCCTTGAGGATTTTCTGATCAACTGAAATCAGCCTCAGAGTTCTATCTTGCAGCTGGTTGGGGAAGAATTCCTTAAGGCTTTCCTACAGTGTCGTGGTAATCCATTAGTCTGGACTGCAAGGTTGGAAAGGTGGGAGCTACGTCAGGTGGCTTTGGGTTTGCGCCTCTGGGCTGCAGCTTCATGGGAAAGAGCCTGCATCTGCCTCTCGTCTCCTTTGCTTCTCTCTCTGCATTTCTCCTACAGTTTGTTTGATGACAGATTCCCAGATTGGCTGGGCTCTTGCCCTGGAGGACTATTCAAACGCAAACGAGGACATGTGTACCTCAAGTGGATTGCCTAGTATGGTGCTGTTGCTCCCTCTTCCTGGCTTCTATGCCTGACCGGTGGAACTCTGGCAGAAACTACCGGTTCGTGAACACTAGCGAGAGGGGGTCCCTTCTTACTCTTGGTCACCCAGAAGCCAGGGAAACCGCCACAAGCCACTGAGTCAATTTAAGATGACTTGCCCAACAACATTTTGCGTTTCTGTTAGCAGCTGTTGGAGGAGTAGCACGAACAGGGATGGAATCCTGATCATTTCTAGAAAATTCTTTGAAGCATTGCAAAACTCAGATCTGTTCAAACTGTCATGCTTTCCCAGGCAACTGGCTCTCAGGAGATTGTGTCACTTTGCTGTTTGTAATCCCATGGGCAACACCACCAGGAAGACCCTTTGGAAAACCGAGTGGACAGTGTTACTGGCTACTTGCTACGGCTTAGGATGCGTGCCTTTTTAAGGCAACCATGGTGGAGGCACTTGTCAATAGGGCTTGTTATCAGGGCACACAGTTTTGTCACATGTCAGCAAGCACAGCAATCAGTGATCTCAGCAGGAAACAGAACAGATCCAACCTAACACCCCATTTCCCACCAAAGAAGAAATCCCCGAGAAAATGTGTCTTGTAGGGTTTAGGTGTTCACATTCACACCACTAATGCTTAGCTTGCATAAAACAGTGAGCATTTCACATTTTTGTTGGTATTATCACATATCTCTTAAAGATCGCTTAGATCAGTCAGGAAATATATTTTGAGGTGAGGACCTACTCTGTGCCAAGGTTATTCTGATGTTTGGAATCAACACCAAACCACAGTTAGAAAATACTATTGAGGAGAAGTCAGGACGACGGAGGTCTCTATTAAATCAGTTCTTGGAGTCTCTTCGGCTATGGCAGACACTGCTCTATCACTACTTCAGAAGTCAAATAGGGTTGTGAGACTGAACTAAAAAGTATAGCTCAGGAGTTGGGCTGGGGAAAGAATCTTTCCTTCTCACCAGGGATTTTGTTGAGTTTCTTTTAATAGTTAAGGAAGAGACAGACTAATTTGCCCACCAGGGTAAGATTTAGGGCCCAAAGTTGAGAGTTACTGAAGTTTTGAGATTCAAAGGCCAATGCAACTCCAAGTTGATTCCTTCCTGCCAGGAAAAATATCAGAACAAAACCAAACAAACGAACAACAACAACAACAAAAAAAAGATCAGGTGGAAACCTGAACATAACATAGGTTATACTATTGATATTAGTAGAAAAAATTATGAGTAGAGTTGTATTTTCAAAGTCCAAAGGAAATTCCCAAAGCCTTATTATCGTGAGACCGCGAACTGGCAGGATTTCACATTCTTCTTATTGGCTGTAGGAGGGGCAGAGGTCAAGAGGAGGGCTGGCTCAGCACCGAGAAGAAGCCGATCTTTGGCGTGACTGGCTCACTCCCTTCTTAAGGGTCCTTAGTGGTGGCAATAAGGAAAGCTAGTAAGAACAATCACCTGCAGAGATCTGGACATCCTGCAGGCTGTTTATTGTAAATGTTATTTTTGGAAGAGCTCTCCCGGAGGCATGTCACCAGCCCCTTTCTGTTGCGGATCCAGAACTATCTGGAAAAAACCCAAAACAAAACAAAACTAATCCAGGAAGCAGCCGACTCTATTTGGAATGCCCTATTTCCTTTATCATGCTTGGATAAGTCATGCTTATTTCCATGTCTTCTGGGTGTCAAACTAATAATTTTTGGTAAGGAGGGATCTAGTATGGCTTTCTTGGGTGAAACAAATCTGAAACTTCTGGCTAAGCCATAATGTTTTTCATTCCTCTCTCTCTTTTAAAACTCCTTTCAGGAAGGCAGAGATGGAGCCTAATTATATCTTGTTAATGAATGCTTGCTGATTTCCTATTCTGTGTTCCCCTCCCCCCACGCTGATACACTGTAGGGTGAGTGTGGTGGGAACTCTACATCTTTAATAAAATTTCTGAAGTGAGATTGGGAGGTCTATGGACATGGCAGAGGGTGCTTATATTTTCTGGCAGCATCATGAGTGATCTCTCTCTCTCTCTCGCTCTCTCTCTCTGCTCTCTATTCTGAACATTCTTTATTGCATAGAACTTCTTATTGCATACTGCTTGTTATTAGTATTTAGTAGATACAATGTCAAAGTTTTGACTGGGCTTCATAGACTCGGTAGATTTGATAAGGTTCTCAAGAACCACCCACAATAATGCACAAGGGTTCGAGAGTGTTCAGAGGGAGAGTCACTTTTTTGAGGAGAGAGGCAAATCATACCAATTTTTCAAAGGAGTAGATGATATTCAATAATTTTTTTTAACATCCCACATGGTTCAGATAATTATTCTAATAATTTCCATCTTCTTTTTTTGACTTTTTGCTTATGTAGGAAAGTATTTTAGACTCCAACTCCAACTTAGAGTCAAGTGAGAGATTGCTACTGACCTTTCTCTAATTTAAGTAGAGCTCAACATTTCTTTAACTTTGACAGTTTTGTTCCTTTCTTGGAAGTCAGTGCTGAATTAAAATCAAGTTGACAAAAAATGATAGATGGACACTTGATAAAACTTTGTCTAATTTCAACATTTCAAATGCACACCCTTGGGAAATTTTTTGCCCAAATATAAAGATGTTTTTTCAGTCTGATGATTTGGGTGATTTTTTGAAATATCCGTCATTACCACAAACCACCACAGAATAATGTGAGGCCGACCCAAAATATACAAACAAGCATCTCCAAAGATATTCCAAGGAAAAAATAAACCAGGCTAATTTTACATTGTGCTGTCCTGAAGATCTCTAGTTCATGACTGAGTCATCCAATTAAGAAAAGTTCAAATCTCTTTATATCACAACATTAAGTTACTGCTTTATTTTGCTCCAACCACAATTTCAGATAGAAAAGAGAGGAAAAATTAGCAGGGAACCTCACTAAATGATATTTTCACAATTGCTCCACTGTGTATTCAAACAACCATGCAGCAACTCAAGAGCAGAGAAACTGGCCATGGTACTGGTTCAGTAAATCACAGCCTAAGACTCAGGATGTCAAAACAACAGCAACAACAGGTGAACTTCCTTATTTTCCTTATCAGGTGTCCTGAATGCCAGGTCTTCTAGTATTAAGGGAAAGATACCCAATATCGTACCAAACTTCCCCAATGACACTTCCTTTAGGATGCTGGTGAAAGCATGGTTCAGTAGCACTTCCTTTATCATAGAAGCCTGTGGATTTGGGGACAGGAGTCAATACTCCTGAATGACTCATTGGCTTTTCTTTTTTGCACCAATTTATATGAATTATTTTTTCTTTGGAGACTTTAAACCAGGAGAATCATTCAAAAAATATCCCCCAGAATTCTTTCAGTCAGCACATGAACACACCTGCTTACAATTGTACAGTCAGTTGTAGAGGGAGACATGCTAATGTATGAATGCAACCTGTAGGCCCTGGGCATTTGTTTGGACATTTAAAATCTTTACTGTTGGTATGAGAAATGACCTGTTGCTCCACATCAGTGTGTGGGCCAGTAATAAGCGCCTACATGGTGGCTGTCATCTCTCAGTTCCCACAAGTGTACTCTGGTTTGGGAGCACTGTGAGTTGGGAGAAGGAAGGAACGACACTAAGCATACATTCATTTAGTAATTTTGGTTAGCGTAGGATAGGGCCATTTTTAAAGACAGCCAGGCATTCTTCCTCCAGAAAGTGAGGGATAAAGATGAAAAAAATGGTCCTTTGAACTTGTTTATCCTGTAACACATTAGTTGAACTATATCCTTCACTTCTACAAATAATCATGTAAGAAAACTATTTTTTGTTATGGTGATCGTTACCATAATAAGATCGTGCTGGGATGGGGTTGAGGGGAGAGAGATTGCAGATTTTGTCAAATGCTGTGTTTAAATGTTATATTGTTTCTCTCTATAGGAAAAATAATGTGATAGGAAGTCTTTCTGGCTGTGTTTCTTTTTGGTTTTCTTGTTAATTAAAAACAATAGAAATTTCATCTTTCTTGTGCATTTGGGGATTTAATGATGGTTTCAATCTGCCTGCTTGAACTCTTTCTCATTTGTTTTTAAATCTCTTCTCTAAGATTCTTCTGACGCATGTTATGGTGGAAGAAAGGGCTGTTTTTTGAGTAAAAATTCTTGCTTCTGGTCTCCTTAGGGAATTGACTGGGTTGCTTCCTCTGTGTCTTTCTGGGTTTATTATGCTATTTTCAAAACATGGCAAGGTTGCAAGAAGATTTCAGGCTAAATGGAGAAAAATGGAAAGCATCTCTTTACCCGCATGTGTTGTTCTTCCTGGTGTGTGGGATTCCTGGGATTGGGTGTCTGTGATTACAGGCAGAAATATCATACCCCA
Source organism: Ctenodactylus gundi (assembly GCA_004027205.1). NCBI lineage: Eukaryota > Metazoa > Chordata > Mammalia > Rodentia > Ctenodactylidae > Ctenodactylus > Ctenodactylus gundi. The sequence continues at coordinate 282,262 of PVKB01000921.1, read as the reverse complement.
AATTCTTGGAGAATGATATTGATTGGCTAAGTTACATTGGGTAGAAGATCAGAGAGCTAAAACTCTAAAGGGCTGGATTTGGCAATCATAAATGTTCAGATTTGGAGAGGATCTTAAGTGGCACGTTTCAATCAACACTTTTAATCATTTAATCTCATACTTTCTTGGCCAGCGATTCTGCTGATGACGAAGAAAAAAATGCCTTGTGGAGAACTTCTCCATGAGATAATCTGTATGATTGAATTTCTAAATCTAACATTCGAAAGCATTTCCATCTCCCTGAAATTCTCATCACAAGTCCTAGCGCGGCCTCACTGGATGAAAAAACAAAAGTTTCATCCTTTGTTTATATTTATAGACTTGCAAAACTCAAAGATAGCCCTTGCGCTGTCCTTGAGACTTCTTTGATGCTAGTCTTCAGACCCTAGACAAACCAGAAGTTTTGTTTAGCATGATTTTTTTTTTCATCTTTTAAGACGAGGACCATAAACCAGATATTATTTATGGTCCTTTCATCTCTGACATTTTATGAACCCCAGTCTGGGTCTCTGGAAGAAATGGAGCCTCTATGTCTTCTTTCTTTTTAGCATCTATATTGAATATAGATGACTGTCTTGAGTGGTAAGAGAATGAAAGCATACACAATGCTATTTCTTAGAAACTGCTAATTAACCTTTCGACAATCAATTCAGTCATGGCTACAACAGCTTTGATGAGCACTAGTGACACAAGTCTTGAGACAGCATCCAAGAGGCAAGAAGCCCAGGACTGGCTGTCATGGTTATTTCCACCATCAGAGTCCCAGAAACATCTTCCCATGACAACACAAATGGCTGGTAATGAGATATGATCATCTTCTATGTCTTCTTGACAATCTTTAACAATGCTTCTTAACTGATGGGATGTTGTTACTATCTAAACTCCATTCTAGTCTCACAAATGTTTGTGATGATTCAAGAAAGGACCGTGACCTCTGGAATCTGTATGTTTGATTTTATAGCATTAACATACAATGTTCTTGTGTTTACTCTATGGGATTTATAGGGTCCAGGGGGAAGCTAATATGGAAAATTAAGAAAAGAGGCCAGGTTTTTCCTGATGATAAAACAGAATTTCAACTCCGAACAAGAGAGTCCATGTATCTACTAAGATCATCAAAGTCAAAAGCTTTTTACTTTTGTGAGAAAAAGTGACATAGTTAGAGGTAGAAAATACACAAAGAAATCTTAAATGGAATTATTCTTGGTGTGGACATTAATAGTATGAAAAACAAGAGGTTGGAGGAATAGTTCAGTGGTTAAAATGCTTTCCTAGAAAGCTCAAGACCCTGAGTTTGGTTCCCCAGCACCACATAAACTGGGGGTGAGGGTGCATGCCTGTAATCCAAGCACTCAGGAGACAAGACAAGAGAATTGCCATGAATTCAAGGCCAACCTATGCTACATAGTGAGTTTAGGACCAGTCTGGACTACAGAACGAGACCCTGTCTCAAGAAAAAACCAAATTAAAAACCAAATGATCATCCCATACAACATCCTGAGTCTCCTTCCAAAGATAGAAAACCCCTTTTTTGGTAAAAAAAAAACATAGTCTTCAGTAACCACTGAGAAGAGCTAGAAAACTTCCATCTCCTTTACTATGGTTGCAATCAACAGAAAGACCAAGGATTTCTTATGATCTGGACTGTAGTCTGCTTTTGTCAACCCTTTTGGTTGACTAACAAGTGCCAAGAGCAAATGATTTTTGTGAATTGACAAGCTTTTTCCACTCTGTGCAAAAATACGGTTAGGGAGCGCAGTGTTGCTTTCTTTTGGATTACAGCGACAGTGATCCGATGCTAAAGAAGTCTTTATGAATGAGCAAATTATGAATGGATCTGGAAGATTTTAGAAATGATTGGCATGGGGTTAGATATTAAGGTTTTTCTGAAGTTGTCTTGACAAAGGAAACAGGCACGTTTCAAATCTTTCCACTCTATTCTTGATATCTTGACTTTAATAGGCTTAATGAGATCATAAGAAATGCATGTAAAAGCGTGGAGAAACTTTCACTGGCTTTGTTTTATGTTGTTCTTATTCACCTGGTGGGTCTAAGTTCATACTTATTCTCTTAGCTTCCTTGAAGAAAGTGTTCATGGAAAGAACACAGCCAATTGTTTCGAGCTCTGTCTATTAGCGTCAAAAGCAAAGGCATGAGATATTGGGGTAGACAAGCCAACTCTGTCCTTTTCTTCTTAAACTCTTGAGAAATCTATGCTCTCTGTGCCTGACTTCTTTTGTCAAGTGGGTTGCCTGGCATCCAGCTCCACTACTAATGAAAGTCACCACAACAGGTACGGATTCAAATACCGTCTCAGCAGGCTGGGAGCCCACTGAAGACAATGAAGATGACAGAGACAAACAGCTCAGTTTTTCGGGATCAGGCATTGATGATGATGAAGATTTTATCTCCAGCACCAGTAAGAATAATCAATTACAGTAGAACCCTGTGTGCGAGGCTTACTGATAAATCCGAGTGATGCCCAGTGGTATCTCTCCTGGGAAATCATTTAAGTGAAAAATGAGTGAAGCTATGATTGCAGCTTAGGGATAATTGAGGTTGTGGAGAAAGAAGCAAATCATTTTGAATGAAAGTTAAAACATATTTGAAGGAGGAATGGGGAAGATAGCTTCAAAATTTAAATTATTTTTTTATTGCTGAGGTCTACTGCTATAGATTCTCTGAACTATAAAGCTTTGACAGAGAATGGCATATTTAAGCACTGCAAAAAATATTCGTTATGTACCCACGATGCTAGATGCTGGATAAATAAGATGAAAAAATCCGGAGCCTTTGTCTTTGGGAAAGAAGTTCGTGAACTGCTGGAGCTATGGACTTAGAGAATGTGATTAGGAGGGTGTTAATTGAAATTGTTGGTGACCCTGGTCTGTAGAGCTTAAGAGACCCTGGAAAGGCTTAAAAGATGGACGATAGAGCTCACATATTAACCTGGTTAAGCAAAAACCTGGTTGAGATCAATGGAGTAAACAGAGTGCGTGTATGGCTTTTTTGTTATTGTTCTTTTTTTTTTTTTTTGAGACAAAATCTCATTCTTTCATCCAGGCTGGTCCTGATCTCACTGTGTAGCCCCGGCTGGCCTAGAACATAACAGAAATCCTCCTACTTCAGTCTCTTGAGCGCTCAAGTGCTTGGACTGCAGGCATGTGCCCTCCCACCCAGCTTACTTAGTGCTGGAGAATTGAACTCAGGACCTTGTGCTCTAACCACTGCACTATTCTTCCAGCCCCAATCTCGGTTTTTTGTTTGTTTGGTTTTGTTTTCTGAGACAATGTCTCACTCTGTGGCTCAGGCTGGTCCTGAATTCGCTATAGAGCCCAGGATGGCCTTGACCTCACTGCAATTTTCCTGCCTCAGCCTCCCTAGTGCTGGCATTACAGGTGTGTGCCACCACATCTGGTTTAAGCAGTGCTAGAGAATCGAACTCAGGTACTCAGAGCTTGATGTAGCACTTGCTAGGCAAGAGCTTTAACCGCTGAACCATCCCCCCAGTCTCCCCAAACTAAGAGTTTTAACAAACATGCTGAATGCCCATATCACAGCTAGACAATGGCAGGAAGGGTGAACATCACCTCGGCTTTGATAAGGCTAAGTAGGCAAGGCAAGTCATGAAACCACTACAGCATAGTATCCACTGATTGTCAACAGTATGACAATAACAGAACTTTTTGTGAACAAAAAGGTGGAAGTTGAGCTAAATAATATACTAAAATATTTTTAAAAACATGCATATTAGGTTCATCTGATAGATTAGCAGATGATTGAATTTTCTGCACATGCCTGTAATGATCTCAGATTTTATTAGACAGAGATGAACGTCGTGAACCTAACTCTCTCAGAGCTCTGCTTTTCTTATAGAAAAGGCTTCTGAGATGCTACATGAGTGCTGACAGGTCACAAAAACTCTATCGATCCCATTGAAGTCAGAGAATTTTGTCCCAGAATACATAGCACCCAGAGTGAAAGCTATCTAAAAAATCAACTTTGACCTTGAAGGCATGTGAGCATATGACATCAATAAAACTAGTATTCAAGAGGAACTTGATATTTTGTATCTAAACACTTAAGTGATGCACTACTTAGGTTGGACACATCTATGAAGCAGAATCTATATGTTTCTTAGTAATTTTGGAAAATAAGCCAAATACCTGAAACCACTGGAACGGTATTACCTGGCTTCCTGCACTCAGGACATGGCCCAGTCCTGCAGGTCAGCCCATCAAAGGTACCCAATGCCCTTGGGTGACAGCCCAAAAAGATCAACCTTAAAATAAGTTATATAGCCAGGCTCCAAGGAAAAACTCCTCATGTTGGTTTTGGTTTTATTTTGTTTTTGCTTTTTGTTTTGTTTTTTTTTTTTTTTTGTGGTATGTTTTCCAATTTCAGATCACGTTCTTATTTAGCACCCTCTCTTTCTTTGATTTGGTGGGGGTAGAATACTACTTTTTTGTGCTTAGTGAGAAGAATAATTATAAACTTGACTCTCTTAATTTGTGAAATATTTTTGGGGGTTAAAACTAAAGATTAAAATGAGTTTGCAAATAAATTCTCACCAAAGACACGGGGTCTGATTTTTTCAAGATCCTTTCGCTAGTCACACTATTTCGGCTACTTTGGGCAACAATATCAGGGTAGTAGTGAATGTCTGCTCCTCTTCTGTTTGGCTGCTGTTCTCTGGTGGTTGGTTATTTCCTATCTTTAACTATTGAATGAATATATCTTTCTTTTCATTCACTTGCTATGAATAGCTCATTCGTGATGTTATGCCTTTGTTGAAAACACCAAAATTTGATAAATATTCAGAAATACATAGCTAACACAAACGGCTGTTCTTGGTAGATATCCTTTCTCAGAGCCATCTATAGCAGGGGTCCCCGACCACCACATCTTGGAAGGACCAGGCCGTCAGTGCGGACGAGTGGGGAGCAGGTGAGCAGCGAGCAAAGCTTTGCCTTCTGTCAGTGCGCCTCTACTGGGTTTTATGCCGCTGGTAACCTGACAGGAGGTGGAACTTTGCCCCATGCTCTCCTCCCCTGCAGGTCGCCACTGGTTCGAAGCTATCTTTCTACAACCTACTGCAGAACAAGTCCTCCTCTCCCCTGTCCTTGGGAGAATGGTCTTCAACGAAATTGGTCTCTGGTGTCAAAATGGTTGGGGACCCCTGATCTATAGAAAAGCTCTGGATGCTTATGGTGTTTCTGTCTCCAGCAAAATTACTAACAAATAGTGATTATAGTGATATAACTCGCAATTTCTGACTTCTTCAGCCTGAGGATTTACAGTGATTGGAATACTTTGGGTTTTCAAAAGAGGAGGGTCACTACAGTCTGCATGGAGAGGCAAAATTCCGGCATCTTGGGTAATCCTCGGTGGAGGGTTGGTGTTTTCAAAGCTGTTTTTCCTGCTGCCTCGGCTTCTGTGGCTGCTTTCTTCAGAAGATCTCATGTTCTGAGCCCCCGGATGTTCTGTGACAGAATGTGGAGGACAGTGAGATGCTTCTCAGTGTGGCTGGATGGAGCTGAAGGCCCTGTCTGCTTTCCCTTCATCTTCGTGCAACCATCTATACAACCCAGTATAGATGACTTGTGTAGTAGACTCCAGAGGGAGAAACATGCAAAACAAGTGGAGAAGGCTCAAGAAATCACATTTCCCTAATCGCTTCAATCATCATTATCACAGTTTCCACCACTCCGCGGGGTTCTGACCACCCAAAAGAGAACCAAGATTGGACCCAGTGGAGGCCAAGCCACTCGAATCCAGAAGTACTACTTCAGACAACCACACGGATGCCTGGTAATGGGTGATGAACAATTAATGAAATACATATTTTCCTCAAAGCCTGTGAGGCTGCACAGTGAATCATCAGGGCACGGCAGGAAACTGAGTTACTATCTCATCACAAAAGCTTAGTGAATTTGCAAGAGAATATTCAGTTCCACACAGGAGTCACTTATCAATTACACCATGTGGGTGCAGGATAGTCCATGTTTCCTTGTTCTGAAAACGCATGCGTCTGCAGGGTTTATGGTGCTGTCGATGACAATGTGGTCGTGGTTGAGTAACAAGTGACCATGGAGAAATTTTAGACTCATTCATTTATTTTCTCTTGGGACACATTAATGAAATCACTCAAATAGGTTGAGAGTACCTGCTTAGAAGTAGTGTTTAGGCTTAGTATTTACTGTTATGGAAGAAGAAAGTCGTAAAGTTTAGTTGATACAGAGTCACAGTGTACTTAACCATCATCACAACAGATATAGACAGAAATGGCACCAGTGCTCAAGGAGAAAACCAGACGCAGGACGAACAGCCTTCACTCATTCACCATCAGCATCAGGATGAAGAGGAGACCCCACATTCCACCAGCACAAGTAAGAAGGGTGTAGCCAGTAGGCATGGTTTCCACAAATTAGACATTCTGAAGGGCAGGGAAGGCATTGTTGAGACACTGGCCACATCTTCTGTCTTTGCAAAATAATTTTTTTAGTCGGAGAAGAGGCAAATCTGCACACAATTTTTTGGAACGTGGAAGAAAAATGCTCGCTTGTCAGGTAGCCCCCAACGGGCCAAAATGTTGATCAATTTTTGTGTTTCAGATTCCTAGAGGTCCGATTTGAGTGATTTGCATATGTTTACGAAAATGTGTGGAGTACAGTGTGCACTTTGGGTGCTTAGTAGTAGAATTTGGAAGGGAAACTTGACAAGTGGAAGGATCTTTGGATCTCTTAACTCCTAGGATGACTGGTGGTGAATCCAGTTTCCTTTTCACCTTCTCTTCCCCGCTCTGTGTAGCATGTCTTCTCTTGCCCTCTTGGAGCAAATTCAGTAGCTCATGTGTTTTATATTAGAATCGACAACTGATCTTTTTTGGTTTTCAGACCCAGGGTAACTTGAGGAAGGCTTTGATGTTCTTACTATATTTCAACTTATGTACAAATCTCTCGTTTTCTAAACCCGTCTCAAGTTTCACCACTGGACTAGAGTGGTAAGAAATATGAGGGAAAAAATGAAAGCAAAGCCAAGGACAGAACAAAGAAGTATAGAATCTTCTTTCAGATTTGTACCTCTAGGAGATGCCCATCTTACTTGGAAATTAAGTAAGCTTTTCTTTGAGAAACAGCTTGCAACATTTTTAAAACTTTGGTCAACCACTACTATCATTACCTTGAATACTCTTCATGAAAAAAAAAAAGAAACAGCTATTTATACGACAAAAAAAAAAAAAAACTGAGAATCTCTGTTTGCAGAGATGTAATCAGGTTACTGAAGAAAAATTTAGGGTGTATGTTAATAGGTCCTGAGCATTGTCCTGGATACATCAAACAGACTTTGTATCCTGTTACATACTCCAACAGATTTGATACATGGAGTAGGGTATGTATTGAGTTAACAAAAAGTATTTTGATAGAACAAGGAATAGAGAGGAAGAAAAATAATTGAAACAAGGATTAAGTATTTGTTTCTTTTAGGTTCTAACAGTATATCTTAGAAATTATTGTCACAGCTTGTGTGTAACCAGAAAGTTACTCAAGAGGCTTGAAACTAATTAACCTAAGGGCAAAAATCACTTCTAGAGGAAAGTTTAGAAATCAGATGTAATCGACCTAACAACAAAAAGAGTCAACAACAATGCTTGTGGAATTTCCAGGGATTCTGACTGGTGATTTCGGCACTCTACAACTTCAGAAAGAGCCCACCTTCCCGTGTACAATGGAATCCTGTATTCTGCTATTCTGCTAATCTCCTACTTTCACTGACAGAGCTACTGGGTACTTAAAAGATGATTGTGTTTATAAAATCAGTGATAGAAAGCATGTAGATTGCATGTTTGCACAAGCACCTGAGTATTCGCTTCCTTTTTCCTTCAGACTTTGACAACTAGGGAAACCTATGTTTGAATAATTTTTTTTTCTGAAATTACATACGGAATTTTTCTTGTGTCATTATTTGTCATGAAATAGTGATTTAGCCAGTGGAAAGTCAAATTTAAAATTCCACCTTTCTCTGTCTCTCTTTCTCAGATAACCAGTTAACTTCTAAAATAGTTTGGCCATTATAAATGCAAAAATGAAGATAGCACATTTAATTATACAAATATATTACTGATATCAAATTATTTATCATTCCCTAAGGTAAGGCATAATCTCTTTTACAAGTCACATAAAATAATCTCACTTAACAGCTTTATAGATGCTCATTCTCTGGGTGAACTAGAAACTTGCCACAAGTTGCTCTAGATGAAAATGTCAGTGGCTATCTGACATGCTTTGAAAGTACCCCGATAGAATTTTATTCCATTCATTTTTTTTTTTGTCTTCTTAAAACACTGGTTTAAAGTTGAAGTCTCCCTCACACTGTTGTTGTTAAAATATTATCCCAAGCTAGCTAGAATAATTTTTTTTACTGGATTAGTTTTTGCTAAGAAGTGACTTGGGCAGTTTTAAATGTCACATAGACAGTACCATGTAATGGGTTGATGTTGATGTCGCCCATCCCCAAATTTTTCTCCTGGGAAAATACATTGCTGGTATATCTTCAGTGTTTGTGATCAGATTACGTGACTCGTTTAGGAAGTTGTCCTTCTATGTGGACATTGTCAAAAGTTGTTTTACAATATAATTCTTCAAAATCACTGGAGCTAAGAGATTTTGTTTGAACAAACAGTTGTCTTTAACAGGATTAGCGGAGCCCTAGACTGTAAAGAAATAAGAATAATATTGAGAATCCATGAGCCACATGGTCTAATCTTAACTTTATGCCAGTTTGTCTTCATGTTTACGATCAAATCAAAATTTCTTTGAGCCTTGGTTTTTCTGTCTGAAAAAACTAAAGGATTGGGCCGCTTGATTTCTAATGTCTTTTTCAGAATAGTAGGGATGTTTTCTCTTGACTGCTCTGCTTTTCTATTTTGTCTCATCTTGTGTCTCTGCCCTTCAAGTAGGAAAACAAGTGAGCTGTTGGTGAAGACATTGGATACCTAGGGCTCACAACTGAAATTCTGCTCGCGACCTGGGCAACTCCCACTAGCACAACAGAGGAAACACCTGCCCAGAAAGAACAGTGGTTTGGAAACAGATGGTGTAGGGACACCCCTCAAACAAAAAGAGAACACTCAACTTCAGGGACAGCTGGCAACATATGGTTTAATAAGCAAACTTGAGTAGAAACTTCCTTTTGAGTTAAATGTGGGCATTAAAAACATTGAATAAAAGGACACTGAAAGAATTGTTCTGAGATGTCAGCCTTCTTAATAAGTCACAAAGCCAACCCTTAAATGTTTCTAACAAGTCACTTGGATGTCCTTGAGTAGGTCTTTCCTACATCTAGATTTTTTTTTGTCTCCGCTGAGGAGATTATAACAGAGACCTTGATCTTGTAAAATACTTCCTTTTAATCTAGAAAGGAATCTACTGCCCACTATGAGTTCGACTTTACAATATGATTCATGAAACACTAAGTTTGTAAGAAAGGATTTTTGTCAGAACCTTAGAGTTTGAAGAAATGAATCCAGGCGTTATGAGAAAAATGACACCTGTCTGGTGTCATTTGGCCGTTTGTTTATATATGTTCGGTAATTTTTCCTTGGGTGTAGAGTGGTCTTTTCCTCAGATTTACAAACAAGTAATCTTCTCCTTTCTTGGATTTTGGTATTATAAAAATTAAACTCAAGTCTTGTCATCATGCCTAAGCGATACCAAATAGCTTGGCTGTGCAAGCTTGTGTGCACGATTCTTTCATCTGTGTGACTTAAGTCCTGCAGTGTGTCCTGCCTTATAAAGAATGGGAACTCCCCATTCTTCCTTGGTATCAGTGGGGATATCCCAGGCTTCCGTTTGCAGTATAGAGGATAGTGTGTAATGCTTTTCCTGCTCATGGCAACTTCTGATGAAATTCCATTGCAGCACTCGATTCAGCAAATGGCTACGTGCACGGGGGACGCTTTTGTAATCTTTTCTACCTGTACTTTCCATTGATACAGAATGCAGCAGAGGCCTGGGCTACGATCTTGTATGTCATTGCTTCTAATGGATTCCATTCATGCTTTTTGTGATGAATGGCTCATTCTTTAAATTTTATTACTTGGGAAGCTGTTGCCTAATTGTTTTTCTAGAACCTTGTGCGTTTTGCTGGGGTGTGTTGTCTTAGGATGACATCACACACTTGGGCTCTTATACGTTCTCTTTAGGAAACTGTGGCAGCATGGGTGAGAACTGCTTCTTCTCCTTCTCTTGATGCCTATAACTCATCTTCTGTTCACTGCACAAGTTGTGAATGCGTTGTGTCCTTCAAGTCACATGTTGATTACCAAGCAAATGAGCATAAATGAACCAAAGCCCATTACAACTTTCAACACTCATGAAACTTTTCTACCTTTAGTACCAGAATGGTAGCTTCATTGTCTTGTCTAGAGAACAAAGTCTTTTTAAAATATATCGGTATATTCCAAGCCAGATGTCAATTAACACTTTGACAATTGCTTGAACTGCGTAGTCACAACATCCTCGACCCACAACAGCCATGCAAGTCAAGGAATGACAACACAGAGTCAAGAAGATATTTCCTGGACTGATTTCTTCGACCCAATCTCACATCCAATGGGACAAGGTCATCAGACAGAAAGAACGGGTAATGGCCTTTGAGTTTTTCTTGTATTATGTTATTAGTACCCACTAAGTGACCTAGAAATACGCCCTTGTTTTCAGTCTAATCTACTTTCTTACAGAACTTGAAATTAGGTCAAAAAGTTAATTTTCTTTATGAGATGATATTCAGCTGAATGAGAAATCCTGACCTAAAAGTGAAGAATTTGGTGAGATAGTTAAATAATTTTTTCCTACACTGCTAAGAGAAGGGTATTATTAAATTTCTTTTCCATCTGCTTCTAAGTGCAAGATTTTTAAGTGAAGAAAGTGATAGGTTTGGTAACTATTTCCACTGCAGACTCAGAGATATTACTTGCCTTTGGAGGGAAATTTGAGAGGTCAAAAAGTTGATAAGTAGGTATTCCCAAGAAGCAACTAAAAGACTCAGAAAACCTTATTATGTATTCCTGCCACATTTAGAGATAACATGGTACCCTGTGATTTACTCTTGACCCTTAATGAATACTTTGAATTTAATGGATGAATACCTTTTCTGTGAGATGAAATTCCTATTTTCTTATTTTTAAATATCTTCTTAAAGCAATTTTGTAAAAAAAAAAAAAAGACTCTAGTTGTATTTCTGCACGAATGAAAGATTGTAAATTTGAACAACTTTACATTTAAAAATGAATTTTCCTGTATTGTGACAGGACACAGTTTACCCGAGAGAGTATTTAAGAATTAGCAGTGTGTGGTACTCCACTTTTGTTAGTCTTAAACAGGTAGAGAAACCCATTTCTTTCCATATACTGCTGAATAGAGCTATTCAAGGCTTTTGAGTTATTTGGAACAGTTATTTGAAGTTGTCTTAAGCAAAATGTTTTGATCATAGAAATGTAACATTCCAAAGAGAAAAATAAATCAATAGTGAAAAAGTGGTATGAGTTTTCACTCATGGTATAGAACACAGAATAGGTGTCAAGCATATGCGTAAGAAACTTTTTTGAAATGAGTTCTAAGAACACAATGACTGTATTTCTTGGTATTGAATAATTGTAAAACTATCTCCAAAACGAATCCAGCAACTTCTATAGTTTCCTTAGGACACTCTGACCATGTCTTACTAAATTATTTGTGAGCCAGCTAACCCTAAAACTCTCGTAGGTACTATATAACTGTTTATGTACAAGACACTGTGGACACATAAGGACTCATGTAATTTATAGTCCAATTTCTTAAGAGATTTAAAATTTATCTGGCAGAAGAGAACAAAATCCAAACAGATCTAACCACAGGAAGCAGTAATAGATGCAAGAGGAATGTTGCCAACAATAAACATTAAAGAAATTCAGAAAATGCTTGAGAAACATGAATTAGATTTTTTTTTTTTTTGAAAAATAAAAAGACCTAAATAGTCATAGAAAAAATGGCAGGAAGATTGTTTTGAAAGGAGGCTGGTATAAGGAGGACCACAAAGGGAGAAACGCCAAGGGACGAGTTATGTCAGAATGAGTGGACCCATTCATCATAAAGGAAAATAAATTCGAATGGCAAGATTTGGGCCTGCTGTGTTGAGTTACCAAAACACCACATGCAGGCTCAGCACAAATGTTTATTATGCACTTAACTTCTGGCAAAACTAATCCACCAAAAGATTCTCAGAATGAATATTAAGTCTCCGTACTGAGGGAGGTAACAGACATCCCATGACATGGAGTTGGACTGTTCCGGGTGATGCCTCTTGAAGAATCTTACTTATAAGAGGGAAGATTAGCAAGAGTGAAAGAGCGTATAAACAGCGGGAATTTCTGACTGCCAAATATTCATTTGGAATTCTAATTTGGGTCAGCTGGCCTTTCCTTATCTTTGATATCAGTGATGTTAGTCATCCATTTGTGTCCATTTTTGTACTTTTTTCTTGGTGTATATAAAGTCTGCAGCACAGACGTGGGAGCCCAACGTTCAAGTGCTTCCTCTGTAGTCATTTGGAACTGATTAAATGTTCCTAGAGGCGGTAGTGTGGGTGGGATGACTAAATTCAAGAGCCAGCAGTGTCAGTGGTGTTTAGGGATCCTTTGGCTTCTACTTCACTCAGGACTTGTTATTTCAGCAGAATAGGTCTGCGATGACTATTAAAAACAGCAGGTATAAGAACTGCTGTGAATTCTTTTTTGCACCACTCAACATTTTGTGCACAGTAAATTCCAAAGACATTAAGTATTTTTGTTTATGGGAAAAGTGGCTCAGCGACATCTAACACTTATTTCGTACCTTTGTGTGCTTCTGACAGCCTCACCTAGGGGCTGTAACACAATGACTTTGGGTTTTTATCTGCATGTTCACTTTAACAAACAAAAAATAGGACTAAATTAAAGAGGAAAGCCTTATGAGAAGCTATTTAACCCAAAAAACAGAAAGTAACTAAATGTTGTCTGAACAGTGTGCACTTTATAATTCCTTCATAGATCAGATTTCATGTGTCATTAAGAAAGGCCATGCGTGTGTGGAACAGGATAAGTCATACATGAGTTGTGTTTCTGTCTCTCTGTGAAGCTTGGGAGTTCCATCATGCATTCCCACAGTGTTTTCCTAGACAAAATAAATACAACATCATAGCTTTGATATAACCCAAGAAAGTCAGTTACTTCTTATGATCCTTTCTTGAAGTAACAGTAACTTTTTCCCATTCCAAGACATGAATGAACCAGTGCTTCCTTTCCTCTTATTGGATTCAATATAGAACTAATTTGGCTACAGAACAGAAATGGCCCCATCGGTGACAGATTAGGAAATAAAGCAATAACAACTTATTTGATTCCTTCAGATATGGACGCCAGTCATAGCACAGTGCTTCAACCTACCACAGATCCAAATACAGACTTGGAGGAAGACTTGGACAAGAGAGAACCTCTTTCAATGACAACTCGTAAGGATAATGACACTTAGCCTTTTTGTCAACGTGTCTTCCTGCTTCAGTCTTTGCTCTCATTGGCCAAGATGTAGACTTTGGTGGTGGAGTGATGCACTTTTTTTCTGCTTCGTGGCTCAGCTCAGACCACAGCATGAAGCTGTCTTTATTGTCTGTAGTTCTTGTGGGGTTCTTTCAACCTGATTTTACCTTCCTTCTTGGTGCTTTTGAGTTCAATGACTTCATGGGAAAAAAACAAAGGAAGAAAAAGGAAAGAGAAAGACAGAAAAAACCCCAAAAGGATATGGGACTCGGTTGAAGCAGATTTTTCTTCTCTAAACCATCATGTCAGGGACACTGAAGACCCAGCTAAGAACAGTGCTTTCTTTATGTTTTAAATGGCCATCGCTTTTTGATTTCTACTTTTCTGCAGCAAGGCATAAGAAGGGCTGCTTTCACGGCTGAAAAACATTTTGGGGACCAGCTAATTATAGAGAGTAGGGAAATCACACTAAGTCACAAAGGGGGAGCAAAACATATTGCCGACAGTTGACAAAGGTGGTGGGATCCCTGGGGGGGAATAAAAGGAGCATTTGTTAATGTTTCCATCTGTCATTAAATATTTTGTAGGAAGCAATGGTAAATTTCTAGTAGCTTAATTTCCCATATATGTTCAGGGATAGCCTAAAGATTAGCCTAGAGTCATTTGGAACTTCTTGGCAGAATATGAAAGACATGAAGAATGGAGAGGGCCTCATTTAACCGCCTGCTACACTTGATGGGCAGAGAGGGCCCTTTATGTGAGCTCTTTGGGGAAAGGGAAAAAAATCAGCCAGCATGTGTTGATTGCCAGCGACGTAAATAGCTCAGTGTTAAGCATCAAAGGGGATGTAAGTAAGTGTGGGTGGCGCCTGCCAAGGAAGGACTCTCATTTCCATTTTATGTTGCTATTGGCTTTTGTTCTGGTGTTGGGTTTGGGATTTGGTGAATGTCTCAATCCTGGTTATGATATTTGTCTGGTGGTGGATATGACCGTGGGTGTGCTTTATGGGGCGCCTGCACCTGCAACTCTGAGGTCAGTGCCTTCCGTAGAAGAGTGCAACAGAAAGGAACTCAAAAGAGTCCAGGTGATTCCAAATCCGGGCAGTGGTTCAGCTTCAAGTTGCTGTAAGTCGACAAGAGCCCTGTGTTTGCCCCTGCAAGCGTTTCCTTGGTGCAGGGATGAGAAACCCTGCCCACAAATGAGATAACAAGCCTAATAATACAGCAAAATTGTTACTTTGATTTAACACGATCTTGAGAAAGGAGCTACGTATTTCCTTGTGTAAATCTGGGTTCCTTGACTAGGTTATCCTTGACAAATTTCTTTCTCTTTTGTGGTTATGTTAACTGCTGCTCAAAGGCCTATTTTAAAGAACCTTTAACCTGCTGCCTGGCCAAATCAAAGAAGACTACTCATTGCGATAAATAGGAAAAATGTTTATTCAGAGCTAGCTTTGAGCAAAGTGGGGGTGTTAAATGTCTCAAATCAGCCCCTTAGCTTTTGTAGAGGAGCAAGTCTTTCATACCACAGGACTGAAATAATTGTTCGTTTTTAAGCCAGCTTTTGAGTCTACAAAACAAGTCATAGTTGCCAGACAAGAGTGGAAATCCTACCAGAGGGCAAATCTGTTTATTTACCCCTCAGGTTATAGTTAGCTGCTGGTTAGGGTGGAGTTGTTAGACATCGGAAAAGGGGAATCCTTGATCTGAGGGGGAGCGGCCCTTCCTTCCCAGCTAGCCCCTGTGTATGTAATGTTAGGTCTTAGCTGCTGGACAGGGCAGAGCCCGGAGGTACCAGGGAAGGGAATCCTTAACCTGAAAGGGAACTGCTGACCTTCTGCCCCTCTCCTGCTGGCACCGGCATGCCCTTGTGTCTGGGATTCTGCTTTTTCTTTGTTGCTCCAACTCTGTGGGGTTCATATACTGCTCTTGAGGGAAGGGAGGGTGTGGGGCACCTCTTTAAAGTATTTTCTAGAAAACATAACTCATCATTATAATGCTATCCTGTTGGTATCAGTGAGAGATATACTGTGTAGTCTAGTCTTCCCTACATTCCCACTCTCTCAGCCACAGGTGGGTGTTCCTGATTGTGGATGGGAATGCTGAAATTCACACAGTTCTTGTCCCTGTCTTCAAGTTCTTTGATTTTCCTGAGTGACTAGAAGCACTGCCATCATAGGCCCAGGATAATCCATAGAAGGCATTTTCTTGGTTTGGACTTCACTTTACCTTTATTGTTTTAGACCAAGGGACAAATGGGCCAGCTAGGGTCAAAATGAATTTCTGTGTATTTCTTTCAATCTGACGAGAGTGCGTGTGCACAAATGTCCTTGTTATATACCCACCTGGCATGGTATAGGCAGATCCTTCCTTAGCAGGTGACAGAGGATTTACATTGTGGCCCCAAATTAATGCTGGATTCATCCCTCATTGACACAGAGCAGAGTCACTCTCAGAGCTTCATGACGTCACCTGGAGAAATGGAAGAAGAGAAAAGGCATCCAACAACTTCTACTGCGACATCTAGCAGTAAGCATCATCAAGCCCAGCTGGCTTCAGATTTTGATAAGAATCAGTGCGTTCTGGGTGCATTAGCTCTGTCTTTGGTGGAGGTACCTCCTTGGCTGCTGTGGACACTTACTTTTGAGCAAAAGGGAACATTTGGTGATGGTCTCTGATTTCTCTGCTTTGTAGACCTCTTAGAAGCCATTGTTCATTAAGCAGAAACTGCATTAGTTGCTTGGTCTTAAAAGCTAGACTTTTTAAGAGTTAGAATGAGTGTTCTGGCCTAGACGGGATAGATTGCTATATAAGATTTATAACCGATGTAAAAGTCTGGTTATGCCACTCTCAAAATTCCTTTCATTAATAATGTCGTTTTGCCATTTTTCCTCCTGGCCATAACTCCATGGTTCTGGTGACTAAGAAACAGTGCCCATCCGGCAAACAAAAAGTAATTAAGTTAGCAGCCTCGGGTCTTTGAAATCTTTCAACTTCAGACAGCATAAATTTCACCCTTCAAGCCAGCGGTGCACGTCCCCCACTTAATCAAAGGTGAACTCGATTGAGAAAGAGCTCATGATTATCTAGCACCCGAGTTGACCCCAAGGTGACAGTGGAGGTGGCACAAAACTTACCTGAGTGGCTCAGGCAGATGTTGCAACAAGCGCTTCTTCTGTGCACTGGAATCACCAACATCTCTTCTGTTGAGTGGCGTCCAGGTGACAGCTATGGCAGAATACTGGTTTTGTTCAATAGTGCCACAAACTCTTATCTTTCACTTTTGCTCTTGGATGATAAGTGGAAAGCTTTGCCGCAACTGCGTGTTGTGGACACAAGCGTGTGGGGAATGGTAATCTCACAGGTGTGGGTTTGTCATTGATTCCACCTCCACGCAGACAGACATTATGGCAGAGGTGGCAGAAAAGGTGGAAGTCCTCCAGAAGACTCAACTGCCTCCCTGGAAGGTCATACCCCTCATTACCCAGACATGATGGAAAACACAACCCTCATCCCAGTGACCCCTGTCAACACGGGGGCCTTTGGAGAAGCTGAAGTTACTGTTGTTGGAGAGTCAGAATCTGATGTTGATGGCTCCTTATCAGGTAATTTGGCTGATTGTGATCCCGTTGGCTTTCTTTTTAGAGAGAAACAACATATCCTATTACTGGGAATATTTTCTTGGCAAGCTATGATTAGGCTACTTCATGATTTGGGAACGATTTTTAATACTGGTCATTAATTCGTTTTCAAGTAAATTTCAATTTATTTAAGGTAAAATAATACTTCTACACACCAATGTAGTTTTCATTTGTTTTTGTGACTTGGTTGCTATGGTAGAATTTCCCTGTCTTATTCTTCATTCTGTGATGTATCAACGTGAATCGTATGAAATTGATACTTTTGTAGATCCAAATAATTGAACATTAGCAATTTCATTCGATTCAACTAACATATGCTGCTTATTTAGTAAGGTTTCACCCAACATGCATATACTTTCTAGTATTTTTTTCTCTGAATGGTGTTCTATTGGTGATGGACTGATCAGTCTTACTCTTGGTGATGGGTTGGTGGATAAACTTTTTCTGGTTGTGTTGCACTTTAAACTTCATGACTTAATCTACTAGTAATGAATAAGAACCACTTCCTTTCTTATACTGGTAAAGAGATGATTTATTCAATTAAATTTGACTTAGATTCAAAATAAGGCTTTTCTTCTCAAATAAGCAGTCCTACTTCTTTTTGTTGTTGTTGTTTCTCCATTTGCATTAAGAAACTGATACTCATCAGGCATGGTGGGACAGGCCTGTAATCTTAACACTTTGGGAGGCTAAGGTAGGAGGATCACAGGTTCAAGCCCAGCCTGGGAGATTTGTTGAGACTCTGTTTCTAAATAAAAACATAAAATGGGCTGAGGATGGGGTGGGATATAGTTCAATGCAAAGGCCCTGAGTTCAGTCCTCAGAACAAATTAAAACAATACAAATCTAATAATACTGAAGGAAGGGGAACTGGTTAAAGAAGAAAAAACTGATTCTTCCTCATACTATTAATTCAAATGATCGTTACCACTCAATATTTTCCCAAGGTGTAGAATAACAGGTCTTTATTTAAAAACAAAAAATAGAGAGATAAAAACTCCCACTATCTGGGAGGTGGATACCAAGTGAGTTGCCCCCCCACCATTCAGTCTTTAATGTATATTAATATTCAATATTAATGACTCTAGGTATATTCGTGTGTGTGTGTGTGTGTGTGTGTGTGTGTGTGTGTGTACAAGCACACACACATGGTACACACCCTTTCCCTTTCACCCCAAAGTGAAAAAATATATACCTTATGACACTCTCATATATAAGACAAACAGCAATTACAGTACTCCAATGTGGAAAGAGGCCATCCGAGGTGTCACACACTTGGCCTCTTTGCTTGCGGCAGTCCACCCAAGAGGTCCAAGGAAAATGATTTTAGAAAACACTGTCCCCAGCGATGTGGGCAAGCCGCAGCCTCCTCACTCTCCTCAGCTTTCCTTTAACACGGCCCCACTTTGGACCTTATTAAAAACTTCATGTGCCATTGCAGACTTTCTGCTGGAGGAGTGACTAGAAGAGTTCCACCTAGTTCTTCTAGGTAAAATAAGGCCTCCTGTTGTACTAGTAATAGATTTAAGCTTTAAATGGCAAGTTTGATGGCTACAATATCCTAGCAGACTTATAGAGTCTAATTGTTAGCAAATAAACTTCTTTCTAGGAAACTGGTATGCCCACACACTTATTTAGTCTACATCAGCATATGAGATAGACTGGTGGTGTAGATGGATTTTCTGTGGCTCTCTGTGGACTCAATAACTAGTAAGCAATACCATTCTCCTCAGTTTTCTTCTAAAACATTCATAAGTGTGTTTCTGCCTACGTATTTTTCTTAATCTTTATGCTTGGCGTTAAGAACTAAAGCATTTGAAATCATGGTGACGGGCTTGGCGACGATGGTGATTTTGACTGTGGGTGTATCCACATGGCATTTCTGCATGTGCTGTTCTCTGATAGTCTAACCTGCAGCCAAGGACCAAAGCAATCTTTCTCTTTAATATAATCATAAGGATGGTAGCCCATCTCTATCTTTCCTACTATAGGAAACGGTAATAACCAAGTACCTGTAAGTTCTTTATAGACATCTACAAAATCAGTGACTATAGCCATTTTTTTTAACTACAGGTAATTTGTGAAACTTGTCCTGTGTGTGCCTATTTTTAAAGATTGCAGTAAACTTTTGAAAAATGTTGGGGCTTGGGGAGAAGCCAGGGAGTTTCCATATGTCAAATCAAGAGTTAACCTGTGGATTTAAATTTTAGCAACTAATGAGTTTGTCTGTAAACCCTTCTTGTGGTAGACATTTGAGAAGACTATATTAACTGCTGGTGTTCAATATACAGCTTAATTTTTGAAAAATATTGTTTGGGATATATTAAATACCCAGGTACACATCCCTTAGATACTATCATTAACCACTTGTTTTCTTACTGACTTTTGGAGCTTTTGTTTTCTTTTTTTTTCTACCTAAGTGGTTGACTTCTTTCTGCATCTTTTCATCATTCAAGCCTAACAATGTTTTTTTTGCAGGTTAATTCTCCACGTCAGAGAAATCTTTTTACAAGTCTCATAGTAGAGTATGGACACATCTAGCGATCACGTCTCATAACATAATTCTTACCAGCCTAATTTAACACACATAACGTTGAGTTTCAACCTCCGACCTGCAAAGACATCATAATGTCTCTTGTCAGTGTATTCCTTGCCACAGTTGTTTAATTTTTGTCACAAGCACACTTCTATGGTGTGGCTATTCATGGCCTATGCTGTCTCAATTTCTTTAATTTTGAAGAACTCTTTAACCTACTCATCAGAAGGCTGGCTCAGAAGCAGTGATTCATGTTATGAAACTTTCCATGGCTCTTTTGGTTACTAAACTTTATCATGGGCTTTGGGAAACTGCAACATGAGGAAACGCAAGTGGCTGCCAGTGGGAACCCAGGGCTGATCTTCCATCATTGTCCATTCCAGGAGACCAAGGAGAATTCCTCAGCTCTGACAGGGACGTCCGTCCCACTCATGGATCTACATCGTCCGGTGAGTTTGGACCTGCTTTAGTCAGTTGCTGTTATCATCATTGAATCTGGTGATTCCTAATAAAGGCCCTCTAGCGAAGGGGTTCATGCTTTCCTACCAGACTTACACCTCAGGGCCTCACCTTAAAAAGTGTCTAATTGAGGAAGGCTGGGGTGCAGCCGACATATTTGTATTTCTAATCAATTCCCAGTAGTGCTGATTCTTCTGGAGCTTTGGGGACTGGCTCTGGAGAAAAATCTTTCATTTGAAAAAATCAGGAAGAACTCAAGTAGGGTCCCAAGTTCACTTTGCCCTATCCAACAATGACTAGGAGTGTGAGTTTTAAAATAAGAACACCTGTGTTTGATTCTCATTCTTCTACATATTAACTGAACAAGTTGCTAAAGGACCTGAGATTCAATTTGCTAAGAAGCTTGGGATAACATCACAGGGCATTTTAAAGAGTAAAAAATAGAATACGTGGACAATCATTAGTACAATCACTGGTACACAATACGGTAGCTATTGTTGAAAACTTACTGTGTGCCAGTAAGAAGCATTGTTCAAAAATACTTTACATACATTATGTTGAGCCATGTGAAAGTGTTATTTCGGCAGGGCAAGAACAATCAATACTAACAACTTTAGATTTTATCTGCTAATAACTCATTCAATGATCCTGCAGGTATCAGGATATACGTATTATAAGTATTATTTTTGTCCCCATCTTACAGATGAGGGAATAAAATCTCAAACAGGGTAAGTAACTTGGCCAAGTCAACATGACTGGTGAGTGGTGGAGCCAAGTTACAAGCCCGGGGTCTCCTGCTACCTCTCATAAGCACTCCCATGGGAAGTAAAGCACTCCATAATGATTATAACTAGTTCCAGGCATGAATAATCAAATAGGTTCCTGCTTGCTGTGATTCAGATCACAGCCCTGCAGGCAAAAAAATCTGACACGAGGCAGGCTTTTCTTTGACCTCTAATGCTGGGGCTGCTGAGCAGTCCTGCTGTGCCACCCACAGTGACTTCTCAAGCATCGCAAATCTAAGCAACCCCCATAAAGTGGCTCATTCATACAAATTTTGATCTTCCCCTGAATGTCCACATTGAGACAAGGTTGCCTTCAGGCTCAAAGCAAATCTGAAGATAGATGTTTATATGGTGGCTTGGGAAATAACCCTTTACATGGGAGCTCTGGGATTTAGGATGTATTAGAAATGCTTCTGAGATAGAGACAGAAGTCTCTGGCTCAGCAGTCCTAGGACAGGGCATTTAATCTTCTAGCCTCGGTTTTCTTACTAGTAAAGAGAAGATCAGATCATCTGCTTGTGTTACCTCCTCGAGTGCTTGTGAGGAGCACAAGGTATCCGGGATGGAAAAGTTCAGGCTGTCCCAAAGGTTGCTATGAATATACAAAATAAAAAATTTATTTGTTCAGAATTAATTTGTCATGCCATTCGTAGTAAAAATGCCATGAGAAAAAAAAAATACAAGCACTAAGTTTAATGTACAGTGTCCCAAAAGTTACATACACAGAAAACAAAAGTAACAAACCTTTGGGATGCTGTGATTTGAAAATAGGAGGAAGTTATTATTAAAAGCCATGTTCTATAAATCCAAATGTGGCCTTTAATAAAGTAGTTGAGCCCTTACCTGGAGGTTTATTAGATATGCAGAACCTCTGGCCCACAAGGACATACTTAATCAAGATTTGCATTTATTTTAATCGAGTGCACGTTAAAATTTGAGAAGCTCCATTCTTCTCTGCCTCCCCCACAGCTGAGGCCAAGAGAACAATCTCTGTGCAGCCGGTCTATCACAGGTTGGGTCTCATTTCCCAACTGGAATGTCCTGTGCTTCTCCTCATGGAACTTACTGGGCTGGCCAATCCGTCCCTGGCTGGATTTACAGACCTCGAGGGCACATGGGATATCTGCTGTCACTGGCCAATGCTCTTAACTTTTGCTTGAAGTGAGAATAGGTGGATGGGGCCTGGTATCTTTTGTCTGGCTGGGTGCAGGTGTGTATTGTTCAAACAAGAGGTTTTATCTTGTGCACACGCCCAGATCTTTCCTTGCTGGGAGCACTTTTTTAGAAAACCAAATTAAAGACATTCTGATCTATTAATGGCCTCCCTTTCAAATATCAAAGGCTGCTATGAGTCAGAAGAAGTCTAGTGAGAGTGACTACGCTTCGTTGGTGATTTCCAAGCCCTGAGAGCTCGGGATCAGATGGCCACATCCCACGCCGAGACACTGGAAGGCAGCTGGGAAAAAGGCCTGGGATTCCCTTGAGGTTATGAAATAAAAAGCCACTGTTGAAACAAGATGTTGTGTGTTGAAACTGCCAGAGGCCCATCCAGTTAAAATTTGTTTTAATGAAAACATCAAGTTGTTAGGCTATCTACCTCAAAATAACCATTGTAATCAAGATACCAGCTTCGATGCTGTGGAGTCCAAGGTTGACTCCCAAAGAAAAGCTTCTAATTTACGGCCCTGCCATCGTCATCTACTGATGAGCTAAACAGGCTTCTGTGGGTTTCTCTTTCCTTGGTAGCCTTCAGGATCCGAAGGCAGGTCTCCACTTGCTAGAGGAAAAGAAGCTCACTCTAGGGGGTATTTTGAAATTTTGCTCTCAAATAGTAAAAGAAACATTGAAAAGCAAATTTTAAAAAAACAGGAAATTTTAATTTAGGCAAGTCTCTTAGCAAGATGACTCAGAGATATCTCTTTTAAAATGTGACGCCTTCCTTGTATGATAAGCTGCCTGTGGTTTTGACTTGCAGATTATCTATCTTGCAAGACTTCCTTCCAATTTGGGCCTTTTTGTTCATTTCTTATTTTGTTTTTCCAGCAGTAGACACTGTTCACTTTTGAACAAAGGTATGCTTCATTAATGAGTTAGCAGGGACGCGGGTTGCTCAGAGGACTCTTTTTAATAGACAGAGAAGGCTGTTGCCGTCTCCGGCTCTAATTTCTCAGTGTGCGTGTTAGTTTCTATGACAAGAGCGGATGCAGTTTTTCAGGTTGACTTGGGGTTTTCTCGAACCTCTGAAATCTGTAGGTATCTTGTGAAGATGAAGGTGTGGCTGCAGTAAGTCTGGAGTGATGCCTGAGATTCTGCATTCCTAGAGAGTCCCCAAGTGGTTGCTCTGATACTGGCCTCTGAAACCACACTTTGGGGAGTAAAGTCCTGAATTAAATGTAACAAATTGTAACTATGTACAGTTACAACCACGGTGCATTTTATTATGCCTCTGTAAAAGGATACTGAGGTGGATTCTATTATTATGCATATTTTATAAGTGAGGAAAACCAAAACTTGGAGAAAGTTACCTGACTCAGTGTACAGTGCTGGCAAAAGGCAGAGGTAGGACTCAAACCCAGGCCTCTCTGTGTCTAAGAGTCCCAGGTCTTCAGCACCATACAAACTGTTGCTCCTATGACGTTCCTGTTTCTTGACAAAAAGTTACACTTCTTAGCTTTAGCATTAATCACATTTTTTTCTGGTGGTAGAGATAATCTTTTATATGACACCTTATTGGTATCTGTGGCTTGGATCTATAAAATTAGCTTCTCAATGACACGCACGTTGGAGGTTGGTCTGCTGTGTGGCTCCAGAAGGTGCTCTTCGTTTTACTTTTCAAACAAGAGCTGAGGCATCTTTTTGTTTATTCCCGTAGGACATTCAAGGGGGAGTCAAGAAGGAAAGGTGAACACAACCTCTGGTCCTATACGGAGACCCCAAATTCCAGGTGAGTTTCAAATTGTGAAGGATCAAAACATGGTTCAAACAAGTTTCTTAGGATGTCCAGGGAAGGGAGAAGAAAGTCAATCAAGGGCACACTGTTTTAACTGCCCAGGCCTTGAGCTGACGGTTTTCTGTTATTAAATGTTTTCCTCTTTGATCGTACTATATAATTCAGTGGGTATATTCTAATTCGGTTAACCAATCCCTGACTCTTCAATGCTAAGTAGTTTCAGCTTTTATTATTATGAGGAGCAGCTGATTTTGAGGTCTGATAACTGCCTGTGTGCGAAGCGTGAATACTTATAGACTACTTATCGTCCCTTGAGGCCACATGCTTCCCATGGAAGTGTATGAATTCACCCTCCTTCCACAACACTGTCCTTTGCCCCACTCACTAGAACATGAGCTCCATTTTTGTGTCTTAAAATGTAAGGAAAACATTCTTACGTAGGAAAACATAGAGAAGAAATGTTCCTTTCAAGAGAAGCATAAATTTCCTTTAATCTACTTAATGACACCACGCCACAGATGTCTGCAAGTTTCAACAAGTTATTCTATATGGTTTTGAAAACATATTTCTTTGGGCAGGACTTCAAAATCCTGGCCGATGGTAGAAGATTAATATAAGAGCTGTGTTGGACAAACACGTGCAATAAATTTGCTCTTTTAGAATGATCTGTTGGCTGGGCCCATTGGGTCACCCCTGTCCTGACTCTCTCTGGTTCTCATATGAGCCAGATCGATTTTCCAAATGCATGTTTTGGTTCTACAAAGTGCATTTCCACAGCTCATACCTGCCTTCTGTTTCCCTCACACCAGAGTGGCTTATCATCTTGGCATCTCTCTTGGCCCTCGCTTTGATCCTTGCGGTGTGCATTGCTGTCAACAGCCGGAGAAGGTAAGAGGATGCCCCCTGGGCCTGGGACTCTAAAGGGCGTTACTAAACTGAGGCTGTACATCCTTGCCACTTGGATAATGGTCCCTATGGCCAGCAGCCTTCACAGCATAGGAGCTTTTTAGAAATTCAGACTCTAAGATGCAACTCCAGACCTTCTGTATCAGAATCTCTGGTGGAACAAGACCCTGAGAACTTGTGTGCATGGTACAGTTTATGAAACCCATATCTGCCCCGTTCAAGGGAGGCATCTGTCCTTACGTGGAGTCCTACTGTTATATAGTGGCTAAATTTTGTGATCCTTGTTTTGCTTTCAAGGTCAAAGCAGAAACTCTAGCTGATAAAAGTTACAAAATATCTCGCCAGGAAGACAGCAAAAAGGACATACTCATTCACTGATTCACTAAGCAAATATTTATTAAGTTCATTAATGATGCAGCAAATGTATGAAGATTCCCAGGACTAGTCATCCCCGTTAGCCTAGCTCAGGTCCAGAGAGCCTTCCCAACCCTTACCTAAAGCAGACTTTGGGTGTTCGTCTTATTTATAGTTTTTTTTTTTTTTAAATAAGGGCATTGTTTCATATTTTCTGTAAGCTGCAGTTGGAAGAATTTATGTTTCAACTTAGGGACAATTTTGAACAGCGAGGTTGGTAGAACCATGTTGAACTTTACTTAAGAAAATAATTGAACATAATCCACTCTGTATAACCAGCAAACGGGCTGTTTTCATATCCTCAAAGTCTTCCTCTCTACTTCAACCAAGAGTGATGTTTAGAACATTATTAACAGGTTATATAAGCTCTGGTTAAACCACAACGAGGCTCCAGAAATAGTATCATCTAAAAGGAAGTGAAATGAAAGATAATATTCATTCTAGCAACAGAGGAAATGAATTTTAACTGATGTTACGCCAAAACTATGAGTCCAAATTTCCTTACCCAAAATACCTCAGTCGGGATGCACTATTTTTCTCTGAACATATACTTAAGACATTAAAATGTTTGTAAATGTCCCTTGAGATTGTTTCTGATTTTTGAGTGGGGCTGCCTTTATTGTGCTCCTAAAGCCATCTCACAGACTGAATAACACCCATCAGCTTGAGGGAAGACCTCAAGAGATTCATAAACTCCTTGTTGTTGACTTTTAAAAAGCAACAGACATCTAATTCCAATGCCATGAGCAACCTTTGCCACCCTCTAATTATCTGAAGACATCGGATGATGCTGTTTTATGCTGGTACAAGTTAATAAGAGAGCTACATCAAAGTCAAATAGCTGTGTTGCTATTTATATAGTGGAAGGTCCAATAAAAATTATACATTACAGTTAATCACACAAGCAAGAAAAAAACTGATGGGTGACTGTCTAAAGACTAGCAGTGAGTGCTGAGAACTAAACGGAAAGAGTTTCTAGTGACTCAGAGAAACCCTGACAAAGACTTTTTATTTACCCTCAGCTTCCTTGTTTTCCCTTGGATCACTTTTGCTTAATTCAATACGAATCTCCTATTGTTTGAAATCAGCCCATCCTCTCCAGACCCTAGGATGTAGCACTTTGACTTACACATAAAGTCCATCAGCTTTGCACACGTCACCGTGGAAACGTTGGCCTGGATGCAGCCCACGTGGGCAGCCCTCCGAGAAGCACCCAGCTGTCCCCAGAGCAGCTGGAGTCTGTACTTTGTGGCCCATTAGCTCCCACATGGCTCTCTGTCTTGTCAGTGGAGAAGGAGCCTCTCCCCCCACCCCCCACCCTCCTTCCCAGACCAGCAGTCACCCTAGCAACAGGCAAACAGGGACAGGCAGGATTCGGCACAGCAAGTATCTCACCGGGAAAGTAGCTACTTGGATGCTATAAATTACTGTGTCCTGATTTGATAATTGAAAACAGATTTGCCACACAGCAAAAGGGTGGTTAACGGCTGTGCCGGCCACTTAATATATGCTGTGTGCCTGCAGTGACAGGACCATTTCTAACACTCTTAAAAGGCTGAGGCCTTGCTGCTTTGAGCATAACGTTAAAAAAAAGTGTATGGAATCCTATTTTCAACAAAGAAAGTCTGGTTGGAATAAGACATACGAATGGGATTTATTTATTCTGCAAATATATCTGGCATGGCTTCTCTGACGCTGGTGAGGAAAAAGAGAAGGGAAAAAATGGAGCGCTGTCCCTTGGTTATGGGACTCCTGCAGTTTAGTGGCCCTGAGGCCCGCTCCTTCCAGGGACAGGGGTTAGGGTTAGAAACACAATGGAGGAGAAACATGAGCCTTTGCCAAGGCTGGCGTGCAGAACTGACCAAGGGCTTTCAGGACAAAGCGCTCCAAGAGGCGTCTCCCCCACCGTGATCCAACAGCTTTGTTCAATGCTCATCATGGAACCAGTACCAGCTAGGGCTTTCCTACAGATGCGAGGTTACTCAGTGTCCTGAAGAGCGCCCTGTTGGAGGGGTCAATGGGTTGGTAGACACTGGATGGGGCCAAGGAGGGCAGCTTCTAGGCGTAGATGCCTTGAAGGATGCACCGGATGTGTCTGTGAGGAAAAAGGACACAACGACCTTGCCAGAGAGGGCTTGGAAGTGGGAGTGATTTAGGGAGGTTCCTGTGTTGATCGTCCAGAAAAGGACTCACCAGCTCGTTTGTGACCCCAAAGGGCAAGGTTACTCCCTCTCTGCTTGGAAGTTCCCCTCTATAAAACTCCAGTTTCTAAGCACCTTTCTTTGTTTATTTGACAGTTCAGTTCACAGTGATCTGTGGTTTTTAGACTTGACCTTTTCTATAATAGCACCAAGACTTATTTTCTTTCTTTCTTTCTTTCTTTCTTTCTTTCTTTCTTTCTTTCTTTCTTTCTTTCTCTTTCTTTTTCTTCTTCTTGCCTTTTATTTATTTATTTACTTACTTATTTTGTGGTAGTGGGGTCAAGCTCAAGGCCTTCACACTGAGCTACGTTCCTAGCCCATTTTTAATTTTAAGTTTTGCCCTGTCTAGGCTTGAACTTGCAGTCCTCCTGCCTCAGCCTCCCAGAGTGCTGGGGTTACAGGCCTGTGCCACTACATGTGGTTCGGGTGAACTTTCTGCAGTGATAGGAACATTTTCTATCTGTATCACTCATGCCACATCCACTTGTCATTTGAGATTTCTGAGCACAGAAAATGGGGCTACCCACCTCCCCAAGAGGTGAATTTTTATTTTTGCTTAGTTTAAACAGACACATATTGCTGATACCACTAGATAGGACAGTATAGACCCAAAATAATATAAAATAAATTTCTAAATACCTTTCAGGACTGTTTGGGGAGAAGAGATGTGAAATCAATTATGACATTACTTTTCTGGGTCACTTGATGTGTCTTCTGCTGTACCCAAAGAGTACATAATCTGCATTCTAAGCCTCGTTCAGCCCCTGTGCTCCTGGCAAGGGCTTGACCTGGGTCCTTCCTCCCTTTGCGGTCACAGTGTGTCCAGATACACCTGAGACGTAGGGAGAGAAAAAGCTGAGATGCAGGTCAGAGAGGATCTCAGAGATCTGAAACTGTGATTCAGCAGTGCCATAACTACACATGGCTTCGGACACCACCCCAGACCTCCCGGAATCAGTGTCCAGGTCATAACAAAAGGTTTTGGCTGGATGACCTCTAACGCCCCTTCAGCACTCACTTTCCTTATTTCCTATAGCTAAGAAAATGAAGAACTTCCCATAACTAAGAAAATTGCGTAACTTTCAAAAGTATCCTTTAAATGCGTAGGGCACTCAATGTCGGACTGAGTTACTTACAATACTTACCTTACCTCCCTGAAAAGAAGCTCAGACAGATAACAGAGTTGCGTAAACCCAAAGGAAAATGGGGACAAGTCAAAGGACAAGAACAATATTTATATGTTCTGTACGTCAGGTGTTACCTCTTTCAACATCAGCTTTATAGCCAGGCATGGTAATGTGTACTTGGAATCCTAGCACTCTAGGATGTGGGAGAAGAGGGTTGCAAGTTTGAGCCCATCCTTGGGTACCACTGCTGGGGGTGGGGGGGATATATATGAAGAAATCAGCTTCGTTTACATTACTAGCATGAATCCTCACCAAACCTGCATATAGACACATGCGTTATACTTTCATATTACTTCCCCACGCTGTTTTATTCCTTCTCTCAACCACCCAGGAGGCAAACAGGAAATACTTTAATTAGACAATTTTCTTCCAAAGAACCCTGGGTACCGCCTGAGAATTTTGAATAACACAAGCAGATCTCAACAGTCAGCCTATTCAGTCATCTCCGCCGTGCGTATTACAAGGTAGACGGAAGCAGCCGGAAGAGATCCGCAAAGATTGTTTCACACGGCTCTTGTTTTATTAGCAATTATAGCCCGCAGTTCTTGGGTGCTTACTATATTCTGGATACTCAGTGCTTATCCAAGGCCTTTTGAATAACCTACATTGTTCATAAAAACAAGAAATGGTAATTATTATACGTTCATTAATTGAATTCCAGGCTCTCTCTCAAAGGTTTTTCCCCATTGTGTGAGCTTGGTTCTCTTAATAGCCTGATTTTAGAGGCACAACAGTACGGTCTGAGAGGTTAGGTTGTTGCTGATCACACAGTTACCAGGTCTCCAACCCAAACCTCCCAAAGCCCCACTCTTGAGTATGTTCTCTACTGTCTGCGCCCTGCTCTTGTCCATGAACCGTACCATCTGTAAGGAGTCATTCCACACTCCCGGTCCTCATAAATTTCCTCCACAATGAAGCATCTTTCTTTCCATCCTTCACCAACTTTCATGCCAGAGGATACAAGATCTACCTCCTGTTGAGGAAGTATAATTTCTGTTTCCCCAAACAAGACATTAAATTTTATGGCTTTGACAGTATTACAGGGAATGGCCCGTGATGATATATAATAGGAGCTTTGTCTCTACAACGCCGAATACCCAGCGGCCAAGCGAACAATCCCGACTTCATGGTGTTTCTGAACCTTCAGATGGTTGGCAATGTGTCAGGGCCATGCAGAGCCTGGGCTTTCAGACTTACAGGTGTAGAATTGTATCAACTCTCTCCATCTTCCCCCCGGTGTGACCTCCAGCAGGTTATTACCTTTCTCTGAGCCTCAGTTTCTGCTGCTCTACAGTGGGAAGCACAGCTGCTTTGCAGGATTATTTTAAAGATTCCAGGAAATTACTTCAAAACTGTCTGGGATTCAGGAAATGTTTAATAAGTTCTAACCTATTTTCCATCTCCCCCACCTTGCGCTGTGAAGCGGTGCAATTTTCCCTCCATTAATTAGTCTGCTATATGGCTGGCAGTGATCATGTAACAGGAAAGAGGAAGTATCATATCGTGTCAGGCTGGGAGAGGCAATGCTGTGACAAGTTCCAAGGACAAGATTAAGGCTGGGCTTTTCTATAGAAATCCTTCTCCTGCATTGCGATCTTGAGTCATTCCTGAGAAAGTTTGACGTAACGGTGAATGATAACTTGCCTTACATTTTTAAACCTTTGCTATCCAGGGTTGTATAAAAATCAACCAAAGTTAGAGAAAAGAATCAATACAGTCTTATACTTCTAGAACAATGTAGTTTTGTTCTTCTCTGTATGTGTGGCAATAACATTGACAAGGCCAACTAATTGTTGACCAGGAGAGGAAGTAGGGGGACTTTCTCAAATACACATATCAGAATGATTTACAGTGGTGATGTAGATGGTTTATCTAAGTTTGCAGGAACGGCTAAAGTACTTAAAAGAGGCAAACATTTCCATTGTGCAGTCTGGTGGAAAGAGAATTAGAACTTGGCAGTCAGATGGACTGGAGTTTCGGTCCTGCTTCTGGCTGCTTTTTGAGTAACTTGGGAAAATTCCTGAGTTTTCAGATCTCTGCAGTCACTTTTCCTCTAAACAGGCTGATAGCAGCACTGGATTCCCAGAGCCGAGGTCACAGGTTCACAAATGCTTGCATCCGAAGCCCCCAGTGAGAGCTTGTTCAACTCCAGATCCTGAGTCCCATTCCTACACTTTTCTGCCTAGGTAGAGCTGGAGTGAGGCTGAGAATTTGTGTTTCTCACAAGTTCACAGATGATGTTTTCCTGTTGGTTCAAGGACCTCGCTTTGAGAAATGTCGTCACTAAATCAGAAAGATAAAGTTGAGGCGGTACTGAGCTTAGTGTTTGGTTCTTACTAAGATCACCAAAATCACCGTGGCCATAATGGTGATTACATCACTCTGCTCTTTTTCACATAATGTCTTTCAAATTATTAGGTGTGGGCAGAAGAAAAAGCTGGTTATCAACAATGGCAACGGGATGATAGAAGACAGAAAGCCAAGCGGACTCAACGGAGAGGCCAGCAAGTCTCAGGAAATGGTTCATTTGGTGAACAAGGAGCCGTCAGAGACCCCAGACCAGTTTATGACAGCTGATGAGACTCGGAATCTGCAAAGCGCGGACGTGAAGATTGGAGTGTAATGTCAACACCATTTTCATGGAAAGAAATCACAGTTGGAGAAAAATAACCATTGCAGGAAGCTGGGACACTTACAGATGCGATGTGCTACTGATTGTTTTATGGGATCTTTTTTTAGCATAAAATTTTCTACTCTTTTTTGTGTATTGTTTTTTAAAAGGTTAGGTCCATTTTATAAAAATTGCATTGCTTTCTGAAATGAGGACCCAACTAACGATCCACGTGGATTTGGTGGTTCCAGCTTCCACCGAGAGGCATTTTTTCCCCCTTGGGTGTGCTATGTTCGCTTCTCAATGCCACAGATAATTGTTTCTGACTCTCAGCCTTCCTACCACCTTCCCGATCCTACCTCCCAGGTAACAGCCACCAGCTAAGGAGATGCCCCAGATGTAACGGGGACTGGCCCATGGGATGAAGTCTGAAGGGGTCAATATTGTCTCTTCAGTCACCCAATCCCTGGCAATTGCTTTCCAGTGAGATAGGTGTTGGCAGGTACTGGTTATATATCCCTTGTTACAGGCCCCCTTGGAATTTCTGAGATGCCTCTGGGAGATGCCTAAAAGGTGAATCTATTTATCTGTAGTAAGCTATTTATCTGTGTTTTTTTATTTTTATTTTTTGAAATATTAAACCCTGGAGGCCTTTCATCAGAACACTTTTTTTCAGGTTACTCTGTCAGAGGCATAAAACTGATTCATAATAAACATCTGTCCTCCATCTTAACCTTTTGTGCTGTGATCTTTCATTTTTCTAAATCAGCAAAATCTGGGTCTTACAGCTTGTCAGAATAATCTGAGAACAGTTTGCCTTAAACGCATCCCGGAGTCTTTGATCCAGTTCACCCAATCGTCCTAGGCGACGAAGGAGACAGTGCTATTTAGTCTCTCAGGATACCCAGAGTCCTCTCCTTCCTCTCCTGGAATCAGAATTGTGACCAGAAGAGCGCCTACCCATGTTGTGTTTTAACGACCAACTTTCTCTTCCCTGGAGGGCTTTGAAAACTTGTAAGAAATTTATACAACCTCCTATGTGTGGGGTCCCATGTCACCGATGCTGGCTGTCTTAGGGATTTTTGAAAAATAATATGGAAGTGACATTTCACGGATTGTCATAAGAAGAGAAGGGGACAGAAATGGAAGAGTATAGTCAGGTTGGCGAGGGGAGCAGTGACTATTTCTGTGGCTCTGTTTGCTTATACTTGGACATGTCAGTTGCCTCTTCCTTGCACAGGTGCTCCTCAACGTGTGTCAAGCACCTGGGGAGTCCCTCCAAAGGCCACAGGACTTCCCTCATTAGAACCTTATCGCCAGGGGAGCCAGCTTCTGGCTAACCCAGAGAACAGCTTCCTTCTCTGAATTCATGTGTTTTGTTTGTTTGTTTGTTTGTTTCCCCACTTGGCAAGTCCTCTGTGGAGTTTATTCATCCATCAGGATGTCCTGTAGGTCCTAGAGCTCGTAAAGGCTACTTGTAACAGAAGGGGTCAAATCAATAAAGTTTCTGTAAAACGGGACCTTCTTTCTTTGGTACCTTGAGAAGTCACTTGTTGCCTAAACTGGTATACTTAACTGGGAGTGTTTCTAAAAAAAAAAAAAAAAAAAAAAAAGAGGAGGATGAAGAAGGAAACCCGCATTTAGGCCAAGACTGGGTGGATACAGAATTGATCTGAAGGGGGTATGTAAGCAAACTTGCCAAGTCCCCACTCTCCTTCCTGAACCCCACCCTGGCGTCCCTCCCTGCACCCAACCTGCCCTTCTGCCCGACCTTCCGATACCTCCTTTCACTTCCTTTGTGACTGTCATCGTTGAGTTCAATATTCAGCTGCCAGGTTTTATTTATGCTTTGTCAAGTGGGAAGAAAATCGACACCAGGCCACTACCACTGCGTTTTCCAAAAGCTCCGCGGGCCTGCCAGACTCCCAGGCTCTCTCAGGCTCTTTGACCTGAAAGCCAAAGGCACCCTGCAGTCAAATTCAAGATGAGCTCCACTTTTTACTATTATTTTTAGTATGGACATGCATAGAGTCCTGCAAGTGTCACGACTAGGGATGAGTCCCCCCCACCCCCCACCTTTCTACATATTCCCAGCAAGTAGGCTGGGTGGAAGATTACCTGATGTTCTCAGTGCTGACTGTGTCTTTTCTGCCAGTGACTTCAGGTGACCTGAGCTAAGTCATTAACTGGCCTTGTTTGCAAAAGTAAGAGGCCAACATTTCGTTACTTTCCAAGGCAACCTGAGAGTTTAAGATGCAATTTTTCCTGCAATTGTAAATCGTTCATGTCTCCGGAGGATTTCTTTTAAACTAGCTTTGGGTGAATATTTGACTCAGTCAAAAGATACTTTCGAGTTCTTATTTTATACGCTCCAGCCTGACAGAATGATGTTTTTCCAAGAGAACCTCTTAAAAAGTTTTGCACTGAGATCCTTGACACCAAGAACCAATGTTATAGCCAATGTTTATTCAACACGGTTACAGCAGAGTAGGGGAAAGAAATATGCACCTTCTCTGAAGGAGTAAAATATACTCGATCCAAGGCAGGGTTGGTGGTGTACAGCTATTATCCCAGCATCCTAGAAGGTTGAGATGGGAGGATTGTAAATTTGAGCCAGCCTGGGCGATTGAGTGGCTTAGTATGATCCTGTCTCAAAATGTAAAACAATATTAGAAAGGGCTGGGGAGGTACTTCAGTGTGAGAGCCCTGGCCCCAGTACCACACACACACACACACACACACACACACACACACACACACAAACACATGCGCGTGTGGAATTATAATATAGCCCATCAAGTTTTATATTGTAAATGTGTCTTCTCATACATCCCTAATGTTTAATTTTGAAAAAATAACTAATTGTTCATATATATGCAATGACTGTTGTATTGTTAATTTGATTTTTCAGAGCATATTCTGTCTCTGGTTTTTGTATATTTATTGATGAAAACATGATATGTATATTGCCCAGTTGAAAGTACTTACCGAAAAGTATTAAAAGGCTAACATTAAAAGATTATTGGAAAGGGACTTGGGAGTCTGTGGTTTAAGGGAGAGATGGGGCTAAGAGTGACACAACTGAGATTAGCTGGTATCTGGGTAATATTTCATAGATGTTCTCACCTCCATTCTTTATGTAACTCTCTGAAGAGACATGAAAAGGAATTCTCTGTGAAGCCAGAAAATGATGGTGATTTTTTTCAAATTTGGAAGAGCTAAGTCTTCATCCAGCAGTAGGAAACACTGAGAAACAGCCCCTTTTTCTTGTGGCAGTATCTCCCAAGTGCTCAGGAATTGACAGCATTGAATACTCTAGGGATGATGGGGAGAGTGGGGTCAGGTTAGAAAGGGGAATTTCAAGTCTGCAGGAGAAGCAGTCAGAACTCAAGGCCTCCTTCTTGACTCTACACAGCTGTCCTTTCCAAATCCCAGGAGAAGAGCGGATGTTGGTTCTCTGGAGAGGGCACAATAACGAGTGGCTGAGGGGTGAGCACACACTTTTAGCAGTAGAAATGTCACACTGAAAAGCTGAGACCACCCAGAAGGGACCTTGAGTCTCCTGTCTTTGGCTCCCAGAATGTCGGTACACTAACACATGTTCTCCAGGCAGAAGTTTACCCTTTCCAGCAACTTTAATACCTGGATATAAAAGCCTAAAGAAAGATGGTAACATAGTAGTGCCCTGAGGAAAAAGGCAAGCGGTGACGATCTGATCCCAAGCCCTGTAGGGACTCCGTCAGCTTTCTGGGGCTCAATCTACACATGACTAACCACCAGAGGCTCTGGGAACTTGCAGAAGGCTCCTAATATTAAAGACAGGGACTAAAGAAAAACAAGAAAAAATAACTTGGAAGAGAAAATAAACTTTAAAAAGATTATTAATCCAGAGAATTGCATGTGCAACTTGGTTAGACATTGTCTTATTTATTTTTTATTTATTTATTTATTTTTTGAGACAGGGTGTCTCTTTGTAGCCCAGGTTGGTCTTGAACTCACTATGGAGCCCAGGCTGGCCTTAGACTCATGGCCATCCTCCTGCCTCAGCCTCCCAAGTGCTGGGATTACAGGCATGCACCAGCCCACCCAGCTTTTGTGGTGCTAGGGAATCAAACTTGGGTACTTAGCTAGATGCTGTCCTAAATAAACAATAAAAAGGAGCTGGGGTATATAGCTCAGAGCAGACTCAGCACCACCACAACCACCAAAGAAAAATTGTGGTGTGTGTGTGTGTGTGCGTGTGTGTGTGTGTGTGTGTGTGTGTGTGAATTCAGAGAATGTCTTAGAAAGGAGCTTTTAAAGATTTAAACAGAAAGTCACGAATTTAAAAATAAACGGCGAAAGGCTAGGAGGTAAATTTGAAGAAAACAGCCCCAAAAACAGAGCACAGGAAATGGAAAAAGCGGGATTGCATTAGAAACATCAAAATCCAAGCTCGGAAATCTAGTATGCAAGTAGTACGAGATCAGGACAGAGAAAACAGAGGAGACAGAGAGGGAGAAATCATTGCAGAAAAAATAATATCCAGAAAAGTCCTCAGAATTCAAGAACTTCAGTGTCTTGAATAAGGACTGAATGATAGAAAGACACCCTCCCCGAGGCACATTATAAGAAAATATACAACACCTGGGGAAAAGAGGTGATCTTACAAGATTCTAGAAAGGAAAAGTCATCATTATCCGGAGGATGAAGAACCTGGCACTTCAAAGGCCACATTGGAATAGGCCGGAGAATGGTGCCTTCAGAATCCTGAGGCAATTCTTTCCATGCTAGAACTCTCAAGTAATCTAAACCATAATGTAGGAACAAGGCTAAAAATGGAGGAGATGAGAGAGTAGGGAAGGATGGGGGAAGTGGACATGCTCAAAATGTGTGTGCATGCATCATTTTCCAAGTTGTATGTAAGTACTCTGCTTCACAAACACACGCTAGTAAAGATAATAATAATGAGGGAGAAAAAGAAAAAAGCTGGTAGAAATGGAAGAAATAGTTCTGATATGACCTGTCCCCAAGCCCATTTCCCCAGTACCAGGCAACTCCCAAAGGAGGTACTCCACCAAAACAAGGGGGTTACCAAAAGGGGAGAGCACACAAGTTTTGGAGAACAAAGTAAAGGGAATTCCTAAAATAATAAAGGGAGATCCCAAGAAACTGTCCAGTCGGTCTAACGAACAATCAGTCCAACTTACACTGACTAACTGAGATATATTTTGCCTTCATCAAACTCTCACTTAAAAGAAAGTCACTTTGGATCTGTATCAGATAACTATTAATTCACTAAAAGCTGCCTCAAAATGAATAGATTAAAGCATAAATATTAATTCTCATGAATCAATGTGTGGATAGGGTACTCCTTCTGATCTGACATAGCTCAGTTAACTCTTGCATGTGTGCGTGCTTGGCAAACTGGTCAGCGGAAACTGCCTGGCTAGGGTGGCTTCAGCTTGGGTGCCTGGAGCCCCACTCCCTGTGTCTCTAATGCTCCCAGCTGGCCAGTCTAGGCCTGGCAGGAATTCAAGGTAAAGATAACACTCACACATCTTCTGGAGGCCAAAGCCCCGAGCAAGCACTCTATCACCCTACAATGTTTCATTGGCCGAAGCCCGTCGCAAGAACAGCCCAGATTTAAAAGAAGGAAAGCAGACCTACCTTCCCATGGGAGGAACTACACAGTCATATTGTGTAGGGTGGGCAATTAACAGGGCCCTTAGTGCAGTCAATCTATGGCAGCAGTGTTGAAAGATCCTTGTGGCCCAAGAATATGTTTACTCTTATTACTCTTACTCTATTTAGGCTGTGGTGACAGTGGCATTAATGTAGAATAAAACGAACAACTTCATGAAGGTCATATTTATTGGAAAAGGAAGGAAGAGAATCAAGTGAAAAATGATGTCTGTGAGATTGTCTACTATAGTATGAAAAGATCGTGAGCTTTGGAATTGAGTTTAAAACTGACCGTGCCACTTAACTACACAATACTGCTTCCACATCTCAAAATAATTTCAGTCTTAGTTTATCCCCTTGGTAAAGAGAAACAGTGAAGTCATCCCAAGGCTGCTATGAGAGTCGCAGGGATATTTAGTATTAGGACCAAATATATATGAATTTCTATGTGGCAAAGCCCTTATAGTCACTGTGGATATTCAACTTTATCCTTCACCATCTCCAATTTTCTGAACTATAACCAGTATTCAACTGTGTGTTGCTACTGACTTAGAGAGACCAGCCCAGGTTATTTCAGAACTTGAGGCACCTGTGAAGGAAGCTTTTGCTTTCAAAGTTCAAGATGTAAGAGTAAGGAGTCTAGGAAGACAGTAGTTTGCCTCCTTTGATGAAATCTTGGCCCTCCAAGTTGTGGTTGCACATTAACCAAAATTGGGTACCTACACATGGCTTCAATTACCACTTCCAGGAAGTTATCTTACCCTTTCTCTGCCCAGTCTGAGATCGTTGTCACCTCCTTAACAACCCCTTTACCGTGTCACTGATATAATTCTTACTTTGCAACATTGTTAATTTGTACATGGGCCTGTCTCTCCCACAATATGGTGGACCTCTTGAAAGCAAGATCTGGCTTTGTGTGTCCAATGCAACACAGAAATCCCAACTTAATCATGGCCTAAAAAGCCACCATCTGATACTGATTGCATGTAGATGTTGGAGTTCACACATCTCGGAAATTTTCTATAGCTAAATAGAAAGAAATTCTGGCCTGATTTTCAACAGATGAGTGAGCTGAGAATGCAAGGAAATTAACTGTGTTTCCAAAACAACACAAAGTAGAAAGTGGTAGGGGCTGGATGGAGCTCAGCTCTGCCCAAAGTCTCTGACTTGACCTACCTCATTGCGTCTTGTCAGACGTTTGATAAACTGAATTCGTCGACATTAAGGGATCATATCCTTATGCTGCAAACCAGGAAAGCACTCTTGAGCTCTCTAAAGTGCCCACCACATTGTGGGACGGGGAAAAGAAACATCTGTCAGCCACTGAAAAGGTTTTGAAATGACTAAGGGAAGATGTATTCACCATGTAGGCTTTCCTGGCAAAGGAATTAGTTTAGGAATCCATAAACAACCTCATAGATGCTGTGTTTATTAGAAGGGAAAGATCGGATCATGTGGAACTATGAATTTTACCATGATGCCTGAGGCACAGGAGAAGGTAGTCTGGCTCAGCCCCTGCACCTCAGGGCCCAGTTCTTTGTCTGTGTTGACACCTAGTCCTCAACACCAACAGTTTGCCTGTCAGGGCTCCCCATAACTCGCCCCCTCAATTCCACCCCCTTAGTCTTCCAGACTGCTTGCTTCACCCTGTGGTGACTACTGTTTTCCAGAATTCTCTTCCAAAATGCTTCATCCTCCTTATTCCCTGAAGAGGAATGCCAAGAAGCCTGGAAAGGCAGCTAATGGTTAGTTTTTAAACGATGGGTGTTAAAATAAGACCGTCCATATAAAACCAACCCCTATCATTTATGCATGTATGACGTTACATAAGTTATGTAACAGCACCATACCTCAGTTTCCTCATTTATAAAATGGAAATAAGAATTTCTACCAAAAAGACTGTGGGGAAATTAAATGAAATGGACCAGAAAAATTAAATAATGAACTAGCGTGAACTCATCCAGATTCTTTCTCATTTGTCACTCCGGTCACTGTCAACAATCCTTCTGTGTGAATACCTAGACAGACTATGAATCTTGATTTGAGGCAAGTCAAAGGTGTTCTAAGACCTTCTGAGCCTCTCCTAAATCCTTCTAAGGACTGGGGTCCTGCAGACCTTCCTCTTCACACTCAGAGATTTCAAATACCTATCAGAGAGAAAGAGAGGTGGTTTTCCAGGGAGGAATGAAATATGCACATTTGTTTATATAAACATCTTACTATATTTATACAAAAGAGCCTGCTACAGCCAAGCTTCAGTGTGGCTCCCAGAAGAAGGAGAGGAAAAACAGGTGGCGTTGGAATTCCAGAGGGTTAACTCTGGAGATCCTGGGCTTGGGAATTCATCCAGGCAGGAGTGGAGAGACAGGTTTTCAGCAACAAAGGCTTTGGGGCAATTCAAACTGCAGGCTGGGTTACTGAAGTTCAGCAAGAACTTTGCCTTTTCCGTTTCTCCTTCTCCCAGGATTCTTGAAATCTCATTAGGAACTGAAGAAAGAAATGTCCAGAAAAGGTGCCAGAAGAATAAAAATATTCTAGAATGACTTCAACAAGAGTTTGGCAAGAATTAATATTAGTAGCTATTTATCAAGGCTCATTTATGCTTATAAGTTATAAGATATAAAAGTAACCCCAGGAGTCACAAGAACAATGCCTCTCCTATATTTCTCAGTG
The DNA here is from genome assembly GCA_004027205.1 of Ctenodactylus gundi. Taxonomy (NCBI): domain Eukaryota; kingdom Metazoa; phylum Chordata; class Mammalia; order Rodentia; family Ctenodactylidae; genus Ctenodactylus; species Ctenodactylus gundi. The sequence continues at coordinate 242,645 of PVKB01000921.1, read as the reverse complement.
TTGTTTTCTGGCTACCATTTAGTGCAGGAAGGACTGGTCTCTTTTCCATCCTCTGAAGCCACTTTCATCCGGTTTTAGGGCACTGAAGCTCGGAGATATAAAGTCTGGCCTGAACTGCAAACTACGCAATGGCGGGCTCTCTCCTAAGGCAGCACCATGCTGGGGTTTTGCTTAACAGGAAAGGAGTTACAGACCCCTTGTTTTGTATCACTTTTCTTTTGGAGAAAAAATGCGGAGCTCTGTGTGGAAGCTGGAAATATTCTTATGTGTTCATCTGGGAAGCCAACAATGAGGTCAATGAGAATTTTCCCGTTCAGGTTCATGTCCTGTTTAGAAACTGCTGTCACCCCTGCTGTTTTCAACCATCTTCTTTGCTTTCTCTGGCATGTTGATAGGCGCCCTCTTGTGGATACCTCAGAACTTCCCCCAGGCCCAAGTGAAAGTTGAGACCTGTCCTCTCACTTCAGGGCTTGGATCCTCCAGGTAAAACTAGACAGACGGTGAGGACTGGGACAGGAGAATTAGTGTAGAGTGGGAGTAGAACCCGGTTTTCTGGGTAGGAGAAAGGGTTAGGATACAAATGTGGGTTTTTTATATCAACAATTTGTGTTTTTAAAAGGATTAATAGATCATAAGGAAAGGAAACACAAGTAACTTGCAATTTAAACACCATTTACTGAACACCTACGACAGCCTGGGCACTGTGATGTATGTTGCATGACACTTTGTTGATTGAGGGACACAGGTGATTGCAGCTGAGTGTCTATGACAGAGGGATGGAGAGGAGGTCGGCACTGACCTATGACAGCGGACACCGGCCCTTTACTGTGTATCAGGCACTTCCTTAAAAACATTGCATATGTATTGCTTAAGTTATCCAACTTTAATGAGGTTAAACATACATAAACAATGGCGTGAAGCTTGCAGAATTATTAAAACTAAATGAGCTCATATCTTAGAGGTCTTAAGCAGGCACAGAGCACTGCACAAGTGCATGCTATGATTAGAAAAGTGAAATGAGGTGAGATAAAGTTCCACATTCCCTTCATTCTAAAAATGGGGAAACCGAGGCAAGTGAAGAGTAACGACTGTGTTCAAGAGTGGCAGAGCTGGGATGCTATCTGCCCAGTCCAGGGCAAGACATGTTCTCTGAAATCCATCACTACGCTACTACTCCTTGAATATATTAAATCTTTTAACAGTGATGTTTTTATTTACAGTAACTAAAAGGGCTGGTATCAACATAAACTAGTTATTAAATAAATTTCAAAATGAACAGAGATTTTAAAATTGTTTTGCCTATTAATTCTAAATATAGCACAAATTGCTTACGTTTGAGTAAAGATGAATATCATACCAGTCCTTGGTTCTTGATTCTCATATGGAATTATTATTATTTGCCAAGAGAATTTGCTTTAAGGAAATCCAGGACTATCCAACAAATAAATTGGCTTATTGTCCGTCTTTTTTTCTTTCTTAAAAAATTTTAACATTAAAAAATACAAAAGAAATGGTTTGCTCCATCCCCACAGAAACACAAAGAGCCGAACATCTGCTCTCCAGAAAATTATTCCTAGAAACTTTATTTTGGAAGTATTTTCTGTTCCAAAAATATTCCCCAATGGCCTGAGGAGGAAAAGTCAGCCATTAATGTGCTTGCCTGCTAAGCACAAGGTCCTGTGTTCGATTCCCCAGAACCACATTAATTGGGTGTGGCAACACGTGCCTGTAATCTTAGTACTTGGGAAGCTGAGGCAGGAGAGTTGCCATGAATCTGAGGACAGCCTGGTCTATATGGTGAATTCCAGACCAGCCTGGACCGCAGAGTGAGACTCTGTCTCAAAATTAATTAATTAATTAATTAAAAAATAAAAATACCCTCTAAATTTGTTAACAAGTTACACAAATAGGTTACACATTCAATCGTGTTCGTGTGACTGGATGGACTGAGATTCTCTCCTGCTTTCAGAGTTCATGGAAAAGTCAGCCAGACAAGATAATCACTGCTTTAAAGTAAAATGTCAGATAAATTACCTTAGATGCAAGAAGGAAGTGAATATTTGTTAAGAATCATAAGTCTAATCCAGGATATCATTTCTACTAGGAAGAGTGTTCAAGTGAGTGGAACAAATGCTGTTTTTTTACTCAGGACAAAACAAAGGATTTCTGAGAGACATTAGTCCTGGGGGTGGTGGCATGTTTTGTTTTAGGTAATCCAGAGGAAACCAGCCACAACCCAAGTGACAGTCTCTCCGCATGTTTCTTCTCCTGCCCTTACAGTTTCTAGGGATAAGTGTTCTCCCCTGGGAATCCAGAGTCCACCCACCTCCCCCCTAAAGAGAGTCCTGATTGGTCTCCAAGGGAAAACTGGGAGAGCACATGGGAGCCGGAAAAGCTGAAATTGGAAGATACTGGATTATTTCTCTGGAAAGAGGTTGTGAGGACACCAATGTAGATGGGGTTCAGGAAAGAGAGGAGAGAGACAGGAATACCAAAAAGATGAAAAAATATACTCTTACCCTGCCTTTCCAAGAAGGAAACACCCCCCCCCCCACACACACACACACACCACAAGCATGCAAACATATACACAGGTATGCACACTGAGTTGCATGTGTGCTCACACACATCAGCTAGTATGATATGGATCGGGGGTAAAAATTCTGTTTCTCCTTTTCTACCCTTATTACTAGTGTGTATCTGTGCCGCTCATCCTCACAAGTTTCATGTTTCTGTAGTGTCCCTTGCATGTAGGAGAGAGTCTGGTACACAGGGTTTCAATTGCATAAGTTGAATAAATGCTCAAATGCATAGCAGCCCGAGATATCTTTCACAGCAGAGCAACAGGAGCCTAATTTTCATCAGTGATGTTTTTCTGAAGTATGTGTATGGGGATACGATGTGTGATCTAAGCTAGAACTGGAACTAAACTGGGAATACTCAAGAACACTCAACACAATGACACCGAGATGTCTAAGTGGACCTACGTAGGGGAATGATGGTATTTATAGACCTATTGTAGGGAGAAGGAGGTGACAGAGACAGTTTACTGTTGACCCGGCGCTGGTCTTTGGGAAGGCACATGCACCATTGTTTCCACTTGAGAAAGGACTGTCCATCCCAGCCTTCGGCCCCCAGATTGAATACATTCTTCATGGCATTTTTTCTTCCTAAGAGAGTCCGAAGTCATCAAAATTGGCTGGCCCACAAACACAAAGAGATTGGACAAAGGTACTTTGGTAGAAGCCTTCGACAGATTTTGGAAGACAGAAAGCATTCATACACTACAGAGGAGCTCCCAGCACAGCTCACGAGGGAACCCGCGAACTGAAGTGTGAGCAGAGTAGGGACCTTTGAGAAGGGAGCTACCGTCCCAGGATGTCCCTGGAGATGCTGATGTCCTGGAGAAGCCATAGGGGCTGAGACAAGCGATGAGGAGCACAGAGGATTCACCTTCCCTGGACATTGAATCTGGAAACAATGACATGCGGACAAGCAAAAAGAGAAAAAATCCCGCAGTAGCATTATAATGGGTGTGTCGCGTGGCAGCACTGGCGTGTGTTGGTAAAAGTAATCTCCCTGCCAGACTCCAAATATCTGAGAAAGAAAAGAATGTTCTCTCCCCCTTTATCACTCCCTCACTTACAGGATACTATGCCTAAAAGCATTTTATTTACCATATTCGAGTCTCAGTTTCTTCATCTGTCAAATGGAGTCAATGGAGGTACCTATGCTGTTGAATTGTTGTGAGGATTCAGTTAACAGTGTCTGGCACCTAGCACTTGCTCCATAAAAGTTGAACAAGAATTTTGAATTTTATCCGTCTGTTCCATGAGGCATCCATATACCAAAAACCCAGCTGGACAATGAAGATTCCATCTCTTCAGGGAATTGCTAGAGACCCATCCAACCCATGGGGATAAAGCTAGAAGTGCAACATCAACTCTTAGTCATAATTGTATCAGCCAAACTATCACTCTAGCTTCCAATAATACAGCTGTTAAACAAAAGTTTGCTTCTAATTTGAAAAAAATTACAAAAGGCATTTTTTTTTGTGATTCTGAAACTCTCTAGACTCAATCTTATGAAAGCAGCTACAATATCACATTATGTTAGTGGAGGCTGATTTTATCTGTTCAGCCTTTCTCTCTGTTCTGCTTTTCTCTCTATCCTGAGGGAGAAGGCTATCTTTGGTGGCCGAGCTCCCCTTCCTTCACACACACACACACACACACACACACACACACACACACACACCACCACCACCACCACCACCATCACCAACAACAAGACACTTCCATAGGCTTCATATGCTACTATTGCATGAGAAGTATCTTATTTTATTCCACACACTCAGAGTGCAAACACACAAGCTGAAACACCAGAACAGGAGACAAACTTGCCCGAAGGATCAGGCAGTTGCTCGCAGGACCCACAACTGGAAGCTCACAGTAGCCTAAGATAACAAAGCTCATTGCTCACTTGTGCTTATGTGCTGGTCATAGGTCCCAGGCTGGGTCTGTCCCAGCTTCTCAGGGCCCCTGGCCAATGGCACAGTTACCAGCTCAAATGTTTCTACTCCCTGTTAGAGGACAAACAGATTTTAAGACTATAAACAGTTGTAGAGTTGGAAGAGGAAACTGCTCATCAAGCCCAGACAATGCAAGGCAACATAGCGGATGCTCTATGTGAAAAAATTCAACTCACCCCGCAGGAAAAATCAGTGTGGATGCATGGCCATCGTATCTGTTGTTGAAATGTCTGCGTGGACTAACACCGCATCCAGCACTGTTTTTCATTTTTAAAAAATCCTCAGGAAAAAACAAACGTCAACAAATAAACCTTGGCTCATGGCTCCCAGAGTTAAGAGAAAAAGACACCTGGCTAAGGGGTTGCCATTGTGGCAACTGATGTACGAGTCTGTTTGGCATCAGATAGATTAATATTGGCACACAGTTCAAGAAATGTAATCCAGAACAAACCACGGACCTCACCTAGAAGACTCTAACTTTCCAGGGTTTAGTGATTTACTGCTGTGTTGGGAGTCAAACCCGGGGTTCATGTGTGCTAGGCAAATGCTCTCCCACCGAGCTATAACCCCAGCTCTGTTCAAGACTCAAAATGGTCTCTGAATCCAGACTTTCTCTGAGCAGACAGTAGTGTGTTGCTGAAGGAGAGATTATCCAGGAGTGGTGTCTCCAAATGTTGCAGCAGGGTGTGATGGGAAAGGAAAGACTTCCTAGAGGGTGGAATTAAGGGTCCAAGGTGGAGGGTGTTGGACTGGGGAAGCCTTGTCAGGGGCTGAATCAGAATCTATTCAAGAAAGTTTCCTTATCTATTTTATAAGGGTGCCATACTGCTTGCTCATCAGGATTTCTGAAACACTGTGGCTCAGTGCCTGATCAGGCTTCCACTGGCCCGTTTCCAGGTGGAAGCGTTTAGGGTATGTGTTTGTTCCATCGTGTCAGTGTGTTCACTTCGGGGGGGAAGAAGGAGCAGATGCAGACAACTCGTAGGGTCCATGGGCAACAGAATCCACAGGTGAACAACACAGAGGAATGTGTCACGCTGAGATCCTGGGCTTTGAGCTAGACACCGCGATGGATGAGGCTTCTGCCTCTCCCTTGGGAGGGAGGTGAGCACGTTTCGTATGTGGGGATCAGAGCATATTAAATATGAGATGACCACAGAAGTGAGGCGAGATGTGACCACTTACTGGTACTGTTTGTCGCGTTTCTGAATCTTGCTTTCTTCTGCTTTTATTCTGAGCATGAGATTGCATTTCATTCTCTCTGGAGCGGGGTGCAGTGACGGGCTAGTTTCGGCTAATAAGTTGTTGAACTCAGGTGACATTTAATTTCTCACCTGGGGCATGACTAGAGCTCTTTTCCCTTCTGGCATGACAACCAAAGTCTGTTGAGGAGACTGGTTGGCTTATCACAGAGGGTCCCTGAGTAATTACATTGAGTGGACTCATCTGCAGACCCGAAGCGGAAGTCCAGTGTGAGCCACGGAGATCTGAAGGTCACGCACCACTGCAGCGCGACTCAGCCCATCCTGACTAGTACCATTAAGGATGGCAAGCAGTAGACAGACAGGACTCTCTCCTTCCTTTCTTCTTTGCATTCACTGATTAGAAATGTAGATTATTTCATAGTTATCCAGAGCCTGAGAATCATCCTAACACTCAAGATTATGTTCTGCCAGGCTCAGTGGCCCAGGCCTGTAATCCCAGCACTCTCAGGGGCTGAGGCAGGAAGATTGCAACTCCAAGTCCATCCTGGGCAAGTTAGCACTTAGTGAGATCCTTTCTCAAAATAAAAATTAAAAAAAAAAGACAGAGATGTAGCTCAAGCCAAAGAACCTGGGTTCAGTCTCCAATACTAAACACAAAAATGTTATGTTCTATTGTTAAAGTCTAGATCTAAAATGTACCCCCCCCCCCCAAAAAGGCTCATGTGTTTGGAAGGTGATTGGATCATGGGGTACTACATTCATCTGTAGATTCATCCACCAAAGAGCTCAGTAGATGAATTTCCTGTTAGGAGTTGGCACAGGGGCAGATGGGTTGCTGGAGAGGTGTGAACTAGAAGGACGGATTCTTGCCCCTGGCTCCTCCCTCTTCTCTCTGCCTCCTGGCCGCCGTGACAAGATCAGCTCTCTTCCACCATGTCATTCTGCCGTTACCTTTTCTGCCCTGGAGCTGGCCTACCATAGACTGAAACCATTGAAGCCGTGAGCCCGGATAAACCTCTCCTCTTTCACGTTACACGTGCTGGATATTTTTTCCCTGTGACAGGAAAAGGACTAACATATCCTCGTTGGCGAGGTGCCTTAGCAGGGAGACCAGCTACTGCAAATGGTGCACCAGACGTCCTTTGAGATGTCTTTTTCATCACATATGGGTTTCATGGTTCCAGAAGATAGATGAGGTAACGCAGGACCCTAGGGAATGAAAAGCAGAACCAATTGTCTTTGGATGTCCTGAAGTCTCACGTGTAGCTGGACTTTGAGATTAGACACTAAGAGGTGTTGCGTGTGGCACACAGGTCCAAAAACTAGAAGAACTGGAAATTATTGCACTGTAGTCACAGAGCTAGCATAGGGAAGCATTGAGACTAGGAAGATCTCCCATTGCCCTCTTCTCTTGGTGAGTGTTTTCTTTTCTAAATCTCGATTTTCTTGTGAAATGGAGAAAATGATAGCACATACGTTATACAGTTGTTTTCATAACCAAGTATCTAATGAAACCAGAGCCCTCCAGGCATTTGAGGAGCGGGAATTTCAGGACATGCTCTTGGTTCTCTACCAAACCCCCTTCCCAGGCTGCAGCATTCCTTAACTGCTATGTTGCCAGGTAACTCAGCACAGCTGCTCCTTCTCCTGCAAATGGCTCTCTGCAGGTGGATACCACCCCACCCTGAAGATTGACACCCAAACGTAACCTGCGGCCATTGTCTGACTGATCTTAGGTAACAAGCCTCCTTTCTTTGAGGGGAAAAAAAAGTCAGAGTTTGATTTTTCCCAAACCTATTTCCTGCTTAATATTTGTTTCCTTTCCTTATCTTGCCTGCCTCATGCCCTTACAAGACTTTTTGGAAAATATTTTCTCAAAAACATCATGCCATCTGAAACGTTGCCTTAGACTCTGCTCCTAGGAATCCCTGAAACAATTACGACTGTATTATTAATAATTATTAATAAAAGCCTTACTATTAATTACATATACCAGACTCACATGTAAGTCTTATTATACAGTTATGCTCTTATTATAACCACAAGTAGCGGTCTCTTAAAACGCTGATGGTGCCCTGAATTTGCTAAAACTGTAGAGGTGCACCATTCTGAGAAGCTTCTTCCACAGCAATGGACATACGCACCCAGCAAAAAGCTTCAAATATTTCCTGCAAATTCTACTCTTAGAGCTACTAGGACATCATATGTCAATGAAGCAAGGCAGAAAGGAATGATGCAAAAGCAATCTGCTGGGAATAGATCTAGCCACCGGGTTCTAGAGGTTCTGCTGGGTTGGGCACATTCCAAAGATATGGCCTTTCTCGTGACGTTTGTCTATACTAGTACATGGAATGCTGTGAGTTGAAGACTCCCTAAGGAAATTCTTCAGTTAAAAAAATAATCACTTCATTTTTGGATGCCCTATTTCCCATTAGAAGAGTCAGCTCAACCTCCCTTCCTGGTGAGAGGCCTCTTCGGCCAGGATAAGGCTACTTTTCCTGAAATAAATCCAATACCTTCTTTTATTGCCAAGCACCACTGCCTTGTAATGAAGCAGCAGAAGGCATGGTATCTAGAACATCAAATAACAAGACTTCATAACGTCTAAGAAGCTTCTCTGGAATAAAGAAAGAGTCTTCCCTGGCTGGGTCAAGAAAGTCCAAGATCTATCAACAACATCCAGATGTTTTGGGAGGGCAACTGAGCTGTGGTTTAAATACCAGTGCCCATGTATTATGGTTGGAAGGAAGGCAAAACTATAAGAAGGAAGCGTGGCTTCTTCCGTCCTAGACTCTACGAAGCCATGGCTGACACCACCAAGATGATAAGGATGAGAGTTGTCATTCACTGAGCCCGTCCTGTGTGCCAACGACTACGCTCACTACTCTTGAATGTTTTCTCTGAACGGTTCTCCTTATTTAGGGCCTTTCCACAGACAGGGAAAATGAGGTTAAGTAAGCAATTCAATGGCCCCGAGATAGGAAAAGGGCCAGGATTTAACCTTGATGTAGTACTGAATTGCCTCTAGTTCATTTAAGTTAGAGTATCGATTTCCTCATCTCAAAAAAGCATGGGCCGTGTTTCAGGTAATTTCCCTTGAGGGCCTTGATGGCCTCAAAATATGGAAGTATCTCTTCCCACTTCACCAAGATGGAAGTCTGAAATCAAGTGGAGAAGGGAGATTGTGCTCCAGCTGAACTTTTAACTCAGTCAGAGGCAACTGGGAAATTCCACGCTCCTCCTCCTGTGAATGTGATGTCATCCAGGCCTGGAAAACATTTAAGAAGTGATGGAAGCCATTGGAGCATTCCAGCAGAGCCTTGTCATGCAACTAAAGGAAACTAGCACAGACGACCGCAGTTCTGTTTGCTTTTTCCCCCTTCACTGGAGGCCACTAGACTTTTCCAGACAATACCATCTGACTATCCTCAAACAATGGGCAGAGGTTTTGAGATTTTACATATTCTATCTGACTTGGTAAGGAAATGGAATCACATTTTAATCATCTATTTTGTGGAATCATGAGAGTTTAAGGTTGCTTTTAAAAACTGAGAGGAAAAAGAAAACCCCAGTATATTGAACGGCTTCATTCTTTTTAAATTCTTTTGGGGTTAGCTGAATGGACCCAATCAGCACTTCTGAACTGGAATCTGATTGTGTCTGTTTTTCTTACAGCTCAAGATCTAAACATGGCCAGCCCCTTTCTGCCTCAGGGAAAGGATGAATTAACTAAATTTAGAAAACTACCAGGAAGAAAAAGGTTACACTGGAAACATTTGTACTTTTGCCAGGGACTCCACAGTCTTCTATTCTTGGGTGACACAGGTCAACTGTGTGGGCAGCATCTGTACCCCGTCTTCCTGTCTGGGCTGACAACTGAGAACAGTGCCGTATGAAAGCTCTTGCGGAGGTGCCTGAACCTTCTCACCTGTGACTCCATGGTGTAGAGTCCTGACTTCCTGTTTGTGTCGCTATTTCTGGAAGGGGCTATTCATAAGGGTCAGGCCTTAAGTAAAAGTCACACAGCATGTTTTCTTCAGAAACACTGCCCTTTATGTCTCTGTAGTCCTCTACTGTGGGATTACAGGTTGCAATGAAATGAATACTTGTGTCCCCCCAACCCCAAATTCATACACTGAAATGCTAACCTCCAAGTTGATTGTGGGAGGTAGAGTCTTTGGTAGGGGATTAGGCCACAAGGGTGGAGCCCTCCTGAATGGAATTCGTGGCCTTGTAAATGGGACTTCAGAGATCTCTCTTCCTCTTTTTATGCCAGATGAGGCTCCAAGAGAAGACAGTAATCTGTGACCCAGCAGAGGGTCCTCACCAAACCCTGACCATGTTGACCCCTAATCTCAGATTTTAAGCTTGTAGAACTATGAGAAATAAATTTCTGTAGTTTACAAGTATCCAGCCTAGGATATTTTATTATCATTGCCAAAGCTGATTCAAATAGCAACGTAACTGATGGAATGACTAGCAGGTGTGGGTAGGGAGTAGGAGTTTTTGCTACTTCCCATAAGTTTCTCTGTCAAAGACTGAGTGAACCCCGTGTAGCTACTGTCCCTCCTGTGCTCAAAGGCCTTATCTATAGGCTTGCAATAGGAAAGTCTCACATTTGCACTGTAAACTCTTCTCCTGGAAATATTTTTGTTTACCTCAGTGTTCTACTTGGAGAAACAGACTCCATAAAATCGATTCTGGTATGTAGGTGACTAGGAGTGGCACAGGTGAGTCCACTGTGGGGACCATGGACAAAGGATAGAGTATTTGAATAGAAACTTTTCTGTCATGCACACATGCCATTATTATTATTATTATTATATCTAGGAGCACATGTATCAAAGCTTCCTAGGTTATGCATATAGGAAGCGTAGACAGGAAAGTTTATAGCAACTCTGTCTGACATAGAAAAACACCTGGAAATGAGCTAACTGTCCACAGGCACTGGAATACGTGGACCAAATGTGGCATATTCACATACTGTCATATTATGATGCGAGAGTGAAAATGAGGAAGCTACGGCTACTTGCAGCAAGGCAGACGACTGAGAAACACAACGTCAAGTAGAAAAAGTAATACGTTCAAAAAGACAACGTATGATATAGTCTCCTCATTAAAGGTTGAATATCAGCAAAGCTCGTTCGGGGTGCCTATGTGTGGGATGAAAGTATTCTTTAAAAAGCAGAGAAAGAGTAGACTCAAAATTAAGTGGAAGAAGGGGTAAAGTAGGAGTATTGGGGTGAAAGAATGCTACGCACTGATTCTTGCGCTGAGTAACGGGTGTGTGGGCTTGAGATCCAGGTGGCATCATGGATTAAAGCTAAGTTATATATATTCTTTTGAGGTGCAAGATATTATAAAATAATACAATCACAAAATAAAAATATGTCTGTGTCATCGTGATTTATGTGGGTGAGACAATTCAAATTTCAGTGTTGAAAAGCTTAGAAATTACTTACCTAAGTCCAGCTCCTAATTTTGGACACAATGGCTTCTAGAGGGACTTTGCCGGTGCTATAGTTTGTATTGTGACATCATCCAAAGCCCCATAGGCAGGGGCTTGGATCCCAGCTTGGGGCTCCTGGAAGGTGGTAGGAACCAAAGAAGTGAGGCCTAGTGGGAAGCAGTAAGTCACTGGGGTAGGGGCTCAAAGGAGATCGCGGGATTCTGGCCTCTTTCTCTTTTTCCTTTCCGACTCAGCCATGAAGTAAGCAGCCCTTTGCTCCACTAGGAGCTATGCTATATCACCACAGGCCCCAAAACAATGGGATAACCATAGTCTGAAACCATCAACATTATGAGCCTAAATAAACCTTTCCTCTTGATAAATTGATGACTTCAAGTAGTTCTTGCAGTAACAGAAAGCTAACTAACAGTCATATTCACAGAATTCTTTCATCACTGCTTAGAGATTAGAACTCCTGTGTCATATCTGTTTAGATTGCTTCTTCCACGGTCACCTACAAAATTCTTTCTTCCTTTTCTTCTTCCTCTTTCTTCTTTTTCCAGTGACAGCAAAGCATCACTTACCTTATGTTCACAGTGAGTAAATTCAACCTTCTGACTTGGAAAGAGAAGTCATAGTTTCTGAACAAAAAAGGCCCAGTTTCTGTCTTTGGAAAAAGTAGCTGATTTTCACCAAGTTATATTCATACTAAAATTTACCTGAACTCTGCTTTGTAGGTCTTTGCTAAAATAAAATGGCAGATCAAGAAGTTCTGATAAGCATATTTTGTGTCATTAGGATTTTGATCATATTTTGAATATGGATATGATATAGACTTGGCATTAAAGGAAAAAAGTGACACCCATTGAAATTATCAATTTTCACCAACAGTTTCACTGTTTAATGAAGAGAATTACAATGTATCACATCTATATGAATTTTACTTAAAACATTTATCTCTTTTCTTCCTAAAAAAATGAGAGAGATAATTCAATTTGATCCAGGCCATCTACCAGTGTGGGCCCTGGAATGTGAAAACAGTCTGTCCTTGTTTGGAGAGTCTGTTTCAGACACCTTTTGCTGCATAAGCCTTTTGGCCAGCTGGAGTGGTCCCATTGTTGACAACTGCACACTGTATTTCTCTAACATGAGATGTTTGGCACTTTACTGTCTTAGGATTTTTTATAATACTGAAGGAAAAACTTATTTTGTTGGACTTACTGAGAAATTGTATGCTTGTATAATGTCGTGGTTTGGATCTGGAGTGTCCCCCAAAAGCCTTACGTTCCTATGGATACTGTGTAGGGTTAGGAGGTGGGGCCCGGCTGGAAGGGGCAGACGCTTGGGCTTGATATGGAGGGGCGTGTGCTGCTTCCACCCTTCCTCCCCCTCTCTCTCTCTGCTCCACTATGCTGTAACGATCTCTGCCCCAGGAACTCCAGTTCCAGCTGTAGCTGCAGCCCCACCATGGGATTCCACCATTTTTGAGCTGCCCACTCATGAACAGACCGAGACCTTCTGAAATTGTAAGCTACAATAAATCTTCCCTCCCTAAGTTGTAGATGTTGGATATCTGGTCATAGTGATGAGAAAGTAACTAAGACATATATTATCCTTTGTGAACGATTTAAGAAATTCTTAAGTCATTAATGTCATCTGTCAATGATTTCCAATTTTCTTCTTATGTAGCTGGTGTGGTAATGTTATATGTTCTTGCCCGTCCCCCAGCCCCACAGTCAAGTAGCGCTTACATGACTTGCTTTTACCATTGAACTATGAGCAGAAGGGGGACACATCACATATCACATGACATTTGGGAGGAAGCTTTAAGAGTACAGTACAGATTGGCCACATTCTTTCCCCCCTGCATTGGTAACTGAAGAAACAGAGATGGGACTTCCCTTACAACTTCTGCTTTGGCTTGACTGTGGCTCCTTGTACTCCCAAAATCAAGTTCGTGTGGTTGAAGTTTAGCCCCAAGTGCGGCAAAATTGAGAAGTGGTGGAACCTTTATGACATGCAGCCTACCGGGAGGTAACTAGGTTACTGGGGAGAGTTACCCTCAGGAGAAAGCAATGCTCATGCCCAGTAAGCAGGTTAGGTCTCTCGGAACTTCATTAGTTACCATGAGAATGGGCTGTTGTAAAGCAACTCCATCTCACCTCTTTCTGTGCCCCGGGACACTCTCCTACAAATCTGTTCCACATGATGCCATCCACCGTGCTATGATGCAGCTCAAGAGCCTTGCTTGGTACGGCCACCTGAATGGGCACATTTCAGCCTCCAAAATCCTGAGCCAAAATAAATGTCTTTTCCTTCTAAGGCACCCATTCTCAGGTATCTTGCTATACGAAACAGACTAAGATACTCCCTGAGTGAGGAGGGCATGCAAGACAGTCTTCCAACGACCTGCTGATGGATATGCCACGTGAGTAAGAAATAAAGCTTCAATGGTTTTAATCTGTGCAGTTTAACCAATAATTTTGGTCACCGATTATTTACTATTTTCCCCAACCCACTAACTTTCGATTATTAGGTATGACCCCACTGTACACTGAAGTTTTCTAGAAAATATTCAGTCCACAAATTTCACCACAAAGACCACTAGAACCCCTTAGTGGGTAACCAATAATAGACTAACGTGGGAATTGAAGAAGAGGCAACAGCCAAGAGAAGTTGGAACCCACATTTATTGATGAGAAATATATACACAAAGGTTAAAACACTTAGTAAAATTTTGGATTCACAGGTTATTTCCAGCATATAAAGAATATCCAGTTATTTTACACATGAAATGTTACAGTGATCAGTCCAAATGGTAAGGAAGCTTAGGAAGCTCAAGGCGCACATGAGAAGACCTCACCTACCCACAATGTGCTTTGCCGACAAGGCATTTCCTACGACCACATATAACAAACAACCCAAAATTAGTTAAAGGTTTTATCTTTTGCATTTATTAATCTTTAAATATAGATGCTATAGATGCTCTAAATTACACCACTTCAGACCAATGGGGGTTGTGACAATGAAGTAAAATCTTCCTAAGCTAGCCCTGCTTCAAGGGTAGTTTTCTTTTAGGAAGTTTCTCATCTTGAGTTTGAAGAAGTCACATTTTCAAGGAAATATATGTCCACTCCTTCATATCCCCTCCCCTCATTCCATTCGTCTGAAGAAGCCATTGCAAACGAATGTGCTTCGTGCCCTCACGATCTTGGGCTTGGCTCCCTTGAGAAAAGAGCGGGGCAGTTGATATTCCCTACAGCACACTGCTATTGCCTCTGTCCTTGGGGAGGAGAAAGGGGCTACAGGAGCTGTGGGTCTGAAGGCATTGCATTTGGTGCTAATTACATAGAACGTGTACTTTTGGAGGCAAGCATATAATTGCAGCTGTTAATCTCCTCTTCAGCAATCCTGATCATATACACACAGCACACGGGTAGAGGAGGTCACACTTTCTTCACATATATGGGATCTGTGCGTCAGCAGTTGCCTCCTGCAGCCCCAAAGCTACGCACCCACTGTTCCTATGCTTCTAGTGCTCCAGCTTTCCATGACACCTGTGCAGTTGGCAGCCGAAACTGTGCTTCTGTGGGGATTTACCTGCTTGGCAGAGAGTCTATAAGTATTTTTCTCATACCCTGACTCGAGAAGCCAAGAGGGACAAGGCTCTTCGGAACCTTCAGGCCACAAGCATCACGAAGAGTATTTGGCAACCAGAGAGACTGATCTTTCCCCTAAGGCATGATGCAAACGTGCACAGGAGAAGATCAAACGTTTGTCCCTCTGAGCCCCATCCACAAGTGAAGGACTGGAGAAGTGTCCTCATGCTAAACCTACTGAAGCCGAGATCATCAAAATCTCCACAGCTCCATTCGCCATGTATTATACAGACATCAGACGACTTTTTACTAAGAACCAGGACACACATCCAACCCGTCCCTGCTCTGAATTGTGTATTTACAAAGGCGCTCGACACACACAAACGTTCCAACAATCGTCAGTACAAAAGATTCACAGGGAAGCTCCAAATCACAGTAAGAAAAAGGAGAAATGATTTAACTCCTAAGTTTTTAAGAAGAAAAAGAAGAAACTTCAAAACACAAGTCAACATGTTTATCACATCTAGATCAACAGCCAAAAATAACATTTAAATTAAATTACAATGCAACTATATACCATTTCACTGAAATTACACAGAAATACCTACATTATAGCTACACAAAGTGCATAGGCACTGTTCTTCATGCATGAACCAGGTGTCAGTGTGTATACACAAGAGTGTCATGCTTTGACAGCTAGCTATACTTAAAAACAGACACAATCTTAGCCAGTTGAGGGCACATCTAATCAGTTTGCTTACTGAGGAGCAGGTTCAAACACATACGAGCACGCTTTTCTACGTAACTGCCTACTTTTTTAAAACATGGTAAAAAAATACTAGCCCTACCACCATATCAGAAAGTGTGTTTGGCGGAGAGGAAAGATACCTCGTCTTTTAGTGGCTATCTTAAGAGTTTTACCTGTTGGGAAGGTTATATGATTTGTAATTCACCTGAGGACAACATCAACCTGGGCTTTTTAAACAATTTCAGTGTGACTCTCAGCTTTCACTTGCAGTCACCAGTGACACAGCGCTGCTCTGTGACCAGTGCTAACAGTTCTTTTTATAATTTGTTTAGAATGTGCTCAGTGACCTTTATTCCCATTTTGCTTGGCATGAAGGAACTGCAACAGATCTGTCCTGACTTCCTTCCTAACTCAATCTTAGTTCTTTGCTATTCAAAGGTTTTCTAAGCCAATTTCCTCATAAACATTTAGAACCACAGATGAGAGTTGGATGTTGAACTGATCCCACTATGATCTGTATAACTATCTTAAAGAAAACTAAAACTAGAATGTTCCATTGGGAAAACAAGGCTTGGTGTCAGAAATGAGAAACCAGCACCATTCCTTGAGTTAGAAAGATTGTTTAGATGCCGATCTTAACCACCTGAGGGATTCGAGTGATTCCTTGTTCCAGATGGTCATGCTGTTGTCACTGAGGACTGGTTCTTAAGTTTCTCAGATGTGGCTACATGCTCAGGAAACACTGAGAGCTCTAAGTTGTTGTAGAAACTGCTTGTGCTCTATTAGTTACAAGTCTATGTATGTGGTTATATAGAAAATACCGTAAGAAAATATCTGTCTGCAAAATTACAGATACTAAATAGATTAATTCAGTCTACACTGAGTTCTTTATGATTTCTGAAGAATAGTTACAAACCTATAACATTATTAAAGGCTAAATTAATATTAAACATATAATATCCAGGACTATAAATACATTTTATCATGCTTTTCATATAAACAATAGTTAAGAAGGCTGGGGATCTTTGTAAGAAAGAATGTAAGATGGAGTTGAAGTAATTTGTTGATTTGGGTTGCAATACTGATCAGAGAATAATATATTGTTCTGGTAATAGAACTGTTTACCAGGAAGCCAAATATATATCTGCTGGCAGCAAGATAAAATTAGATTCACAGTTTGCCAGCTCTCTCCTCAAGCTGTAGAAAACAAATAGAAAAACAATATACAAAAATTCTCAAAAAGTAGTGTTTTTTTATATACAAATCTCTATAGTGACCAGATAATCCGGTCTGCATTGTGCAACGTGGAGATGCGATGCTCAGATTTCTCAGGGGCAGGAGGAAAAGAGGGAGTTTAGGTGGTTTACAGAGAATCTAGATGTCGAAGGATGAATTCCCTGTGAGTGAGGCAAGCACTTGCAGGAAGCAGCCAACTACCCGAGAGCCAACTGTCTGCTTGTGCATCTGATAGGCTTTGCTCCACGGGGAGACCTCTCAGAGGTGTTCAGACCAACGTCCTTGGCTAGCGAGTATATGTGTCCCCTACGGAAGGCGGCAGGCTGCTTCCAAGACGGCTAAACGGCTTTCATGAGAAGAAACAGAGTCCCAGAGGTAGCAAGGCTCTGTCTCAATCACCCGCATCTCCACAAGGGACGGTGACAAGAGTACCGGTCGTTGTTAGGTTCTAACACTCACCCAGAGGAACTGGGGACCTGCTGCTATCCACAGTCAAGGTCAAATGCTGACTCTGTAATGCTAAGGTTGGGGCCAGAAGTAAATTTAACCCTCCGCACGAAAGATCCCTGCCTACCAACAGGAAGGACTCTTGAGAACATCAAAATAGATACTTTCAGAGCTTGGAAGGTGGAGCAAGGCTGGGCACAGGAAAAAAAAAAAACTGACCAATAAATATTCAGGTATATACCGTGAAGAGAATAGGAGCCTATGGCTTCTGTCGCTTTTCTACAGGCTTTTCAGTGGGCCATTTAAGAAACTGTATCTATCTTGCTGCTCTTGCACTAAGTCTTCTACCCTGATGGACAAACAAGTAAGAAGGACCAAAGCTCAGTCCTTGTAATCCTAGAGTTCTGTCTGACTTTTCCATGCCTCAAGAGCTGAACTCTTCTCTAAGAATAAAGGTGGTCACTGCGCAAGCAGTGCCAGCTAGTCTCGAGTTAGCAGAAGTTTGGACAAGGGGCACAGGTGCAAGAATGGCCCGTCGCGGCAATACCAGACAGTAGAGGAGATTGCTTAAAGGTCTTGGCTGGCGACAGGCACCTTGCAGATCATGCACTGTGTTCCATCCGCACAGACACTCCCCAGGCATCGAAAAGGGCACGATACCCTTAGCAACCCTTCCTTATGGTAAGCTAGAGCTTCTCTACTTGTGAGCTAATGCCTGTGATGAAGGACAAGCAGAAAGATCTGAAAACGCGGCCTATCAAGTGACCCTCCTGAGCAGGACTCCTTCTGGCTTATGTGTCAATGGGCTTGCACACACGTGAAGGAGGGGAGGGATCTGCAGACAGCTGCTGTGATTGTGCAAGTCTTGCACCGAATCCCATGAGTGCTCAGGTTTATTTGCCAAAGGTTCCCAAATTCCCATCCTGGGTTGGCAATTAGGAGTGCTTGAGAAAATTGTGTGGTTTGGGTATTTGGGGCGGGCTCTGTTGCTACAGCAGGGATGACGCAACAGCGTGAGTGCAGCTGCAGATACGTCTGGTCCCTCACGGTGACGCGGGCAGCATGTTTCCTTGAGCTGACAGTGAATTTAAGTAAAGGGAAATTTTATAAAAGGATGGTTACTGGTGTCTCAAAGCTCCAAGCCATAGACTTAATGTGGCTGCTTGCCAAAGTTGTTATAAAGCAGACACGGTGAGAGGCACGCCAAAGGTGGGGAGACAAATCTAAATTGATCATTCGTTATGGCGAGCTGCTCTGACTTAAAATATAAATAATATTTTATAGCATTAAGTCTCTTCAGAAAGAAGATCCGGACTTGCAGGAATGGAAGGGGATTTTAATCACTTAATTGAACCTCTTCCTTTTTCACATGGAGGAAATGAAGCTTGGATACATAGTGGATTTTGACAGCCACATAGTGAAAACTAGACGGAGTCTACGTCAAACGTTTCCTCTACTAAACCACACTATTTCTCATCATTGCCTGAATTAATTATGTATAATTAATACTCTACAATTAATATTCAATTTCAATTCTTCATTGTCTGTTCTAAAACTGATCTTCCTACTACCCTATGTGGTCGCTGAAGGGGTGGGATGACAGAAAAGTAGGAGAAAGAGTGGGAAATATCTTTTTAGAGAAATCATAAACTAATGTTTCATGAGCAGCTTTGAACTCATTCTGCCTAAGTCTCCTGCCTGGCTGGCACCCAGCGCCTCTTCCCCTCGGTGTAGCTGGGAATTACTGCAGATACCAAGACAATTCATCTTCTCCAACAACTAAACTTACATAACTCTCACTCTGGACTCTTCTTCGCTTTAACTTAATCTTCTTATGCCCCCTAGACCGTTGTATCCTTATTCAAAGAATAAATGTGACAATAACATTTGGTCCTTTCTCTTGGCTTGGATTGAATTCATTTGGAGAATAAGCAAAACAAAGCTGGCAACCCAGACAACCAGAGAGCCCTGAGAGCTAGAGCGTTTCTAAGTAGGGGGAACCACCTCCCTGGGGTGTAACTGCTGTGCACTTCTAGCCATCAAACTAGGCAAGAGCTGCTGGGACTTGTTTTTCAAGAGTCAGAACCATGAAGAATTATCTCTGAGCATGTGGATACTACCTTGGATTTATTGCTGTATGTCATGAGAAAATATTGCATAGGCAGAAGGTTTGAATTTGGAAAAGTGAGACATTATATTAAACTTCTGCTATTAAAAGCAAAGGGGAGTATGATATTTGAAAAAACACTGCAGGATTGGGTTTCCTTTTGGAAGTCCAAAAGATAAATGTCCCAATCACTCAACTTGGAAAGGCTTCTTAACTAGATCCACTTGCAAATAACACATTTCTTTCTATGCAAGTGGAAATGGCTTGAGATCTAATCAACTGATCATTGAGATTTCTAGCATCACCTACCAGGATACTCCATGAACGAAATTTCTCCTAAGCCTTTCTCAGCTTCCACATGTCTAAATCCAGGAGCTAGGTATTTTGGCACCTTTTCTTTAAGTTTTTGAGAATATTCAGGCTAATGAGTGGTACTGAGGATAAATAAATATCTGTCTTTTACAGGGCATGGCAATGTCCACACGCTGTGTTTCTATACCCAGTGAGAAGTAAAAATGGAATCCCAAACTACCTAAGTTCTCCCAGTCACCTAAGCCCTTAACAGAAGATTTGTGTACATGGAGCAGATGGTTCCTTGGCTTTTCTGATATATTTTGTAATTGGAAGATCAGGCAGAGGGAGGCTATTTTCAAAAATGAAAGGTTAAAACATCACTTTGAAAGATAAGCTATTCTTCTCGCTGATTTGATTTGACTGTCAAATTTTAGTAAATACCTTAAAAATGATCAGTTTGGGTTCCCCAAAGGGACAAGCACAATGAAGATAAGGATTAAATTCTACTAAGTTGATTTTCTCCTGAAATGATTGATTGTTAAGAAAGAGTAAATGAGCCTAAAACAAGTGTTGCTGAAGCCGAATTTCCAAACCTTACAAGATGCAATTTATGTACCTGGTTTGCTATGTTTAGAGGCATGCATGCCTCATAAAATATTCATGAGCTATTATGAGCACTCCTATCCATGATGGGTCTATTAGCATAAATTTCTACATACAACTGACAGATGTCTGATTTAGGTCAAGGCTATTAGAGGTGTACTTGGGACTTATTTGTTCTGTTTGTGGCATATCTTCTGGGCAAAAGATTTCCCAAGTGGGAATGTCATGGGAAGAATGAATGTGGCCTAATGCAACAGAGGACATGCTCCACATGTCAATTGTACAGCATTAGAGCCTGGACATTCAGGCTATTCGTGAATTTGAGAAATTGTTTATTTTTAATACGATGTATCGAATCGCTAGATAAATGTGATCTCCTAAGTGTATTTTCGTGAGACATTGCACAGCTCAGACCAGAAAGGCCTGCTTTGGTGATGCTATGCGCTGCAACTCTTCTGAACACACTGACCCCTTATACATTTACAGGTGAGAAGAATAGCTAGGAAAAAGCTAATGATGAAAGAAATCATCAGGATTGTGACTTTCAAGAAACATGCTGATTATACAAGTGTCGGTTTTACCCTCCAAAGCAAAGGTGGACCAGTTGCTAGATGCCTTAGATCTTCTACTCACCATAAAAAAAAGCTCTTGGTAGCATCACTCAGACATAATCCTGAGTGGTTTCACAGCCTAAGCCATGAACCACTCACCATCCCACTTGACTCACATGTCTGCTGTAAAGAATGTATTTTCCACTACTATGTTTAATCATGACTTTGCCCACCATATTAACCATCTATGTAAAGGAAACAACAGCTAATGCTATTTTTAAAAAATCTCCTTAATACTGCTCAGAAGTGACCCAGAACCAAAAACAATTAGGGCTTAAATGTTAAAAAAAAAAAAAAAGCCTAGAATCTATTATCTTTTGTATATTTCAAAGCTGTCTGATTTGCAAGAGAGAAGTCACCCAGTACAGGCAATAAAAGGTGGGTGACGTTCAAACAGTCCCTCCTCTAAGAGACTTTGGATTCTACTCACAATAACTCTGCAACCTTCTACAAGCCTCAGATGAAGCACTAATGAACTAAGATTCTATCTACTCCTCAGAGTTTACTGTGCTTGATTTCTCTGTGATTCAAGTCCCCAACTATTTCCCAAACCCAGCAACCTTAGGAAAATACTGTGGGTGATTCCATAGAAAAAAGCCATAGAGATATTACAATTTTTAGCTTGCATAACCAATCAGTAAGGATTCGTTGGCTATTCCCCACATGGAAGGCACTGTGCTATGCCGATTATATCATTTATTCCTTCCATCTATTGCAGCCTTGAACAAGATTCCTTCTGGGAAGTCGTGTAAGCCTTTCTTCACTCTCACTCGGTGGTTCAAGGCTGGTCTGCCACTAGGACGGCAAATGTCATAGGATTTCCCACCAATGTTTGCTTTCTGCTCCTTTCTCGCTGAGAAGGAAGACTGGCCCTGGTCCCAGCTGTGTCCTATGAGTGATTTTCTGTGCTTTGATATAATAAAACCTTTCTATGTGTGAGATAAATACCTGCTTGTTTTATCAAGATACGGGATGAAAAGAGGCCCAGCCAACACATGTGTCCCCCATGTGTGGAGCACAAAATGATCAGGCCACCTCAGCAGATGAAGATGTGACAGAAACAGTGTGAGGATCAAGAGTATTCTTTGCTAAAAACCCAAGTGAGAATCTTGTGGACGAAACAAAGAGCAAAGTAGAGAAGACAAAATCTCATTTGATTCCACTGTGCCACAGGAATGCAAACCAAACGTAAGCCAGCTCAAGCATTTAAATCTGGTTAAATTAGTTTTGCCACCATATAGGGTGGTTTTGTGTAAAACATCTGCTAGCCTACTGGCAACTTTAGAGAGAATTATGACACCTCATTTCGAAAATGTAACCATTATTCACACAGACTACCTAGGGTAGGGCAGGGAGGCAGTGGGGTCCGTAATCTGCTGCCTTAAAAATACGACTGTCCCGAAAACTCTGTCTGAAACACTTAATTTACAGAGTCCACAAAAGATAAGATCTCTGAATTTCCTAGCATAGATAATCGTTTCTAGTCAACACATGTGCCAACTCTACAAGACATTGCAAAGGGAGTTACTTCTAGAGGCTTCTAGCAGAATCTCTTGTGCGTAACAAGGCAAAACACGAACACTTTAAGAAGTAACACACTGTGTGTGTGTGTGTGTGTGTGTGTGTGTGTGTGTGTGTGTGTGTGTGTGCTTACTGTCCCAAGCCCCTGGAGTGTACCACACTGTTTTCGTCATATCCCCTGGGCAAGGAGCATCCACAGTTCTGCATTGAGAGAAAAGGGAAGCCGGCATGAATGTGTCTTCAATTTTAAGCGATTCCTCCAGCAGCATTCATTCAAACAATAATACAAGTGAGAAAATTAGACGGTTATAAAGCATTATTTGGCAAAGACACAGCACCGTGCCTG
Organism: Ctenodactylus gundi; assembly: GCA_004027205.1. Classification (NCBI taxonomy): domain Eukaryota; kingdom Metazoa; phylum Chordata; class Mammalia; order Rodentia; family Ctenodactylidae; genus Ctenodactylus; species Ctenodactylus gundi. The sequence continues at coordinate 219,948 of PVKB01000921.1, read as the reverse complement.
TCATCACAGACTCACAAAAGCTCCTCTAAGCCTCTTCTAACAGATTAAGTAAACATAGAAAGAGATGCATTTTTTTTTCCTTTTTAAAGAAAGCTTGTTTATATCATCTTTTACCATAAGATATGCTGGGGAGTTTATTCAAGAATTTGTTGAGAGTCATGTTCTTATTTTTCACGTTTCCAAGGCTCTTCGTCAACACTGCAGTCAGCTGACTTTCCATTGGCTGCCAGAGTTACCTGAAAATAATTATCATCAACATCCAGCTTACAGGCTATGAACCAGAAAAAAAAAAAATCCTATGGGCTACGTGGAGAAGCACTAGATCTTTAATTATATAAAATATACAACTGAAACATTAGTTCTAAATGGAGTTCTTTGCAAGTTGATTTTGACCGTGTCTTGGTGTCCAACAGCAATTTGTGGAAAAAAAAATCCATCTTTGCCCTGAGGGCACTGAGACAGTAGCCGTGCTTTGCAATTGGGGGACAACTTTTGCTATATTTTAATGTCGTGGGGGAGGGGTGTCTCATTACTCACAGGCTCAACACACCCTAACCTAACCCTTCAAATAAAGGGACTGCCGTGTGCTACTCCACACAACCACAGAGAGAAAGAACACAAACCCAGAACTAGGTAGCTAGTTCTACACATGCATGTGAAAGGCTCAGTTGCAACGAGGCCAGGTGGAGTTTGTACATGTTGAATTTTCAAAATCAGAATTTATGATGGTTTGGCTCTACCAAGTAAACAATCTTGGCTTTAAAAATTAATGAGAGAGGGAGAGGAGAAGGATTAAAAGTCTGAGATCAGTGACAATCGGATCCAAGGAATTTCACTGCAGACAATTTATAAATCAAGTATCATTGCCAGACTGTGTCTATCATGCTTCCCTGGCTCAAAGCGAACTGAACCCTCACACAGAATGGGAGGTTCTCCCCTCCACTTCTAAGTAGTTTTCCTAGCTTACCTTCTGTCTGTCTGTCCTCAACGTCATGTGCAAACTTAAACCCACGACTGATATTCCACATAATGGAGAGACTGGATTTATGGAAGCATTAGGATATGGAGACATGACAAATGCAGCAACGTTTGAAAGAAATCTGACTTTCTTCTTACCCAGGTGGAAGTGAAAAGCATGCACCACAAGCACACAACATGCTAGAAACAGAGAACCAAGTGCCTTCTGCAAGCCAAGCAAACGAAATAAAAACTAGTCATTCTTCCAATTCCCATTACCCGCCTCCATTTTTCAGAAAGTCCATGCAGTTAACAATGGCTGCTTTACATGCAGTTATTGCAAAATTAAGAAGCTGTTGCATAACTTCAAACTACTTTTATCAGGCAAGAATTTGAAGACAGATGAATGTAACATAACAATGCTTCAAGTGGTTAAAGTTTTGACCAGAGCTTCAGCAAATTGGATTTCCCTTTGGTGAACTCTTCAGAAAGACTGCCAAGGACAGGCTTGTCTGTCTGGAGAAAGCTGTGTTTCCTGTGACTTTGAACGTGTTTATCTGGTTCTCAGTGATGAACTAGGCTAGTGGCCACCACATAAAATGACCAAGCACAATGCTGCACCTTTGGAAGGACCACATCATGCTCAGGAAGGTGCTCATTTTTTATGTTTGTAAACAGTGGGGCCTGTGTGTCAACAGGAGCTGGGATAATGGCTTTTATGGCATTTCCGTTCCTAGCTCAATAAAGAAAGCCAGGACTCCATCCTCCCAGCCCATTCTAATTCTTTCGTGTCCAATACCTGAGTAATTGATGAGAAATACTGACATCTTCCATGATAGTTTTTAAAATCTGAGGAGCAGCAAGACTGAGAATGGACTGAATATCCAACAGAATGAATAAATATGACCTTAATGTTGGGAAAGGGCATATCAGTATACCAATAGTTCAGGCTGCCTCCTTCTATGTCAGTGTCAACAGGTAACTGGTACAGAATGAAGGGCCAACCTGCCTCATTAAGCAAAGCCTGGGAACCAGCCCACCTTGACTGTGCTGAACAAAATCACTTCCATTAAAAATACAACATTGGAAATAGTTAGTAAACCAAAAGGCCCATTTCCATCATCTTCATAACCTATCATCCGAACACCAATTAGCTAATGAGTCTGAGAGTAATTGGTTGTCAATTTTATAGACTGCTTCAGCAACTATCTCTATAAAATTGTTCAGCATAAAGATTTTTTGAAATATAGCATGGATCTAGGTACTAAAAAGATCCATTCAACAAATATTATTGAGTGCCTACAGTATGCCAGATGCTGTTTTAGGTGCGGGGGCAAAGGTCCCTCCCTACGGGCTTACCTCCTCTTGACAGGGATAACTGATAAGCATCTTCCTTTAGAGTGGAAAATATTTTGTTTAAATAAACATAACATTTTCCTTCCTATGCTCTTTAAGGAAGTTCAAGAAGTCTCAAAGCTAAAGCTACCTCCATGCCCAGCCGTCTTCTTCAAAATGTGTTCTCATTCATATTAAGAAACTTCTTGAGAAGCTCCAAATGGACCACATCACAGAAAACAAACAACTAGGACTTTACCTAAAATAACTACTAAATTTAAAAATAAACATGGTAAATTCATTTTGCGTCATATTATTCTTCCTCTTCTGGCAATGACTTGAGTGCAAGTCAATCTCTTCTATACCACTCTGCATTCTTTTGGATGCTCCCCAGTGCTTAATTCAAGATGTTGTAGGCTCCAATAAACATTTTATGAATGATCAAAATAAAGGCGGTCAAAAGAATCGGGTGGGGACACTAAACCTTACAAGGCACACAGGCACTTGTGAAATATAACAGAGTGTTAAGTATTTCATAAGGACCTTTGTTGATCCCAACTAACATTTTGGTGGAGAATCATCTATCCCATTTACTCAGACCTAAAACCACTACCTTTCCAAGAGAATGGGTTACATCCTTTAGGACTTTCTTGCAAATCACTTTTGCTGACTCAAATAATTTAGGAAATTGCTTCTTGATGAGTAAGTAGCTTCCCTTGCTTATCTGTATCATAGCCCTGGTCACCCGCACATGTACCTGGTATAAAGCAGAAAAGCAAAAGATTCTGTCTGGTTCACTAGAATTTTGCGCCTGTGATATAGCTCAAAAAAGAGAATTGCTTCTGTGTCATTTTTGATTGTCTGGCAGAAACCATGGCCTTTATTTGGAATGACCCAAGAACACAGGAAGTAATTAAAGACTAATGGTGATCTTATCAACAGGAGCCAAAAAGGTACCAGAGATCTGTGTTGGGCTCAACTGTTCTCAGCTGCCGTATGGAAAGAATCACTTTATAACCAACCCCTTGTTGACTCAGTTCACCTGCCAGGAGATATCCAAGTTTGCTTCCCTCTGGTCATGACACTTCATCTTTCAACAATGTCAAGTTAGTTACAATGAAGGCTAAAGAGAGCCCATGAAGCTTGAAGACGTGGTACCCAACAGCTTGGCAGAGAACCCAGAACATCCATGCTTCAAAAAAAAGATGGCTGCCGGGCAGTGTCGGAGATACAGTATTTTTAGAGACTTCTCTGGGCAATTGTTCTGAAACATGGCTATTCTTGGAATTGCTTCCTCATTTTGAGGGCAAAGTAACTACCAAGTCAAAACTTACCCTTCCCACAAAAACAAAAAAATTAGGAGAAAAGATAGCTTGGCAAATGCGTGGGCACATTTTTTAAACAATAGGTGATGTGCATGCTACATGAAACAAATAGTATTTTGCTATTTCTCTCAATTCATTTCACTTGAAGAACAGAAGATGTGAAAGGCAGCACAGCTCTAGAAAACACCAAATCTTGGGCAAAACAGTCAATAAACCGACTAAGCTGGTGTCGTGGGGAACCAGAATGGATGGTATATATAAGCAGATAAAAAAGTAATTGATCAGCTCTTTCAGTGTTAGACTTGTTGATTTTTGTATCACGTTAGACACAGAGTTAGATGATCTGGGACTCATAGAAGCTTGGGTTATGTGATGCTTTTTAAAAAAAGTGACATAATGGATGCAGTGCTTTGTGTTTGTATTTTGTAAGAAATCAGGCATGCACTACTATATACAGGTCTCGATATCCAGGAAGGGGAACGGTACCTTGCACTCATCTACTATGACAGAGTTGTGTGCGGCATAGACACACTGATTAGAGTTGCTTTCCCTGTGGTTCTTCATGTCATCGTAAATGGACTGGGTCTTGGTCATTTCGATGTCTTCATGCACTCGGTGTTGGGAGTCAATTGTATCCAGCTCAGACTTGGAGAGGTGATAGACAATTCCAGCCCCAAAGGAGTCTCCCACAACATTGACTGAAGTTCTCATCCTGTCCCTGGTGACAAAGGGCACAAGCAATTCGGTGAGGAATCAGTACGACATAGTGTCAGAGAGCCAAGGTCTTTTGGCTTGCCTTGGCCTCACTGAATGAAGGGGAACTGTCTTTTGCTAGATAAACACACACACACACACACACACACACACACACACACACGTGTGTGTGTGTGTATACAAGACTTCCTATATCATAGCTGTTGAACAACTATTTTAATTATTACAATTTTATTATGAAACAACATGAGCACAGGTTTAATAATTAACTTACATGTCTGCTTGATAACAATAAATGCCTGCCTTAAACACAGACACATGCAGGTAGGTTGAAATATTATTAGACTCACTGAGTCACACAAGCAAGTATACTATGTGACACGTGCAGGTTTCAATGTGTTGTGTGTGGTGGCTGCAGGATGCATAGTCAGTACTACACGGCACCCTCTTCCTATTTCTTCCTTACTAAAACGGGACCCATGTTCTAATAGGAGTAAGTGCTGGGCGCCCCAGGCTTCTTAGGTGGCACACTTTGTTACACATGAGGCACAGAAAAAACTTCCAGTAGGTGTCTTGAGTTGGGTCCAAAGAATGAATATTTTAAAAAAGGAGCTGAGGGAGGAGAGAAAAAAGTACATGAAAGCTCAGAAGAATTAAGATGGCTCTGAGCAAACACAGAGACTGAAAGTGAGAAGTGGGTAAGCAATTATGGTCTTGTTAGCCAAGGTCAGAGTTCAGGGCTTTATCTGAAGTGTGCTCAGAATCCATGGAAGGGAAATAGCACATATATTTCATTATAAGGAATATAGCAGAATGTGTGATGAGTATATAGAAAGATAGATTGGGAAAATATCTGGGAGGTGAAATTCCAGGATTTTAAAACTAATTGGTTATAAGAAATACACAAGAAAACAGCGAAGGGTCATTCTCAGATTTCTGGTTGCGGCAACCAGTGGACAGTGCCACCAGATGCAGAGCACATGACTCGTTGGGGTGGGAAAGTTCAGAGTCTAGGTTTGAAAGTGTTGAACGTGAGGCATCTGCCTTAGTCAAGCAAAGATATCCCAAAGTGAGGAGGAATATAGACCGGTCGACAAAAGATACATCTGAGATGCAGTCATCACGCAGAGGTTGCCATGGATACCACAAGGGTGTTTGGTGTGGCCTTGGAAGGAACGTAACATTTACGAAGCAAACAATTTAAAATGGCATTCTAGAAATAAACAAGGGAGTGAGAGTCCGCAAAGGCGAAAGCAGAACAGCTTGACATTTCATAAGCAACCAGAGGTGTTTGTGGTTGTTGTTCAGCTTTGTTTTGTTCTGGGAATTGAGCCCTGGACCTTCACACTGAGCTTTAGCTCCAGATTAATCCTCTCTCTTCCTTCCTTCCTTCCTTTCTTTCTTTCTTTCTTTCTTTCTTTCTTTCTTTCTTTCTTTCATTTATTTATTTTGAGATGAGCTCTCCCCACGTTGTTCTAGCTCAGCTCAAACTTGGGATCCTCCTGTCGCTGTGTTCCAGAGTGCTGTAATTCTAGACCCCTGCCACTGGGTCCAGTTCAAATAGTTCAATTTTAGAAAGAAAAATGTGATGAGAGAAGTTGATTTTTGTCTAGAGATCAAGAAGAAAAAAGAAGAAGAAGCACCTCTTGGTGGTAGCAACGAATAAGCTGCCTTTGCCCTGATAAGTGCAGACTCCAGGCAGAGGCAGAAGTGGAAGATCTTTGTAGGTTAAGAAAAAAAAAAGAAGTGGAGTCGCTGCATAATGATCTCCTTCAAGAAGATTGATAAGGTAAGAAAAGGGAATAGCTGATAGAAAGAAAAAAAATAGGAGAATTTTTAATTAGGTTTTTTTGTTTTATTTTAAGAAGTGGACTACTTGAAGCCTAAGGAGATCCAGGAGCTAGTGGGGAAGGGAAAGCAAAGGTATAGAGAAGGCGTGATTTGTGGAGGGACATCCCTCTGGAGACTGGAGACGACATCCATGTCTTTCAGCCGATGAACTCTATTCTGTCACGACAGAGGAAGTGAGAGGTAAGTATATGAAGGTATGTTTCTCGATGAGATGGCAAGGATTAAAATAAAAGAGAGCTGTTGAACGTCAAGATGCTACTCTGGATTATATTATAATATTGGATGCTGATCAGGCCTGATTTCTCTGCCCCAAAGCATACTGGGAAAATTTCCAGGATACCCAATCAGGACATCCATCATGGCTACTCTGTGTGTACTCTTGTTTCTGACGATACTGAAAAGTAGAGTGTCACTTAGGCCACCAAGAGAATGTCTGCCAACTTTGGGGAAGCCCGACTTTGGCCCAAAGCAGGACATGGGAATTCATGGTTCATGTAGGGAAAGTTTTCTCCACAGGCATATGCTTATACTTTCCCTGACAATCACCTTGGACCTCTTAGGAAAGGATGTATTTCATGTTAACTTCAGGAGTTTTTAAGCTGCAGAGAGAGAGAGAGAGAGAGAGAGAGAGACAGAGAGAGACAGAGAGAGACAGAGAGTCAGAGACAAAGACAGAGAAAGGGAGAGAGAGAGAGAGAGAAGAGAAAACAAATTGGAGCCATTGATGCTATCCTTGGGTCTAGATGCTATGCGTCAGTACTGTCACACGGGACAGATATGAGAACAGAATCTTGGATTAAATGGACTTAACACAGAAAACTCATTACAGCTATTGTTTTGGATGTAGCCAAGAATAAAACTGAGAAGGGACTTGACAATTATTTTATACACGTTGCTGTGTCTGATTCCATGGAAAAAAGGCAATTGCCAAGGTGCTCTGTCTCTTTTCTATCTCTTTGTCTAAATATTTTGGCGGGAGAACGCGGGATTGTCTGAAACCTCCGCTTCTCACACAAAAACAGAGCCGAGGGAGCCAGGTCACTCACAATTCGTTCGGTTCCTTGTAAGGGGTGAAACCATATGTAACTGCAATTTCGATAAGCCTGAAAAGGCCAAAGACTGGCTGTTTTGTATGAAACAAACCATAGTGTCTGCTGTCCAAAGATGCAGAGATTGTCTTTAGGAACACGGTGTGGCAAAAGACTCACCTAAGGCTCTAGATGTAAGGAAGGCTGACACAGTTCCGGGCACTAGAGAGCCAGGCCGTGTATGGTTAAGGAAGCGGAGGACACCCCTGACCTTGAGTTAGGAGTGTGGTCTTCAGATTTCAGCCTGAATTGCAATCCTGGTTGCCACAGGGCAAGCTACTTAGCCTTTTCAACCCAGCTTTCTCATTCATAAAGTGTACTAAGCTATGCCCACCTCCAAGCACGTGGAGAGCGTAACTGCTGATGCGCATTGAGTACTCATTGTCTGAAAGATTCTCTACCAAGCTGCTTATTAAAGGCTTACGGGGAACAAAGTGCATGTGCCAAGCCATTAGCTGCTCATCATGCCATTATTATTAGTCCAGTAAACACCAAATGAGATCACTTCCTCTTTAATTTCCCCACAAAAATCTCACGCATATTTCTTCCTCTTCTAGCACCCAACACAGGGCTGGAATTTCTTGAGCACATCTGTTGGTGGGGTTTTTTTGTTGTTGTTTTTTGTTTTGTTTGGGGTTTTTTTTTTTTTTTTTGCACTTCAGTAGGCCATAAGTTCTTTGAGGCTTGAACAGGTGCCTTACAGTCATTGGTATCTTTGGGGAACAGGTTCCAGGACTGCCTTGCTAATACCAAACTCCATGGATGCTCAAGTCCTTTGTATAAAATGGCCTAGTATTTCCATATAACCTACTCTATTTTCCATTGTACTTTAAATTGCCTTTAAACGACTTACAATACCTAATTTGCTGGAAATACTATGTAAACAGTTGCCATGCTATATTGTTTAGGGAACAGTGACCAAAAAAAATGTATAGTCAGATGGATGTTTCCTACATATTCTCTATGCTTGGTTGGTTGAATCTGAGGATGCAGGAACCATAGAGGGCCACCTGTGGTCATTTATGGCACTGGGTGATGAGGGGAGATTGGAAGCGGGGTATATGAAGGAGGCAGAGCTGGATGGAGTTAGCTTGATTGAAAACAGGTGAATCCTGGGGAGGGACCTGATTTTTGTTTAACAGAATATCTGGTGGTGAAAAGTTAGGATACAAGGTGTGATCCAAAAGGTGGAGGGCGACATAAATGAAAACAAGAGACGTACCTAGAGACAGGGGGGAGGCTCACAGAAATAAAGAACAAAGACACTCAGCAAGGCAGGGACAGATTGACAAAGGTGAAAATCAAGGGTGGGAATATCCCCAAGAGAGAAGAACATTAAAGGATTTTATTTTACAGAAAAAGATGCCTAATATTAACATTGTAATTCCTTTGATGACATTATTTAGCAGTAATTACAGTATGCATGTCAGAAAAACAACATTTGCGACTCAACGGCAAATGAAGGAGACTTTTTTATTTTCTTACTCTCTTGAGCTCTAGATCTTCCCCTCTCCATGTGCACATGTTTCTTTCATGATATATTAAAGACCTATCTTGCTGTGCAGAGTTCTAGCCCCACCTGAACCCTAAGACTTGCAATTGCACTGTGTTGAGTCAGAGACACATTAAGAGGAGGAAAGGATTTAGTGGAAAGGAAATCACGTCCTACAATGAAGTTGACATAGGTGGGAGATAAGGTAGAAGGTAGAAATGTGACGAATTTAGTGCACATGATAAAATCAAAGCCAAAGACTAATTTAGACATAAATCTCTAGAATCTCCAAAGATGTCATGAAGAATTTGTTTTCTTGGCTGTCAGACATGGAGTACGAGGTAAGTTGTGTGTGTATTTTAAATAAAAAAATGAGAACCCATATCGGCAGGGGTGGAGCATCCAGGTCATCCAAGTCAGAGCTCTACTTTAACCACTTAATACTGCCTAATTGGGAGACATTACTTCTCTCTGAGCCTCTGTTTCCTCAACTGTAAAACAGGCACAATAATATTACCTGCCTCGTAGTTTGATACAAATTTTGAACAAGCCCACGTAAACAGAACAATGTCTAACACTTAAACGATAGTCACTAAACATTAGCTATTAGTGTACTGCTTCAATTCAATGTATTTGCATTGAATGGGTGTACAAACTGTCAACACTCACCCAAAAAAGAGTTGAGGCACTTACAAAACCAAAGCAGGAACACTAGGTTATCAAGAACTTCCCTAATTGTACTACATTGCTTCCAGGAATGAGGTTCCTAGGCTGGATTATAAGCATTAGACCTCACCCCAGCCCTCATGAATCTCTAGGAGACTTTGGGGCAGTTTGAGAACCAGTGCTCTAGTCCCTCCAAAAAAGAATGCTAACGGGAGTAACTTCTGAATCTCTTCTTCCAGGTGAGGTCTCCTTAAGTTCTTTCCTCTATATACCATCTCAACTCTATCCCCCAGTTACCAAATACAGACCAGATCTCACCAGCATCAGGTTGTGTGAGCGTTGGATCACAGGTCTACTTAGGTTTATTTTGACTCTCCCTTCCAGCTGTGGCAAGACCCAGTAATTTATTAGCTCTTCTGGACACTGGTTCCCAGTTTTAACTTCACCTTTCTTTTTCAAGACAGAGTTGGGTGTCAGCAAAGTAGCTGACAAATATCTGTTAAAAGTCTCCAACACAAATAGCTCATCGGACCCAGGAGGATGTTCTGGTTTTAGCAAATTCTGTTTATTTGTTGTTCTGTGATTCCAGCACCTCTGGTTCTCTGGAATCCTCACCTTTACCATGACATTTACAGAGCAGCCAGGTCGGCTCGCTGAGAAGCACCCAGGGCTTAGTGGGCAGTAAGGAGGTTGGCTGGTCTCCAGCAGTTGGAAAACACTGTGATACATGAAATCACTGAAGGCATTGTTTGGTTTTAGACTTAAAAATTGTTAGAGTTATCAAAGCTTACAGACTGTCTAGACAGAAAAATAATTTTCTTCCTTTTCCTTTTCTTTGCTTTCTCTCCACAAACTACTTTTCAAAAAAAATGACCAAACTCCATACACCCCCCCCCCCACCTCAACATTCATTCCTACTTCCACCCTGAGGAGCACCCAACAGCCACAGAGCTACTGCCGACAAGATCTTGTTTACAGAATGTCTCTCACTGGTGAGAAAGAATGTGGCATCATTACTAATTCAAAGCAGATATGACCCAAGTATAAGCTCCAGTTCTCGTCCTCCCGGGATATTATACCCTTTCTCCTTGTTTTTTCTTCTTGAAAGGAATGTCATTTGCATCTATTTGCCTATAAGAGCCTTCCATCTATCTGTCTTTATACATGAGTAGTATTCCATTGTGTATAAATACCACAATTTACGTATCCACTGGGCTATTGATGGGCATTTTGGTATCTTGGGAAAGGATTGGTAATTTTGCCATGATATGTATATACACAAAGTACTCAAGATCAATGTAAACATGATATATTGCATCTACACATATCAATAAAATGGGAGGAAAGAAATGCCTATGTTTATATGTATATAAACATCCATCTCCCACAGAATCTTAGGTCAGGTCTTACAACTGAAAGAGGACTCAAAGGCATTGGCTCCTGCATTCAAACGAGGTTAGTGCTCCCATCATGCATGTGACACAGGTTAGGCTCAGAGACTGAGTAACTTGCCCTAAGTCCTATAGAACAAGGTCCAAGCTCAGGTCTCCTGCCTCTTGATCTCTTTCCCTTGACTATGCAGCCACCCAATCTCAGATCAGAGCCTCAGAACTAAGAAAAACTCTTCATTTGAATCTTTCTTTCCAGTTCCAATCCAGGGTAGAGTATTCTCTTACATGATTTCATCCATATAGTTGATCTGAATGTATCATCTTTTTTTTTCCTATTTGGCCAACTCCCCCCTTATGACACGTTTCAGCTTTGATGTCATGACACTCTGCCTTCCGTGCAAGTGTGAGCATGTAAGCATCAGCCTAGGGTGAATGGGAGGACTCAGCTCTCCTGTTTCAATTGCTAACATTTAGGGCAGAGCAGGCAAAGTCTTGAATGCTTCATGAGGTGACACTCATCCAAACGGCTTGAACACAGATGAACATCAAAAAGACCAGAGTCCACAATGTGAGACCAACTAGAGCCAGTAGACTTGAATTCTAAGAAAGGCTGAGGCCTTGTGTGCACCTCCCCAACACACACACGTGTCCCCATTTAGGTTGTCTTTGTTTAATTCTGAAAGTGGAGAAACAAAATAGGTCAAACAAAAATTCTTTGGTTATTATGTAGAACCAGTGATGTTTTGGTCCACTTGTGCTATTATAACAAGATACCTAACACTGGATAGTTTATAAAGGACAGAAACTTATTTCCTCAGAGTTCTGAAAGCTTGCAAGTTGAAGATCAAGGTGCCAGAATCTGGCTAGAGCCATCCTGTTGCATAATCTCGTGGCAGAAGTTTGCGGGTGAAGAGGGAACACGAGGGAATGGAGCTTGTCCTCCTAAGACAGCATCAATCTGATCCTTTAAGACCTAGTCACCTCCGAAATACTGTTACACCTCTTTGCTCCCACCTCTTAATACTGTTATAATTAAATTTAAACATGAGTTTTGGAGGGAAAAAATACCCAAATCATAGCAGAGGGAGACCCTAGTAGGTCTGTCATCCCCAGCCTGTCCAATTCTGTACCCGTTGTTCCTCTTTTCTCCTAAACAATTGCTTGGTACAAGTAAGGAGATGGCACGGGGTAGGCCAAAGGGCACAGAGCTGGGCACACGATCTCTGCTGTGCCTCAGGTGAGACACTTGACCCTCCCTGCTCCCAGAGTCTCTTCTGTGACACAGAATTCTTTAAGGAGTATGAGGTGTGATCAAAAATATAATGGATGTTCAAATTTTCAAATAATTTAATGAGACAAGCATCTTTAAACCAAAGGGAGTATTTTGAGGGGATTAATAGTGATGTATATTTTACTGTAATAATCTTTTTGTTTTAAACACTCACTTTCCATTTTTTTCACGCCCTATAAATGAAAATAAATGCACAGATGTTGCAGCACCCAGCGGCTATCAGCTCCTTTTCCTCGTTGCTAATACTACCACGTACCTTGAGGGCATCTGCACTACAAGGGGGGCAGTTTCTCTGGTGTAATTTTTTAAAAAGATGAAAGTTAAATGGTGAAATTCAGGCTCATAAGCAAGCACAAGATGGGAGCGGGCGACGCTGTCACAGCAGGCCAGGGACGCTTACTGAGGACATGAGAATACTGGCCAGGTAAAGGAGTAGGGAGTGCGTAATCAACAAGTCACCAGGAAAGCAAGTGGAATTTGATTGGCTTCCGTTGTCTTCCTTCTTGTAAGAAAAGACTCACGATCACACAGCAACTGTGTGGCTAAGAGTGGGACACATTTATTGAGACCCCCTCTTTGTGTCCTGTCCTCGAGCCCTGCCATTTCCCCTGTATCCTCCTTCCCCTCAAGATGCTACGCCACTCTGTCGTCTCAGCTCATCGTCTCCCGGCTCAGTCCTTCCACTGTGCGCCTCTCCTCTCTCTCTCGGCTGTCTGTGTGAACGCATGCATGGGAAAACTGCCTCTTGGTGCCAAGAGGGCATAAAGAATGAACAAATTGGCAGAGAGGGACCCACAACCACCTGAGAGTGGCAGAGGCAGATCTGAAGTTCTTTAGATGCTCTTCACATTCCCACTAAAGGCACTTCAAGGACAGTTCCCGGTGGTGGAAGAGTCAACCAGAAAGACCCACGAGTGCTTTCCAGCCCTCCTGCGTTGAACAGGTTATGTTCCCAGAGGCTCTTCCTACTTCTAACCTAACCCCACTGTCTGTGTCAGCAGCAGGCACATTTTATTGTGAATAGGCCACGTTTTTCTCAGATATTCTATTCTCATTAGCCTCTTGAATTTTCCTTTGAATAGACAGGGGTATGGAAGAGATATAAATTCAAACACTCACGGGTTCTGCCTCTTAAAATCCATGCCCACAGATGTCAGCAGTTTGAGAAACAAGTATAAGCACTTTGGCACTGGACCTCTGTGACAGCATTTGTCATTTAAGGCTCTGGCATTAAAGCTCGTGACATCACTCAAGGCTCTATTATTTAACTCCAACACTGGACAGGAGGCATTAATGTACATCTTATAGAACAGCAGGGTCCAAATGAGCCCTTAGAGAAGATCCACTTTACTGGGCGACATATGGCTAGAATTGTCTGCCTTCACAAATAGGCAATGAATCGTCTACACTAGGAACATTTCCTTCACTGGGAATTGTAGGTGGGGTTCCTGTGCACAGTCAAGTTCAAGTCTTCTGCATGGGTTTTGGGGCCGCCAGACTCCCTCATCTTCCATTACAGATCTCTACAATCTTTGCAGTCCCAGTTCCTTTGCATAGGCTAGCCTTGGCTACAGTGCCTTGCCACTCTCTCCATTTCTGTATTCCCGGGTAACTTCTACCTGTCAGTTATGATTCAGCTTAGCTACCATTGCCTTTTGAAGCTCAAATATGGCCACAAACAAAACATGACAGGCTCCAAATCCAGGCAAATCTAGGGCCAGCCTCTGTCCATTCCAAACTCAGTTCACCTCTTTAAGACCGCTTCCTCATGCACACAAAGGGACTAATAACCTCGAACTTTCAGGATCATTATGAGACACGTGAAGCACTCAGCATAGGAGGACCCAAACTCAGTGGCTATTTTCACTGTTTCCTGACATTCTCAATCCTCCCTTCCCTCTGAGACTACATTATATGCTTCCTACCACTACACTTTTGTTGGTATGCTATTTTAAAATCTACTTCATTGCAGTATAAATGATGTATAATAACATAGATTTAAGGGCATTGCTTGATGAGTTTTAATAATAAATATAGATACCTGTGCATACAGAACATTTTTATCACTCCCAAAAGTTTTTAATTAACTTCCATACCCTATACTTAACACCAGGCAATCACTGATTTCTTTCCATTGGTTATATTATGTTCTATTGCTTGTATTAATTCTATTGATTATATTATATTTTTTACAATTTCATGTAAGTAGAATCACATAGTACATACTCCTTTGTATATGGCTTGGTTTCTCCAATATGGTGTTCTGAGGTTCTCTAAATGGACTGGTAGTGGGTTCACCATTATTTCACCTTTAACTTGGTATTATAATCTATCTGATTCTTCCACTAGACTGTGAAGCCCTCCAAGATTTCATATTTTCTCTTTTCTAGTTCTCAAGTAGACTCTGAGTAAAAACAGTGATGAGGAAGAAGAAACGAAGTGAGGAAGTCACGACGTGGATCGCCGAGGCCTCTGCTGCCATCTTGCTACCAGTCCCTCTCTGGGCAAGTGTACTCACAGTCCCCGTCAGACCCCTCTCAGGCACTTACAGGAGCCAGTCCACTGCCACCAGCAGGCTGATGTCCTCCGTTGGCAGGCCCACAGCTGTCAGGATGAGCAGCATAGTGACCAGGCCAGCACTGGGGATACTGGCCGCACCAACACTCGCCAGTGTGGCTGTGAGGCTGTGAAGAGAAGAAAGCCAGGTCATGGGAACAGAATGACTCCTGGCAAAACCATTCCTGACATTATTACATTCCAATTTTCCTGTAGCCATAAATTCCCTTTCCTTCTTCACCCCAAGGAATAGAGAAATCTACAAACTATGAAGACCCAGGAATTACAATGATTTGGATTCTGCTTAACTGTGATGGAAGTCTAGAAATTCGTGGACTGGAGCCTTATCCCTTCATGATATCAGTTAGTGTAATATATTGCAGGGCTCAAATAAGGTCATTGCAGCTCTACAAGGCAAGAAGATAGGAAAGAGGAAAAACAAGTCACCCCGTAACCCTCCCACTGGAGCACAGATGCGTTCATGTCTGCTTATGTCCGTATGTCTCTGTGTCAACACTGGGACTGCATGGCAAGTGTCTGAAGAGATTTTTGCCCATGTTAACATGAGACCTCAGTACAGGAAATGTTCAGATATCAGGGGAAGAAATGAACAGATTCCAAATGGCATTAAACTTCAGTTGCCCAGACTTTTCTCCATGGGCTGGAAAATCCATTACTCAGAAAGAGGGTGCCAAGGATCCTGGAATAAAAGGAATCTCTTTTCAAAGCACTTCATCGTCTTCTTCCCAGCACTGCCAGGGGACAGCCAGTACCATTTGAGTCTGGCTCTTGGAGAAGGTTAATTTAGGATTCAAGTGCCCTGTCGAGACACCAAGGGACACACAGAGCCCAGCAAGTGGTAGTGGATGCCATTTATAGAAGCTGCCATTTCTAAATGGAAGAATGATTCTAAAAGTAGGAGTTCCTAACTTGATTTTGTTTGCAAGAAAAGTAAAGGGAAAGGTGCTTTTTTAGTGGTTATTAAATTCTAGAGTTTCTAGATTAAGCACTCAGGCTCCAAATTGAAAGCCAGTCTCTCGAAGTGTTATTGCTAAGTCCAGGTCATCAGTGTGGCCAGTATGAAGTCCTAGGATCTTACAGTTGGGAACAACCTGAGTTTACCTAATTTTACGTAACAGGAAACAAAGGCTTCTGGAGATTCTGTGGGTTAAGCTGGGTTTTTTTCCACACTGCCATCTTTCCCAGGCTTAGGTCTGATGTCGTATGGATGTCTACTCTCTTTGGAGCCTGGTGATGATTAGAGATCTCTGCCATCCTGGATAAGCTGGGTCATCAGAAGCTTAATGTTCGAGCACGTTGCAGAGAAAGTTCTATCTTTGAACAACCTGTGTTCACACCTCAGTTCTATGACTTATTATGCACATAATTTTGGGCAACTTAACCTCTTTGTGCCTTGATTTCCTCACCTATAAAAGAGGAATTAATAACGGTATTTCACTAACTTTCATGGAATAGACAGTTTTAGGAGCTGGCAAGTGTCAACAGAACTTAGGAGAGGCAAGTACACTGCAATCCCCCAGTAAATGTGAAATGTCATTCTTATCAGAAAATCTGGGCAGGGGGAGGCTATTACTATGGAAACTTCCCTAAAGTCCCAGGAGCTGGAAGCAGGAATTCTCAGCCATCTCCCCTATACAGATAGACCGCCATGGGAGAGGGACTTCCCAAGTTCCAACAATCTTAGCCGCTATCATTTTATTTCCAGCACCAGTTGCTTCTTTCAAGTCACACTTACTGTTCCTTTGCACTATGGCTATTTAATCTGGTTAGCTTGTGGTTGTGGGAGACAAAATCATATCAACAAAATCCTGCCTGGGCATTTGCTCCTTCTCTCCAATAAAACCCTCCTCTTTGATAGGCAGAATGTGGTCTGTAGAATTTTAAGCCCTACAATATAGTTCCTAGTTAGTGACATGCCCCTATTCCCTTGTCCCTTTCTGCTGTGTCTGGCTCTCCACTCCCTCGGCTAACTTCTCTAGGGCTAGTTCCTGGAAGCCATGCCAAGTATAATATACACAACATCTGAGCAGATCTTCACAGTAACACTGTATGATATAGGTAGATAGACAGACCGACAGACAATAGACAGATATGGCACTACTTGCTCTTGTCATGAAGTGGACTGGGTGGGAAACTTAGGGTCCATGTGACTTAAATACCATCTGCTGGGATACAAGCCCTGATCCATGGGGATCTAATGCCATCTAGTTCTTGAGGCCCCTGATGCTCTCACCCTGAAACTTTTGTGAATTAATAAGTATGCCTGAATTCTTACTCATTGTTCTCCTGCCTGCAGAAAAAGGAGAGGATGGGAGATTTCCTTGATTGCACAGCATGAGCTAGACTTGGCTACTTTTTTCCAGACAAACTGCAGGCAGTGGGACTGTACTGTCCACATCCCCACATCTACCACCAGACGGCCCTTGTGATGTCCATAGTTAAGAAGATTTCAGTGAACTCACCCCCAGCGACAAGGGATTTAAGCATACATCAACGATCTTATCTTTGTTCGGTGAAAATTGCCAGGGGTATCATTGTAGATAAAACTAATTCCAGCAGAATCCCAATCCCTCAGTAACTGGTCCACTCTCTCATGTCTAAATTTCCATCTCATTGTGTGAACTTGATGCAGAGCTAGGTTCTCATCAAGGCCAAAAATTAAAGGACCAGAACCCACCTTTGTTTGGCAAAGAGTTCCATTAAGAAGCTCTTTTCACGTTGGAGTTTTAAAGTAATGGGAGGTTAGTATCCTCACACGCTCTTGTCTATGTGATTTAGAGGACTCAAAATATGACCAGAAGAAAATTGTCCACACGGAAAAATCTCAAGATACTATATTGCCATACTTTTCTCTATTACTGTGGGAGTGCTGTTGTACTTTATTGAACATCATTAGTAGTAAAAATCCTAATAACTACACTTGTTGGCTACGTTGCAGGCACAATGCTCTCAACTGCCCAAGATTGTGTGATCATTATCATCACATAGATGAGGAAATTGAAGCTCCTTTGTAGTACATACGTTATATCTGACTTTAAGAATTCAATAAATTAACATATAAAATAACAGTATAGTATAATGAAAGTAGGGGGTATAATAGTTAAAAACACAGGCATCAGATCTGATCTTGGGCAACTTATTTCACCTTTTTGTGTTTCATTTTCCCCATTTCTAAAATAAAGACCCAACACCTATTTTCTAGGGTTGTTTCTGAGACTGTAAATTAGCATCGTCAATAAATGAAAATATAAATTAGCATATAGAAAACTGAATTCTTGACATTCCTTTGGATACCTGTGTGACCTATCTCTGAGTCACAGGCTCCTCACCTACTAGATGAGATAGTGGGACAAGACGGGCCCTAGAGAATGTTCCAGATGGTATATACTCAAGCTAAGAAAGTTAATGTGATTATTACTGATGCTCTCATACTCTATATTGAAGGTCGTGAGTTTGTCTTTACTGTCCTTGCTACTTAGTCGCCAAACTGTGCTAAGATGCATATGGGGAATCATTAGGTCTCTTGAATTGGTTATAAAGAGAAGAGAAACTGGTGATCCAACAAAAATACCACTGTGCTGGTTAAATACCTCAGTTAGAAAAATCAAGAAGACTTTAAAACCATCATTCCACTGCAGTATTAGCCCATAGAATGCATAAATGACATGATTTGCAGAAGTTTCCAGTATTACTACAGGCATTGGTCAGTCCCTGAGTTTGGATACATCAATAATCTAAGCATACAGAGAAATTAAATATGAATAGACCTTGTCTCTTAGGACAAGTCTCCTAAAAACCATGAAAATCCTTCTTAAAGACAAACTACTGAATGAACTATGAGCCAAGTACACATTTGACTATCCCCAGAACTTCCAAATGAAAGTTGTCAGTGCTGTCTAGGGTTTTGATGGATAGGAGAAAACATCTTATGCTTTAATCTGAATACAAAGGACATTATCTCTTCTTAATGCTAAATGCAAGGGTTGTGGAGAACAGAAAATAGAATTCCAATGTCTTACTTTGAGTCAAAATTTAAAAAAAGGTTAATATAAACTGAAAATGTTTGGCTATGGAATAGAGACTTAACTTGTGCTTCTGGTCCTCATAATCAAGGGATTTAGGTTGTCATAAATATTCTGAGCCCATCTTTATTACACCATGAAAGGATACAATGGCTATCTCCTCTCTTCCTCTATGAAGAATCCACCACTTCAAAGACACTAAAGAGGAGAGTTATTCCGTTATAGAGGCTGAAAGTATATTGCAGTGTCTACCTAGTCCTTTTCTTATAATCAATGACCTAGGTTTTGGCTGGTCCAATGTTTGGGGTTTTCTTTCTACCACAAGTGCATGTGTTACACAAAACATGATTCATCTTCTCCCATTATCGTTGGGATCTAGAGTGCCCCCCAAAAGTCTCATGCATTTGGATGTAGTACTCTACCTATGGAGCCATGCACTGTTTGGAGATGGGGCCTGGCTGGGAGGAGCAGACACTAGGGGCTTGGCCCAGAGGGATTATGTCAACTTGTTGAGATTAGAAAACACCCAAGGCAGAGCTTTTAGGTGTGTGTGACTGACTGACTCGTGGCCAAGAAATGAGAGAAGAACACCCACTCTGAGCGTGGGTGGCCCAACTGGCAATTTGAACTAAATAAAGGCCAGGAAGAAGAAGCATTGTTACAGCTTTTCCTGGAAAAGCTCTGGCCTTCCTCTTAGTCTCCAGACATTGCCTAGATCCTCCCTCACCTGGCTTTCTGTCTGCCGTGCAGTGAGGAGCTTTTCTCTGACTAGATCTTTGCCAGGTGCTTCCACCATTGCCAGGTGCCCTTGAATGAAATGTGTGAGAGCTCCTGAAACTGTGACTCAAAAAGATTTTCCCTCCTTTTACATTGTGGATGTCAGGTATTCTGTCCCAGAAGTGAATAAGAAATTAAAACAACTCCTATATTTACTGATTTCATAGAAGCTGAGGAAAAAAAGGAAACATAAATTGTAGAATGCAATGGTTACACTCCAAGTCTTAAAGGATCTAGTAGTGGTGACAGGTGGTACAGAATGCGCATAAGTATGGAGAGCAGGGGAGATTGTACTAACTGAAAGCATCTGTGGTATAAGACACTAGAATTCTGATTTTTTTTTTTTACAACACATCAAACAAAGTAAAGTCTTAGCTGGCTTCAGTCCATGAGCTAGCAATTCAGAACCCTGAATTCTAAATACCGTTCACCTTTCTCATTTACAAATGAAGAAACTGAGATACTAAAAGTAGGAATAGGGCATGAGTAAGACCAGTAGCTGTCTCACTGCCTTTTGATTGATGGTTTCACTTTAATGAAAGACAGAAATTATCTTCTGGTTTAATTTAAGCTTCCACTTGAAGTAGGAATTCTAATATTAAAATAAAGATTGCAAAATGGTTTATCTCATGCTATGATGTCAATGTGACAGAATAATTTGAAGACTGATACTTTCAATGACTCTATCTCTAAACAATAAGCCAAAAATTGGGCCTGGCTAGGCCTGGCTAGTATATGTCATATTGAAGAATCTCTTTTCCCTAGTCTTTTGTCACTTCTGCCATTACCTCTTGGAATATTGAAGGGAACATATATTAATGAAAGAAAAATTGGATCCAGGGTTAACAGATATCAGCCCTAGTCTCAGCCCTGCCAACTGTGACTCATGGTATAACCCTGGACAATCAGCCATGCTTCTTGGAGCCTGAATTTCCTCATCTATTATATGAACACAAAAATAACTGCCCTGCCTATACCACAGGGTTGTTAACAGTCAAATAAAAAATGAGTTGACATGTATGATATAAACAGAAGAGATTAATATGAGCATGCTTCCTTCTTCTCACAATCTTCACCCTTTTGAAGGTGGCCGACAATTCTTCTATTGTTTCCTTCATTATATGTTCCTCAGGAGAACTGAAACTCAAGTAGCCTCTGTCAAATGGAGTCAGTGTGGAAAAAAATCAGGAAAGAAGATTATTTCCATACTCCCTAATCCTACTTCACTCACCTTACTGTCACGATCTGTCCCCCATCCAGAACGACGCCGTTCATTTGAGCTATAAAAATGGCGGCCACAGCTTCATAAAGGGCTGTGCCATCCATGTTAATGGTTGCTCCCACAGGAAGGACAAACCTGGTCACACGCTTATCAATCCCCAAATTTTCTTCCAGGCAACGGAAGGTGACAGGTAAAGTTCCAGCACTGAGAGGGAGAAAGAGAGTTAGGTCTGACAAAGCACCAACTGGAATGACATTACAAAGTTTTGTTCTTGTGTTCCAAACAAGCAATGTGACATTCAGAAAACACTATATGGAGCCAAATTAAAATCCATTGAGTTAAAGGCTCAAAATCAGCCTCATTGAGATGCTAGTAGGCAGGGAAAAAAATGTTTTGTTGGTCCCGACTTTGGAAATTTACTCAAAGCTTTGAGTTTTCTTCTTTTGGTCACTATTTACATCTTGGATTAGAGACTGACAAACATCTGTGTGTTCACAGGAACTGGGTTGCAAAAAACTAAATTGTGTCAGAAAAGAACCAGTTGTCAATAATCAAATGGAATGAGAAGCTTTTGAATGACCCATAATTTTATGGTAAAAATACTGTCTCCATCAAAATGACTACACGGGTTGCACCTAGCCCCTGGAAATTGCCATGACTTGGGTCTGTTAACTTGGAAAGTATGGGACAAAAATGCTAAGCACTCTTTAGCAAGAACCCAAGCTTTGAGTAATTTACTGGGGAGCCTCACACATGGTCCAATTCCTGGATATACGGCCATCAGCCAACTCTCAGTCACTACAACAACATCATGCAGAAAAACAAACATTTGATCTGTAGCTAATCAAAGGCACAGTATGGGGTGATTCACTCTCACTCCTCTCAAGCATGGGTTGAAAATTAAATCACATGACCCAGCCTCAAAGGCTAGACTTTCTGACATGTGCATATATCTTCTAAAGGAGAACAAGGATTGCTGAAGGCCAGAGTATTACCACCTTATGGCTAAAAGTGCATAGGAAGTTGAGTGCATTTGCTTCAAAGTTTAAGTAATATGGAAGGTAATGAGAACCCTCAAAGGGCTTGGAAGTGCTCTGTGGCACATACCTTCTGATTATTTTTCCTCCTCAAAACTTAGCAAAGCAAACTGGAAAATCTTCAGTGTGGGTAGCATTTGGAAGTGTTTTCTCTCTCACATGTACAGCTTTGGTTACCACTTTTTACTAGTTAGAATTAGAGTACCAACAAGGCTAAGTGTAGATACTAAGTTTTTCAGAGTGAGAGAAGACCACAGATTAAAGGAAATGTCGATTCAGGCACTACTCAGGACCAAAGAACCCAGAGCTCTGAAACTACAGCTATGCAAATCCGAACTTTAAACTGACCGACAAACCCCTAAAATAACTCTCCGGGAACCAGGGCCATCTTTCTAGAATCCAGGTCTGTGCAATGCGCCCTTCTTGGACTCAGATAAAGAGAAGAAATGAATGTTTGAGGATGTCTCATTACTGAGATCTTGCAAACCCAGGTAAAAAATTGGGAATTTGGCCTTACTTGTATGCAGGAGATGCCACTGTACCTGGCTTGCTGCCCCAGCTGATTTACTGAGAAGTAAATGTCCCTGTATTTCTCTCACCCATTTCCTTACTCTTTCCTGAGATTCTTTCAGATGTTTGTCAGAACATAATGACTGATCTAAAAAAAGTTATTTAGTCACACAGTTGGTGGCTGGATTCTTACCTATATGGCTTTCCTGGGCTCACTGGAATATATTAATTTTTATTGTTGCATTCATTTTTCTAAAATGTCATTAAAATATCTTTTAGACAATTGAAGAGATTGGGGAAATCCATAACACCCAATCTTTCAAATTCACATCCAACCTGGGACTTGGGAATTTCAGTGCCTCCCTAATTGGCAGGATGACATTATGGCATTGCTTTTTGGCTCATGCCTCAAAGGCTACACGACTGTCTTCAAATGTTGCCACTAATAATATCAGATACTTGAGATTCTTCTTGTTTTTCTAGATCACTTTTAACAGTGTGCAACAAAGATCGATATCACAAGAGTACTAGAGAAAAACCTGAAATAATATTTTAAAAACATAGAAAAATATATTGTTGAGCAAAATCAGAATCCTAAATACAAACGAAAATAATCCCATCTTTGACTGTACAACATAAAAGCTTCTAGTGCCCGAAGCACTATGCATGTTTAAGGCAAACGTCAAATAAAGAGAGCATTATTTTCAACATGTGACGTGAGTTAATATCCTTGTACATAAAGAGAACTTTATGCATCTGACATTATTATTGGCAACATCGGAAGGCAATCATATGGCCTTCAAGGCAGGAAAGGATAGGTATTCCAAGGAAAATAATCTGTTTTGCCCATAATTCAAAAGGAAGGAAAAGAAGGATCAATATGGCCACAAAGGGATATTTTCGCTCCTCAGTCACCAAAGCCGTACAGATTGAATAGGGCAGCTTTTCATGAACACAATTGGAATGCATTGACGTAACTAGGGAGTAGTCAGAGCAGGGGTCGCTCTCAAACCCAGGGGGAACATAAAATAATACACTTTTATGAATTGCAGTCTGATGATGCACTTCAAATCTGTGAGTGTGCATACCATTTGACTCAGAAACGCCAAGTCCAAAAGTGTATGCTGAGATTATGAGACACTTTGCACACATTAGCTTTGAGCATGCTTGTCAAAACCCAGTTGAACAGACACATGCTAAGTGAATATTAGTGGGAGGAGCAGGGTGGGGTTGGTTGCATTATTATATGGTTTATTAAATGGTACCAAAGAACTGTCTTAATAGGTATCAGATAATTTCTGTATGTTGACCACTAAAAAAGCAATAGTGGTTTCAATACATAAGAAGAACTGGAAAGATGGACAGTTATGAATATTAACTAAAAAGTTGATTCCAATTCTCATTTGGTGACAAAATAACTAACTGGTGGTGATCTTCAAAATTTTATTCATCGTCTGACTTTCTCCATGAATGAGCAAATACCATGTCAAAATCAGAAAACAAAAGGCAAACATGATTTTTATAATTTTGAAAGAAAACAAAGATCTATTTCTTCTCCAAGGATCTTTGTAGATAATTTAGCCATAGAAAATCTACAGAAGCAGAAAGGGAAAGTTTGAGGTGTTTATCTTGGGAAGCAGGATGCTAAGTCTCATTTCTCAGGATGGTACACAAATTAAACTTTTTCTAATATTCTATCGGCATCAAATTCTCATTAATTTGCACGATGGAAATATGATTTGACTTTCCAGGTGGCCACCACCATTGGTCTGTTAGGACACTGAAGGAAAATTCGACTGCTTGCTCATTGGCCTTGGGAGAAGCAGCCACAGTGTGTCACAGAGAGGCCACCTCATTAGCAGTGCATGGTCACAAAATCTGCAAGAAGGACCTGGCCTTCAGCTGTGGGTGTCAGGGTTTGATACCTCCCACCTACTTCTCTTTTGTTTGTGACCCAAGGACACACACACACAGATACAGAAAAATAAAACAACCATTATAGCCTGAAAGAATAAAACTCCTGGACTTGGGATTCTACATGGCCAGACATTTCTTACGTATTTATTTCCCTTTATTTTGTTTTACTATTTTCAGTCCAAGATTACTTTTAAAAATTATTTTCCTTTGCATACATCTGGGATCCTTTTTGGGTTTCTAGGCACTAGAGCTAAATTATTAAGGAGGAACCCTCCAGCAAAGTCCTTTAGCAATTTGATTTTGGGAAGAGAATGACCCATTACAGGTTCACACCAAGGTCAAATACTTGGCTAACTCCTGTCTGTCTGCAAAATCTCACCTAACGTATCATTTACCCTGTAAAAGCTGGTTCTCCTGCTTTTGAGAAATTATTGGCCAAAAATCTCAACAGAGTGATATTTGGTGATAACATTTTACACATCACGGGTGGGATATGAATTGTATGACATCCTGTTACACCCTTATGGAAAACATTTAAAAATAAATTCATACTTTATGTAGCAAGCGAGGCATGCAAATCACTAGATGTGGATACTAAATGCAATACTAAAAACGTAATATAAGATCAGATTTCCAACGACTACATACTAGCAAAATTGCTCATCAGAAGGCTCAGAAGTCCCTAGAAGAAGTCAAATATTCAGAGTGTTCATCTTTCCAGCACATTTATATAACGTGAGAATTTTTCTCATTTAATTTTGTAACAGGAAGACCTTGAAACGTCGGAGTTTAGGGCAAAGCGGCACACAAGGAAAAAGGTGATTTTTAAAAATATTCTCTACCTGGAAGCAGTGCCCAGGGCAGTGATCCAAGCTTGGAAAATGCCAGCAAAAAAGGAGAATGGGTTTTTCCTGGTGACCAGAAAGTAAATTAAAGGGAGAAAGATGCCGCCATGGATGATGAGACCCACGATCACTGTTATCATGTACATGCCCAGTTGCCTAGCAACCACTTCTAAGTCCTTGATTGCAATGATCTTCCCACAAATTAGGCAGGCAATACCCAGGGGTGAGTACCTGAAAAACACAAAAGAAAAAGGAAAACAACAATGAAGACTTCATTATGGGACACTGAACTTCAATTTGGGCCTTGTATACACGCCGCCACAGCCTAAACCCTTTATTTTTACACACGAAGAATTTTGCCAAGAAAAGACAGTAAGATTCAATATATATATATATTTACTTCGAACTAATTGCCCTGACTGAAGTTTGTTTTATGCATCCAGTGATGCTAGCTCTGAGGAAAAGTTGAAAGGCATATTTTGTTCAGGTAAATTTTGGGATCAAAGAAGACATGCCTTATCAACTTTGGGTTTTATCAACGTTCAGGTAACCACTAGGTTAAAAGTGAAGAGACACAGGTTGTGCCTCTGGAAATCTTGTTTAACTTCTGTATCCTCCAGATCCTTCCTAAACATTTGGGAATAATTTCTGAAGCTTTTTGGAATTTCATAAACGGGGGTTTGTAAATTTACATTATGTCTTGGAAGACAGGAACTATATTAGAATGGAAAGAGGGTTCGGAAATGAAAAAGAGCAGAAAAACAAGGCACCAAAGTAAGAAAACTACCTGAGCCAAAGAGTGCATTTAGACTAATGTAGTGTGATGACTTACGAGCCTAAAAGCCTTTCCTCCTCTTTTAATAGTTACACTGGCCGCCACCATTCATTGTGTTCCAATGTAGACCAGTAACACACTCAGCCTCCCTGAATGCCTACCACAATTCTGCAGTCCATGTGTCCTTACTCTTATCTGGCAACCGAAAACAACACACTTTCAAAAAGTTAAATATTCAGCCTAAGACCACAAAACCAGGAAGTAAGCAAACAACCTCACATCATGAAACTCCAGGACGGGGGGG